>CM052810.1:166603268-166728755 GCA_028533885.1 Nasua narica | reverse complement strand
GGGGGGGGGAGGAGGAGCTGTTGGCCTCTGGTGGAAAGAGGCCGGGTTGCTGCTGAATCTGTAGTACCCAGGGCAGTCCCCACGACAAAGGGTCATCCAGTCTACAATGTCAATAGTGCCAAGGTTGAGAAACCCTGGTTAATGTCTCACTTTTTTTCCCTCTAAAATAATTGCAGCATTTTCTCCGAAGGTAGGTAGAATCCACCCCCACCACCTCGCCCACCTTCTCCACATGATACAGGGAACTTCACAGAAATAACTAAGTCACTAAGCCCATCCTGGATTATCTTCGTGGTCCCAATCTCACTGAATGTCATGGAAGCAGAGAACGTTCTCTGGCTGGAGAGAGACAGGTGTGGCAGAAGGAGAATTCGGATCTGAAGCATGGAAGGACCGGAGTGGTGTTGCTGGGTGAGGGTCAGGTGCTCCGTGACAAGGAATTCGGGAGAGACTCTGGCTGAGGGCAAGAAGACAGAGACCTTGGTCCAACCACCGCTCGGAACTGAATTCTGCTGGCAATGTGAATGAGCCCGGAAGTGCCTTCCCCTGCCCCCACCCCTGGACCTTCCGGGTTTGGAGCTCGAGCTAGCCTGCACCTTGCTTTTGACCAGGAGCAGGGGAAAGACCAGAGCTCACCTGGACTGTTGCCCGACCGACAGAGCTCCGGGATGATGGTTGTATCGCCACTAAATTTATGATAATGTTCCCGCAGCAATATAAAACAAATACGTATAGCACGAGGAACAATTCTCTCATATTCACCAACATGCGTGTGTGTGGATCTCTGTCCACCTCTCATAGGCTTTTTACACAGGTTGCCAGGTTCCTCCTTGGAAACGTCTTTTTTCAATTTATCATCAGCTATACTTGAGAGAAGTGGCTCCACCTTTCTCTTACCAACATTTAGTGAAGTCATGTAAAAGGTATCCTTTAATTTGATAAGTAAAAATATATACCTTGATACTGTATCTTGTCCATTTTTTTCATTAAAATAATTTACAGCGAGATATTTGCTGGTTATGTATTTTTGAAAAGAACTACCTCTTGCATTTATCAATTCTGCTTTTTCCTATTTTCTAATTACTTTATTTTGCATTTATTTATTATTTTTTTAAGATTTTTTTTTAGAGAGAGAGAGAGAGAGGGAGCAAGAGGGGCAGAGGGAGAGAGAGTCTTAAGCAGACTCCCAGCTGAGCGCAGAGCCTGGTATGGGGCTCGGTCTCACAACCCACAAATCATGACCTGAGCCAAAACCAAGAGTCGGATGCTTAACTGCCTGAGCCACCCAAGTGTCCCTATTTCTGCTTTTAAAAAAGTTAATTTCCTTCTCTTTTCTTTATGTGTATTCTGTTCTTCTTTTCCCAACTACTTTTTTTTTTTTTTATCAGTACTGAAGATGAACTTTCCTTTTCTCATGTTCAAATTAGGGAAGACAGGTCAAACTCTTTTTATAGGTGATGGTGAATAAAGACTAATATTAAGGCTTCAGTGAGGGAACAAACAGCACAGAACCTGGAGGTACTTATTGAAACTCAAGTAACTTTCTGCCACTGGCTGTTTGGGTTGCATTCAATTTTGCCCTGGTATAAACAATGCTGTCAGGGACATCCTCATTACTCTTTCCCAAGTCATCCTGCTTCCAGCCCACCCGCGCTGCTACTCCTGGTGCTTCCTTCCTACCTTCCTACAGCCTCACAGCAGGGGGGACTTCGATGTTTTTTTCAATTTAAATCATTAAAAAAAAACCCCAAAAGAGTGACCTTGTTGTGTCTGCACTTTCCGGAACACAGCTCAGAAAATAAAAATATCGATGGGAAGACGCTTTCGAAACAGACTGAGGAGCAAGTTGCTATTATCCATTATATCACATTGCATCAGAGACTTTTTAACACAAATTTGTTTACAGTGGAAATACTTTGTTTTTCTGAGGTTAAATTAAATAAGTGTATATTGCAGACATTTCAGACAGTATGGAAAGTCAGCTGTAGTAGGGCACCTGGGTGGCTCTCAGCGGGTTAAAGGCTCAACTCTTGACTTTGGCTCAGGGCCTGATCTCAGGGTGGGGAGATTGAGCCCCGGGCGGGGCTCCGCGGCAGGTGGGAGGAGTCCGCTTGATGCTCTCCCTCGCCCTCCGCCCCTCCCCTGCCACTCACGCACACGGAAGCGTGCGCTCTCTCTCTCTAAAAAAAAAAAAAAAAAAAAAAAAGGGAAAGAAAAGAAAGCCAGCTGTCTTCGTTCCCCAGGGCGGCCATAACAGAGTCCCACAAACCGAGTAGATCAAACAACAGAAATGTATAGTCTTGGGGCGCCTGGGTGGCTCAGTGGGTTAAAGCCTCGGGTCATGATCTCAGGGTCCTGGGATCGAGCCCAGCATCAGACTCTCTGCTCAGGAGGGAGCCTGCTTCCCCCTCTCTGCCTGCCTCTCTGCCTACTTGTGATCTTGTGATCTCTCTCTCTCTGTCAAATAAATAAATAAAATCTTAAAAAAAAAAGTTTGAAGTTCTCAAATTAAAAAGAAAAGAAAAGAAATGTATAGTCTTACAGCTCAGGAGGTCGGAAATTCAGATCACTGTGCTGCGGTGAATCGTGGTTCCTTCTGAGGCTCTGAGGGGCCGCCTGTCCTAGGCAGCCCCCTGGCTTCTGCTGGGTTTACTGGCCGTCTTTGGAGCTTGGTGTGTAGAAGCATCACCCTGATCTCTGTCTTCAGCTTCACACGGTGCTCGCCGTGTGTGTGTGTGTGTGTGTGTGTGTGTGTGTCCGAATTTCCTCTCCCCCCCCTTTTTTAAAAAAGATTTTATTTATTTATTTGACAGAGAGAGAGAGAGAGATCACAAGGAGGCAGAGAGGCAGGCAGAGAGGGAGGGGAAAGCAGGCTCCCTGCTGAGCAGAGAGCCCGATGTGGGGCTCGATCCCAGGACCCTGAGATCATGACCTGAGCCCAAGGCAGAGGCTTAACCCACTGAAGCATCCAGGTGCCCCCTCTTTCCCCCTTTTTATCAGGACACCTATTATTTCCATCCTAATGACCTCATCTTAACTACATCAGCAATGACTGTATTTTCAAATAACGTCAAATTCTAAGGCACTATGAGGCTTAGGACTTCAACAACTTTTCATTTAACTGAGTGTTCTGAACGCCTTTCCTCGTCGCCAGATACAGATTATATTTTAGTGGGTGTATGGAATTCTATTCTTTGACGTGCCATGTTTTATTGCTTGAAGAATACTCGCTTTTCCAAATATTTGCTCTTAGGAGCCGAGAGGCCACGAGGAGACTTGTATGCAATGTGCTCTCTTGATTCCTAGATTGCTATTTTCCCCGAGACGAATTGCAAGTAGGTCTGCTGGTTTAAAATGGCCTGCGTCTTACAAAATATTTTGACACACATTGACAACATTCCCTCCAGAAACGCTGTGATTCTCACACTCCCGCCATCAAAGCACTTTCTCTTCCAAACCTGCTTCTCCCCAGCCTGCCACACCTGAGGGAGGACAGCTCCCTTCTAGCAGCTGAGGTCAAAGCTTGAAGTCATCTTTGCCTTTTTGCCTCACACCTCGCGCTGCATCGTTCAGCACGTTCCCTGGGCTCCGTCTCCAAAGTCTGTGCAATCGGACCGCTTCTCCCGCCTTGATCCCCGCCATCTTCTCACCTGGAGCATCTCCCTGGCTTCTCACTTGGACCTCGGCAGGGTTTCCTCGCCGCCCCTCCTACCCCTGCCCCGCAAAGTCTGTTCCTCCAACAGCCGCCAGAGGGCGCACTTTCAACCGTAAATCAGACCCTGCCGGGCCTCTGCTGGGACTCCCTGGTTCCTTCGGGATCAACCTCACGGCCCTAGCCAGGGGGCTCCAGACCCCACTCTGGGAGGCCCTGCCTGTGTCCTTTCCCCGTTTTTCCATTCCTGTTTTTATCTCATAAAAAAACAGAGAAGATCCCTTTGTATATTTAGAATATTAGCTCTGTCCACCAGAAATCACTGGTATTTTTCCATTTTGACATCTGCTTCTTCATTGAATTCATGGACTGTTTTGATACGTAAATCCAGAACACTTCCCATTATGGTTTCTTCCTTGCCTGCCCACTTAGAAAGACTCCTCCTTAAACTTAGTCACCAATATTTCCTTCTAGCATTGTTTTATATAGAGAACATCAAAATCATTAGTACTTTTTTTTTTTTAAAGCTCTTGACAATGACAATCGTATTGCCTTCTCAAGACAAACTTTAGAATGAATTTTCCAGTGGTCTGCGAAAACCTAGGGGGATTTTTCTTGGCTTTGCTTTAATTTGGGGGAGACTCCATATTCCCTTCCAGGACTACGGTTTCTCCCTCCATTTACTGGAAGCATTACGGCCCCCAGTAAAATGTCGCGCCTTTCTTTACAAGGTCGTGGAGGCAATTTCCAGGAATTGCGTTTTCGCAGGTGCTCTCGTGAAGGGAGTACCTTCGCGGCCAGCCCTTTTCCTGGGGACACTGTCGAAGGCCAGGCCCCTCCTCCAGCCGCGGGGACACCTGGAGAGCGTTGTATGCGGTGTCCCCCCACTCCGGTGCCCCGCCCCCCGCTCCGGGTCCGGAGCCGCCTCTGCGCCGCCTGCCGGGCCGATTCGGTGGCGCCCCCTGGTGGTCACTCCCAGACTGGCGCTTCTGCTGCCTTCCAGTTCCCTCCAAACGTGGCCTGGCTGGATTTCCTTTCCTTGCCAGACTTTGGAGTCACCTGCCGTACGATTTCCAACATTTTGGATTCAGCACAAATACACTTTGGAAGATGAGCACAAAAAAGTCACCCTAAAGCCAAATCGGCTCTTGAAAATGTGGCAGCTATTTATGCCTTCACCCCAAATCCGCTGACGCGAGCTGTCTGCCGGGCCAGGCTGCGGGGTTCACACGGAAACCCCGACAGACAAGCGCCCTACTGTTCCCTCGCATCGTCTGCTCTAGGGAAAGGAGAGAAAAATAATTAAGTACATAAATGTGACTATGTCCAAGGGAAAGAAATAATGTGAAGAAGATAAAGCAGGAACAGGGGGCGAGGTGGGGGTAGCCAGCAGGGGCTGCAGGTCAGGGCGGGCTTCTCGGAGGAGGTGCCGCTGAGGGGCAGGTGGAGGAGGAGTCAGCGCGGGAAGATGGGTGTGCTAGGTATTGTCCCCTCTTGTCAAAACTCGTATTTTTTATAGAGGGAAACATTCAATTAGGAGAAAAGAGGTACATGCGTCTTTGTTGCCTTGTGCCTTCCTTCAGATCCGCGTCTCATGACGCGGTTATGTCTGGCCCACACGGGCCAGTGGGGTTCTGTTTGCCCTTTGAGGAAACCAGGTCTGCGGGCCCAGAAATGCGCTCTTGTGTGGGGAATGTGGCTGGTGGAGCTTCCGGGAGGCATTTCCCTTCTGGCCTGGGGCTTTGGGGCTGGCTTCGTGACAAACTTTTCGGCTGTAATTACTGCTGTTGATGCAAAGGAGCAAGTCGAAGAATCAATGACACGTAGTGTTCCGGGCAACACTGTGCCCCCCGCTTCACAAGTTGAATTCCCAACCCCGAGTCCCTCAGAATGTAGTGGTGTTTGCAAATCGGACCTTCGAAGATGGGGTCATTGGGGTAGGTCCTAATCCCATAGGGCTGGGGTCCTCAGAGGAAGAGGGCCTTAGGACCCCGGCACACAGAGGGAAGACCACATAAAGACACAGGGAGAAGAGGGCCCTCTCTACAAGCCAGGGTGAGAGGCCGCCATTGGAACCAACCCTGACAGCCACTTGACCTTGGACTTCTGGCCTGGGCGGGGAGGGCGTGGTGCCGAAGTAACTCTCTGTTGCTTGAGGGAGACCATCTTCCATACTTGCTATGGTAGCCCTAGTGAACTCAGACAGGTAGATTAATGTCAACTTTAGAATGAAATTTAAAAGAATCAAAGTGTGGCGGTTGTCACAAATGATTTACTATACAGAATGTTTGCAAATATGGGCTTTCTATTCTGGGAGAGGGACGGAAGTGGGTGGATTCAAGATGGGTTGGGAGTAGAGGCAGAAGCACGTGGAGAGAGACTGGACACGTGGCGGGGGGGGGAAGGAAAGAGAATTCCCGAGGATGATTCCTGGGTTTGGGAGCTTAAGGAAAGAGATGGATGGATGGTGGGGAAATGGGAGGGGTATGTGTTTCTTAGCTATCTGGGGTTTCAGATGCTCTTGAAGCATCCAGAGACATCCAGTAGCAGCTAGATATGTGAATTCTGCAAACAGGTTGGGCTGGAGATAAAAACCTGGGATTCAGACAGAATTTCACGTCGTGCGACTACATTAAGTCACCTGGATGAAGAAGCAGAGGTTGGGATGACGTCTGATATGTTAGGTTTTTATTTTCATTTGTATTAAAATATTTTCTTATTTCCCTTGTGATTCCTTCCTTCCTTCCTTCCTTCCTTCCTTCCTTCCTTCCTTCCTTCCTTCCTTCCTTCCTTCCTTCCTTCCTCTCTTTCTTTCCCTTTCTTTCTTTCTCTCTTTCTTTCTGACACAGGATTATTGTGAAAAGTGTTCTTTAATTCCCCCGTATTTGACGATGTGAGAGCTATCTTTATGTAATTGATTTCTAATTTACTACCGTTGTGTTCAGAGAACATACTCTAAATAAATTCTTTTTCGTTCAGATTTGTTGAGCCTCACCTAGTGGTCCCACATATAGTTGATCTTGACAAACATTTCGTGTGCGCTTGGAAAAAACGTGTATTTTGTGCAGTTTGGAGTTTTAAGTTCTGTGAATGTCAGTTACAGCAGGTTGGTTAGTAATGTTATTTGCATCTCCTGTACCCTCGGTAACTTAAAAAAAATTAACTTTATTTTTTAGAACAGTTTTAGATTTACAGAAAACCTGCAAATATAGGACAGAGGAGTTCCTCTATGCCCCACACCCAATTTCCCTCGAAATGAACATCTCACACGGGGATGGTACTTTTATTACTATCACGAATCCATATGGATATATTATTATTAGCTACGGCTCATGCTTTATTCAGATTTCCTTAGTTTTAATCTAATGTGCCTAATTTACCTAATTTCTGTTCCAGGATCTCACCCACGATCCCCCGTGACGTTTAGTCATTCCATTTCCTTAGGCTCCTCTTGGCTGTGACAGTTCCTCAGACTTCCCTTGTTTTTGATGACCTTGATGGTTTTGAGATCATGTGCAGAATGTCCCTCTAAGGGATCTGACGGATGTGCTTGTTATGATCAGACGGGGGTGAGGGGTCTGGAGGAGGAAGACCAGAGGTCAAGTGCCCTTCTTCACCGCATCACGTCAGAGACATGAGATCAACACGGCTCAATCGCGTCGATGCTGGTGACCAATCAATGGGGTGAGGAGACATTTGTTAGTATAGGGGGCATCCTGTGTTTTATCCGGCAACCCTCTCCGGCCGTCCTCCTGGCCTCCGCCAGATGTCTGCGCGGAATATCGGGGATGTGAGGCTTCTCCTCGGAATACGTACATCCCTCCCCAATAATTTTTGTCTGATGTATGAATGTTCTTTTCTTAAGTGCTCAAGGTTTTTTTTGTTTGTTTGTTTGTTTTTGTTTGTTTGTTTGTTGGCTTGTTTCCAGCCACCTGAGCTCTCAGCCCATCACCATGAGTCTTTTCGCTCATGGGAAGTAAGCTGGCTTCAGTAACGGCCCAGCATCCTTTGGAATTTGCCTGACAGAATCTTGGCTCGTGCTCTGTGATTATCCAGCGCGGCCGGTCCTGCTATCTTCTTTGGAGAGATTCTCCTCCAACATTAAAGGCCAAGTTCCCTGTAGCTGGGAGATGTGGTGAGCCTTTATCTGCTTGTCTTGTTGTAAATCAGGAAGGACTTAACATACCTGCTGGATTCGTCTAAGAAGCTGGTTTTCAGCTCTTGGTGGTTTTCAGCTCTTTATTAA
This sequence comes from Nasua narica, assembly GCA_028533885.1. NCBI lineage: Eukaryota > Metazoa > Chordata > Mammalia > Carnivora > Procyonidae > Nasua > Nasua narica. The sequence continues at coordinate 166,720,857 of CM052810.1, read as the reverse complement.
TGGTCCCCAGGTTTCTAAACATACTTTCTTTCTTAAGATTTATTTACTCATTTGAGAGAGAGAGAGAGAGCATGAGCAGAGGGAGGGAGGGGCAGAGGGAATGGGAGAGAAAGAAAATCTCAAACAGACTCCCCGCTGAGCACAGAGCCTCACTGAGCCACCCAGGCACCCCAAGACTTTCTTTCTTACTTTTTTTTAAAGATTTTATTTATTTATTCGTCAGAGAAACAGAGAGAGAGAGAGAGCACAAGTGGGGGCAGCAGCAGGCAGAGGGAGAAGGAGAAGCAGAGCAGAAGCTGAGCAGGGACCCCGACGTGGGACTTGATCCCAGGACCCTGGGAACATGACCTGAGCCAAAGGCAGATGCTTTACTGACCGAGCCACCCAGGCATCCTGATTTTTTTTTTTTTTTTTTTTTTTTTAGGGCCATCTTGGAGTCACAGTAAAATCGAGAGGAAAGCACAGAGACTTCCCAAATACCATCTGCCCCGGCAAAGCCCAGCATCCTCCACCATCCCCACCCGAGTGAGACATTTGTTACAGGTGATAAACCGATGGTGACATGGTATTATCACCCAAATCCCATGGCTTATGCCAGGCCTCCCTCCTGGTGTTGTACACTCTGGGTTTGGGCAAATGTATAATGACAGGGAACTGTCAGTTTTTTTCACTGCCCTAAAAATCTTGGCCATTTTGATAGGGCTGCTGTGGTGTTGCATCGTTGTTTTAATTTGTATTTTTCTGGTGACATACGATGTGGGGCATCCTTCCCTATGCGTCCTTGCCATTGGGATATCTTCTTTGGTGAAGGGTCTTAATAAAGTTTTGGCCCATTTTTAAATTGGGTTGCTTGTTTGCTTATTGTCGAGTTTTAAGAGTTCTGTGTAAAGTTTGGATAATAGTACTTTGTCAGATGTGTCTTCTGGAAAAACTTTCTCCTGACCTGTGGCTTGCTTCTTGTTCTCTTGATAATGTCTTTTGCAGAGCAGAAGTTTTTAATTTTAACGAAGTCCTGCTTATCGGTCATGTCTTTTGTGAGTGATGCCTTTGGTTGTATTGAAAAGGTCATCACCGCACCCAAGGTCATTTCTCCTCGGTCATCCTCTGGGAGTTTCATAATTTTGCTTTTTACAGTTGGGTCTGTATCTAATTTGAGTAAGTCTTTATGTCTGTGTTTAGATTCTGGAAGAGTCCCAGAATCCAATCACCCCAGGAGTGATTGGGATTATCCTCTTTCCTTCTATTTACCATACTCTACCCTATTTTCTTGGCCAAATTCAGAGGAGGGAATTTCTGGGCCGAGTGAACCATTCGTGTGTTTTTGGCTTCTAGGGACTGCAGTCTGTCCCACGAACCCTCTCCACCTTCCAGGACCTGCGTGATTTCCCCATGTCGTTGCAGAGTCTCTCCATCCAGGGCAGGACTGCTCTCAGCCAGACCAGGCAGCCCCTCTGGGTTCTGGAGGCTGTCTCAACTCACCAGAGCCCCAAACCTCTTAGCAACTAGTTCATCCAGGCCTGCACCTAGTACCGCCAAGAGTTGGAGAGGAACTCCCAGAAGCTGCCAGATGTCCCCAGTCCTCCGGGGAGCCCCCCTTAGCCAGCAGCTTGCTCTCCCTGAAGCCCCTCTGGGGTTTTCCCAGGCTCCCCGCAGGTCTCAGTTGTGCGCAGCCCCCAAACCTGTGGCAGTGGAATGAGGACGAGCGGGCCTCCCGCATCACCACCATGCCCGGAGGAACCCAGGCTCCCGCCTCCCGCCTCGGCTGCCTGCGTTTAGGACAGGACCCAGAGATCACTGCCCCCGTGTGGGCCCAGGAGGCTTCTGCTAGGCAGACCCCCAGCGCCCCGCCCCAGTCCCTGCTGGTCACGGGCCTTGGGGCAGAGGCCCCCTGGGAAGGTCGGATGGGAAGCTGGACGCCCACCTGTCCTTGGAACTTGGTCATGTTTCAGGGCTCCCGGGCCTGCACGAGCACAGCGGCTCTGGGGGCCCGGCTCCCTGCAGGCGTGGGCAGCCAGCCGCCTCGGTCTTCAGCACAGCTGAGCGCCTGGCCCGCCCGCGGGAGGGACCGGAGCTACCAGCCCACGTGGGTTCGGTTCTTTCATTCGATCGCTGGGCCGCGGCCCCGATGGTGATCTCTGGGCACTCGTCCCCAGGACGCTTCCCTGCCATCTGCTGGAACGCGGTCAGATGAAATACACACACCCGGATAGGACAGGAATGATGGGGCCCCTAGAGGCCTGCAGGGGGCTCCTCTGTGGGGATGTTGCTCTCAGCCGAGTTGGAGGGATGCCCGGCGCTGATCTCCCTGCTCGGCAGAAGCTCCTGGTCAGGGGGGACAGGGACAGACCCAGAAACACAAGGTGTGATACACAGGAGAGGGAGGGACAGCAAACTGGAACCCTCTCTGGGGGTCGCATGGCTCCGGATCCCATCTCTGGGTGTGGGCCTGACCCAGGTCTCTCTGGTCCCTAGGCGGGTCCGCGGCACGCCCCGCCCCCCAGGTCTCTCTGGTGGCCCTGGCCATCCTGGGCTCTGAGGCATCGCAGCTCCCCTCCACCCCCGGGCCCATGCTGAAGGATGGGCTTGCCTGGGCTGCTCTTTGTTCATTTGCACGGAAGCCAGAGGACCTGCGGCGGAGTCCGAGCACCCGCCCGCTCTGGCTTCTCCGCCTGCGGCCCCGGGCCCCGCCGCCGCAGCACCCCAGGAGCGGGTTAGAAAAGCAGAGTCTCAGGCCCCATCCCATACCCTCTGGATCTGCACTAGCTTTTCATCAAACCCCTGGGTGAGTGGCAAGGACATCCCCGTTTGAGACCAGAGGGCGCCGCGGTGCTGGGAGCCCCTGGAGGGGCATGGGGCTCCCACCTCCGAGGACGGTGAGCTGCAGACCGGTAGCCCCTCCTCTCGTGAATTTCATGTAAACAGCTGATCAGAGTCGGTGGGATCCCGAGACCCCTTTCGCCGTGGTTCCTTGCGTAACCGAACCGCCTGGAGTCGCAGGTAGAACCGGACACACAAAGGAAACTTTATTTGCAGCAAGAAGAGATCAAGGGGAATCGTGTCCGAAGCTGGGACTCCCCAGCAAGAGTGAATGGGTTTCCCTCATTTAGGGTTAGGATGAATATTTAGAAAGGGGAGCCTTATCTTTGTGTGTCGAGGAGGCTTAGGGGGCACGTGTCTTAAGCAATGTCAGGTACGTGAGGCTTGTGCTCCTCCCTGGGCTGGGGTTTAGTATTATGATGAGGTAAAGGTAACTGGGGTCCAGGGGTCACTCCGCGGTCCCTCTGCGCAGGCATCAGTCGGGGGTGGAGCTCGGACTGGCCGCCCCAGCTTTTCTGGGCCGTCATTCCTTCAGGGGTAGTTGCAGTTCCCAACCTGCGATGCTACGCCTGTCGGGTGTTTTGCTGGAAAGAAGAGCTTAAGGAACGATGCGGGAGAAAGGCCGATGGGTACAAACAAGCAGGTGGGCAGTGAAGGTTAGGACTGGGGGTCTGGCTGGTGACAATTGGACCTCAACTATCGGTTTATTGATGATTTTTGGAGGAAGACAGGCCATGGGAAGAGGGTGTGGAGGGTCAGAGTCAAGAAAAGCGGTCCTGCTGCCGAGTCCATTTCTGGCTCTCCTACCTACTGCTACGTGGCCGTGGCCAAGGGGCTGACCCTCCCTGTGCCTCTGTTTCCCCCTCTGTAAAGTCAGGATCCCCGAGGACCTACCCAGCTGAGTGCCATGAGGACTGAGTAAACCCTTGTAGGGCACTGGGTAATCACTCAGTCGACTGAGGGCTGTTGGCGATTAACCAGGAAGCCTGGAAGAACGGGGAGGTCTTGACGAGGGTGATTCGGGAGGACTCAGATGCGGAAGGTCGGCAGATATTTACCCGCCAGTCACCACAAGATACACATTAAATCAATACCGATTCTGTGTTGCATCGTTACACAATTGACTCCTAAGTCGTTTCCTAAGAAGGGAAAAGAGCTTTCTTAGGATTTTAGGAGGCTTGTAATCGTTGCAAGGATGTCGCATTTGCAACCTTGAGACCAACTCGCTTCCAGGCAGAAGAGCAGGATTCGCCCTGCACAGGGTGGGAGGAGAGGGTGAGAGGCGAGGCAGGAACGCAGGAACAGGAGCAGAGCTGGGGCGCCCTGGCGGGTGGGCAGCCCTGAGTTCCGGTTTGGGCCGGCACATCTGGGATTGTGGCTGGGCACCCATGAGGCAGGGGGAGAGTGAAGTCCAGAGAAGGTGCGGTGTGTGCTGCTCAGTTCCCCTTAAAAACATGGGGCCCTTCCCCTGGGGTTCAGCAGTGTCTGCGGGGCTTGTATCCCCCTCCTCCCAACATTTCCAGCATACAGAAAATTCTACTAGGGAAGTTTACAGGGGGAAATGATAGAATGGGGAGAAGAGATCTCTCCTTCAGAAAAATTCCAAATAATCCACGTAGATACTTGCTACTTGCTTCCAAGGAAGTGGAGCCTGATCCCCACTCCTGGAGTTCGGGCTGACACCGTGACTTCTATCTGAGGACAGAATTGAAAGAGGGAAAACGGAAGGGCAGCTTTGCTGCAGAGAAACCTGACAACACGGTCTCCCTGCCAGATCTTCAAGGTCAACATCAAGGGATAAGTCACGGGGCTGCGTGCACCCTTGATAGGACATAATGAGGATGGTGCTCTATCTGGGTGTCTCCCTCCCCAAACCCACAGTCTCATTCTAATCAGATCCCACCTGCGAGAGATCCTGCGAAATGCCCCCCAAGGCAAACAAAGGGAGTCTGAGGAGCCGAAGGAGACACGACGGACCAAATAAAGGTCATGTCGGGTCCTGGGCGAGATCGGGCACAGGTGCAGGACATTAAGGAAAAGCGAAGGAAATCTGAGTCAAGTATGGACTTGAAGTGTTAATAATAACACATCAATATCGGTCCATGAATTATGACAAATATATTACTTTAGGATGTTAATAATCGGAGAAAGCAGGTGTGGGGAATATGGAAATTCACTTTGCTATCTTTGCATTTTTTTTCTGTAAATCTAAAATTCTTCTAAACCATAAAGCTGCTTCAAAACAAAACAACCATATACCCACCACCTAACTTCTACCCTTCCTACTTTTCTGTCTCTAACACACATTGCATCTGTATCACACATCTAGCCCTCTCTCTGGCTCTTTGTTTACCTCTCTTGACTGCCCTTTTTTTTTTTTTCCCTCAAAAGGACACTTTGGGGGGAGGGGCGCCTGGGTGACTCAGTGGGTTAAAGCCTCTGCTTTATGATCTCAGGGTCCTGGGATCAGCCCCGCATAGGGCTCTCTGCTCGGCAGGGAGCCTGCTTCCCCCCTCCCCCCGCCCCTGCCTGTCTCTCTGCCTACTTGTGACCTCTCTGTGTCAAATAAATAAAATCTTAAAAAAAAAAAAAAAAGGGCACTTGGCAAGCTGGGGCAGGTGTGCCCTCGCACCGCCATGGCCTCCAGGTGCGGCTGTGCTCCCGGAATGCCCCTCCAGGAACGTCGGGTCCCCAAGCTCAGCTGCTGCTGGAAATAAGGAGCTCTACTGCCACCCAGTGGATTTTTAAAAAATTAAAGTTGTGTGCAGGGGTGGAGGAAGCGGGAGGCCCGGTAGGCAGGGTCCCCTCTGGCTGGGAGCGTCTCTGAGCCCACCACCACAGGACCCTAGCCCCCCGTGAGTTTTTAGCTAGACCCAGAAATTTTGCTGGTCCTGGCCCCGGTCCCCAACTGTGCAGTCATTTCATAGGGTTATATATACTACAATTTCCCAAAAGAGTCTTCTTGGGAAGGAGATGGAGCATGAAGGAATCGGGAACTTTCCAGTTTTGCTAGTATTTTTGACGACCAGGAAGAATTTTGGAGCAGCAGCATGGCCTGTCTAGCTGTTTTCGGAAGATAAGTATCTGGAGGCTTCGGCTGACTGGGGCCGGGTCTGCAGCCTGTGCGGGGTCACAGGGCCCTGGTGTCAGGCTTTGACGCCCACACGCTGTGGCCCCAGCCTCTCCTCAGAACCGAGGCCTGAGGGACAGGAAGCGTGTGCCCCGAAGGGCAGGCAGCAAGCGTGGCCGCGTCCTCTAAGAGACGCCCCGTGTGTGACACATGGCTGCCACATGCCTCTCGGTCAGAAGGGACAAAACGAGCATGTCTTAGCTTGCGTGTCCCCAGAAGCAGAGCCTCGGCCGAACGTTCAAATGCTGGTCATTTATTTGGGGCTCGATCCCAGGAAGCTCTGGAGCGGAGCGGGAGGGGGCCAGGGGAGGGAGAGAATGAGAGAGAGACACGTCATGAAACCGTTAACATCGCGGTTTGGGAGCTCGCTTCTGCTGGGAAGCACCTATCCTAGCTGAGGTCAGGGGAGGACGCTGGCGTGAGGGCTGCTTCTGGGGACATTAACTGCCACCCTTGCGGTGCCCTGGGCCACAACAAACAGCTGTGAGAGGGCAGCAGTGGGCGCTAAGGAGGTGGGCTGGGGCCCTGCTGGGTCCTCTTAGTGGGTTTGTGCTGGGTGGGTGGGCACCCAACCCTACCCGGGCCGCCTCGTCCCCATCGGGGAGAGCCCCGGGGTGGGGCAGCCTGAAGGCTGGGAAGAGCGAGCTCAGGGCCACACGGAGATTCAGCGGAGCACGAGAAGGTACTACTGGGCTTAGGAGCAGGGCTGGCAGGGGAGGGGACACTGCCTTCTCCACGCAGGTGAGACTGTAAGGTGGGGGGATGCAAATGTCTTTCCAGTGTGGAAGGGAGTGTGCGGGCCGCCCACCAGGGACGAAGGAGAGGGAGCCAGCTGGGGGTGCGGCCTCTTCTGGAAGCTTCCCCTGGGCCGACCCTGAGGCTCCTCCCACTGCCTTGGCCACTGCCCCTGGTCAATCTCCACCAAACAGAAGGCCCGGGTACTGAAGAATAGGACCATGTTATTTCCACAGAACACCAAGGACTTAGGTTATAAAAATTTATTACCAAGGAGTCAATGCCCATCTTGTAGAGAATGTTGAAAAATATAAATCTTCTCCCCAAATCTCCAGTGTCTGTCCTCCCTGGAGTGTGACCTAGAAAGATGTATTTCACAAATTACAGGGGCCACGGCCTCCTGCCTAGAAGCCTGGTGGTCACTGTGCTCCGGCACCTAGGTCCCCAGGGACGCGGCGGGTCGGGGCCTGTGGGCACGTGCTCCACCTTCTGGATGTCAGGTCCCCTCTGGTCACAGGGGCAACCAAACGTCAGCGGGGCCCGCGGAGGTCACCGCCAACAGACGCGACACAAAGGCCTCCAGTCAGCCGGGAGGCCGGAGGGCTTTGCGCAAGGGTCACCATGGCCTCCGTCAGCGTGGCCTCGGGCAGGGACGAGCCTCCGGGAGGGCGGGCTTGAGGGCTTCCGTCCCTGTCAGCGGTGTCCCGGGTTCTCGGGGCCTGCTGGAGGAATGCGGGTGTGCCGCGCGGGACGCTGACGGTCCTGTCACCGCAGAGCTGAAGTGGGATGCGTCCGGACTGCTCCCGAGGGAGCTTCCTCCGGGGGCTGGCCCCCGCGAGCCAGCCGAGAGGCCTCCGAGTTTGTAGTGTGGGCTGGCTTACCCTGTCCTGCACACCTTCTAGAAACAGGATGGTCAGAGAGAGAGGGTATCAGGCGCTGAAAATTGCTCTGGGAGCAGTCCTTGTGGACGGAGCAGTAGCTGAAGGGACGTGTGCCTGGGGCACTTCTGGCGAATTCTCAGGAGGGATGACTCATTACCTCAGAGGGGCTCTAGTCTGAATGAACAACGTATCGAGCACAGAGCCCTCAAAAGCTGTTAGAGTCATGCTCTTTGGTCCTTATAAATAATATATATAAACGAAGGAGGCGGGGTAAGAGCTACGCGTTACCTCCGAGCAGCCTGAGACTCCGTGTTTCTTGCCGTGGGGAGGGGACACCCGCCGGGTGACTGGTAGCAAGTGGAACGTGTGCTGACCCGTGAGGCCAGCCCTCAGCGTGACCACTTCTTCCTGTCTGATCAGAGAAAGGGCGAAGTCACAATTCTGACCTTATGGGACCCTGTCACCTTTGGAGATGACAGACTGGGCTACCTGGCAGAAACGTGCAATAAGAAGATGTTGCTCACGTGAAGTGCTTTGGCAAGAACACGTCCCGCGCCGTTCCCACGGAGAGCGGCGCTCCCGCTTACAGACCGAGGTTAAAATGAGAAGCGAGGACAGAGCTGCGCGCCCCCCAGCCCAGGCGGCCGCTCTGGTGCTTCTGGGCTCTCTCGCCTTCACTGTAATCTCACCCTGTGATCTGTAAGCCTCCTGCCCAGTGCTCCAGTTTTACTCTTGAACGTGCACAATAAAAGGTCACAGAGCCATGGATGAAGGACCTGCCTCCCAAATGCTAGGGTCTAAAAAAGCCATCAAACAAGGGGTGACAATACTGAACGTGACAGGCAGGGCCAGGGAGCTAGGAGCCCCCCATGTACGGGAACATTTGACACAAAAAAAACCCATGAATAGGAAAAAAGACGCAGAGAGGCGTGTGCATGAACTGTTTCCCGTTAGTTTGTGACAAGATTTGTGCCCGTGGTCTCCTGACGGGGCTTCTCACAGACACGCAAATGCAGCTATCTGTAAGACACCGTAAGAATGGACGATGCTGTTTCTCCAAAATTTTATTTTAATTTAAATTACAGGGCCAGCCAGATATTCTGATAAGAAATTTACGTTTCCTCAGGAGAAAAGAAAAGCTTTCATGGCATTGTTAACAACTGTATACATCTCCACCTTTTTTTTTTAAGGGTTAAAAATCACAATGAGTAACTGTAACTGACTTACGTAAAATTAAACCTTTATAACACAAAAAGAAACTACTTCCAGTATAATAGTTTTGGTAATATGAATATATTAAATGATCATAACCTTAAACGCAACTTTTCAACTTTGAATGTTTTCACATTTTTGTTAAAAAACAGAAACAAAACCAGTCTCAACTCTGCCCAGATCCCAGTGCACGGGCGGCGTGTGGGTTGGGACAGGCTGCCCCCCCACTGCCTACCACACGGCGGCGCTAGTGCCCCGCAGCCGCCGCCCAAGTGGAAGCTGTTTCAGGTTGGAGGAATCAGCTTGGCAAAGAAGGAAACCGTTCTTCCACTTGGTGTAACTAACGTTTTCATGCTAAACCCAGATCCCACGCACGAGACCACGAGAACCAGCACGCTTCGTCATGGTCAGGTCTGCCATTCCCTTCCTAAACATCTTGGACATTTTCATTTCAGGAGCTTGGGTTGCTTTCCATACTTCCGACAGAAAAACATGAATTACTTTACACACATTTTGGAAAGACAGCCTCAGAAAAACCAATTACAATGAAGGCTGCCTTTTTAATGAGATGGAATAAAACACATCTAAGCTTCCTGGAGCTATTTTCCCCACTGGTCTTCCTAGGAGGGCTGAAAACCTCATGCTTAAAACATCCATTGGGAGTCTCATTTTGCTGGCTGATAATTCAATTAGTGAGAGAGGCTAGCAAAGAGTAATTACATAAATTTCTTAATCAGCTACAGCCATGCTGAATTCGAACTGGCAAACTCTGATTTGTTGTTAGTTGTGATCTTGTGTCACTAACATGGATAGATACCATTCGAGTAACTTCACACAGGTATGTTCTAGGAGACGTTCTGCCTTGGTCACCGTAACAAAAAGTGGTGCAAAATCAGTTACTTCATAAATACTGATCATTTGCAGCATTGAGGAACAGGATATTAAAAAAAATAAATTTCCCCATAGGACACCTAGGACTAGGGACTCTTCTTTCCCTAAGAGAAGCCGAAGTTTTAATTACTCAGTTTCACAACTATTGTACTGGATTACTTACTCTATGAAAGGAAAAGGTGCTCTACAGAGGCTCCCCCCCACACGGAGAATCAGCAGTAATTTAGCATAATCGGGATCATCCGTATCTGGCAAATTCATGACTCATTTAAATGAATAAGGCCAACATTGCACAGGAAAGCGTAGCCAACTAACGGCTCCCCAGTAGGTAACTGAATACGAAGGACTGGTTTCCATTTTCTCTTTTAATGCTGTGATACTTAAATGTTAAATCAGCATTTTCATGTGATCGGAAGTATTTCAATTACATATGAGCATTCATTTTTTTTTTGCAAAAACTCAATATTAGGTAATAGTTACATACTAATACAGTAACATTCCTCTGCTGTACAAATTAAATCATTTAAAAGAAATGAGCATTCTAAGAATTATATACAAAAGAAACCTGTAAGCATTGCTGAAATGAAATGCAAGGTGTCACTGTTAGCTCTACTGGTTTAAAATACCTTCCAAAAAGTAAAATTAACAAATACCCTTCAACATATCCAGGTTTACAAGTCTCAAGAAAATCAAATGTCAAAAAATTCTAGAAAGCTGTGAAAAGCATATATACATTTTCCTTATGACCTTATGAAGCTTCACACCTTCGAGAAGTTGCTATCAGTTTATTTGCACGTCAGCTTTATCCACCCAAAAAGCTCACATCTTGGATACAGCTGCCCTCTCATTTCAAATACAGCTCTGCTCGTCTTCCTCCAGCGAAGGCGCACAACCTCACCAAGAATCCACGCTCAGGGATGGACGCGGGCACGCAGGTTTAACCTGACAACAGCGATCCCCGTCTTCCTCACCCCACACCGCCGTCTATACGCCTGCCTCCGGGAACCTAGCCACCTTCACAACGCCTACAGCAAACAGAGTCCTTGAACTCCGAAACGACACAAAGATCAAGAGAAAGTCCACGTGTGCTCTAGTGTGCAAGAAAGCAGCAGCTACGTTCTCCAACTCGGACTAAAAAAAACAAAAAAGGTAAAATGAAAAACCGTTCACTTAACAGCAGGTTAGCAGTAAAGTTCCTCACGAACCGATAAAGGGCGCCTGATGCTGAATAGCTAACAGCAAATGCTGAATTTGGATTTAATATTTTAGATGTTGATTGGAAATTAGGCTTCTTGCTGAGCTGGTCTCTTCAAATCCCTGATCTGTTTAACTAAATAGGTCTTCTCATCATTAAATTGTTCGTCCTCCGTCCTGTCATTCTGAAACTTGCTGAGGAACTCTATAAGTTTGGTCTGGTTCTTGAGGAGGATGTCTAGGATGGGCTGCGTCTTGTTGGGATTGGCTACAAACACCTGCAAGGAGAGGAACCGGCATTAGTCACGGGAGAACGAGAGCTCGGGTGCACGCGGTTCAAGGTTCAGGCGCGAGGGGGGGGGGGGTGCGCGCGCCCGCGCGCGCGTGTGTATAGAATTCAGTTTCAGTCAAAAGGTCTGATGTAAATTGTTTCTAGGCACAGAAAGCCAGAATGGATTTTACGTACTAAAACCTCCAAGAAAAGCATTAAGAAATGGATTACCCTTTACTTTGTGATTAATAATAGTCTATGCCAAAGATAATTGACATTTCTCTAAAATATACACTTTTCTTGTCCCTAGTCCAGATGACATACCCTTTTTCTGGGTCTATTTTTATTTAAATGTTATACTACACAAATATGAATACTGACTCCTGAATCACTTAGATTACCAAAATGAGGTGAGTAGTATTTTAATAACCAGTAAATGAGATGAGATTAAAAACTCTGGAGGAAAATATTGTTTATGGTTCTGGTACTCTACCTTAAAAACGTGGAAGGCCTCAAACTGGATGTTACGACTCTTGTCCCGTAGGAGATTCATCATTAATTTGAGGTTCTCTGGTTTACTGATGTACTTTGTCATAATTGTGAAATTGTGTCTGTCTAAGAGTAGTTCACCGAGAAGCTGAGAAGACATTTAAACAATTAACTCTTACATTATCATCAAGGTTTCAAGTAAAAGCAAAGTTTAAAAAAATAATTCACTTTATAATCACCATTGTTAAGCACAGAATATTAGCAGGTACTCAAAAGACCGATGAGCTGAACTGAAATTATAACTGAAAAATTACTGAGTGTCCACTACTTGCCACTTAAACACTTATGCCTTTCTTTTGGGGGTAAGCCTATGGGGAGTCCAACATTGCTTTCTCCTTTTTTTTTTTTTAAAGATTTTATTTACTTATTTGACAGAGAGGAGAGCGATCACAAGTAGGCAGAGAGGCAGGCAGAGAGAGAGGGGGAAGCAGGCTCCCTGCTGAGCAGAGAGCCCAATGCAGGGCTCGATCCCAGGACCCTGAGATCATGACCTGAGCCGAAGGCAGAGACCTTAACCCACTGAGCCACCCAGGCTCCCTTTGCTTTCTGCTCTTGACACAGTCTAAGGCACACTGGCCCTGAATCTGAAACTGTCAGAGTCTACTCTTTAAAGATGCATTTACATTATCTGATTAAAAAAAAAAAAAAAAAACCATCGAAGAGAATGGTCAGAAGGCAAGTTTTTGATAATTCTTGTTTAACTAAAAATCTTAACCTAATTGAAAAATTATTTATCTGGACCTCCCAGGACCGAGGGTTCCAGGTTCAAAGCTGGAACGTAGGGTACCCTTAAGCCTGCGAAATTTATGCTTTCAGCACATCTCATTCAGGAAAGTTTATAAAAATGAATATTTCTCTTTTCTTTCTTCAGCAAAGTATCCTGAAGATACTCCAACTTTTTCTTAATGATTCTTCATCATCACTAATGACATCAATTAAGCTTAAAAAAGCCCGTCTCCAGGGCTTGCTGAGTTCTAAAGAGTCCACTATACCTTATCAGTCCCTGGTTCTCGAACTGTCACAGCTTGCTCTAGTTTGTTTTCTCTGAAACCAGCAGTCACCCCTCCGTGTTGTCAGTGGGCCGGCTCCTACCGTGGGTCTAGCGTGCCTGCCACTGGCTAGGGGTCGAGCTGCAGTCCTTGTCCTTGTGGACAGAGGTAGAAGCAGAGAGGTAGAGAGCCCGGCCCTGGCATCAGCCCGCCAGGGTTCCAAAGCTGGTCCCTCGCTCTCTGTGAGCTATGCAACCTTCAACACATTATTTTCCCTGAGGCCCAGTTCCTACATCTCGCGAGAGTGCAGTGAGGAAGAAAAGCATGAATATGTGCAAAGCATGTTAGACTTGAGTCTGAACAGAGATAAGGGGTGAGGTCCGAAGGAAGCAAAATCCATGAATACAGTGTTTCCGGATTAATTGCTTTAGTTAATTCCTTTCTGGATTCCTGGCTATGTTCTAGATACTTGGACGTTGCCAGACAACTGATCTCTAGATAAGCAACATATTGTCATGTGAAATCAAAAATAACCTGATGTGTAGGAGAAAAACTTTATTCTGCTTAGGGTTTATAAAGAAATTATAGGAAGAATTCAGAAGCTCAAGTTCAGGCTTTACATCAATCTGAATCACAAAATATACAACTTTCAAGGTAAGAAGCAACAAGTATCGACTCTTATAAAGACTCAGAAGTTACTAGTAAGTATGTGAAGGTTTATAGCTTTACTGGTGTTCATTTTCTATCAAAGAAATACTGAACATGGCTCATTTGGTTTGATTATCTGGAGGTTATGAGCTTAGTTATCTGGAGGAGGGCAACTGGTAATTCGTTACATTTCTTTAGACTTAAAAATTAAGCCTGAGGTCTTATATAGGGAATATACATTTGCTGATAAAATAAATACAGGAATAATAAATAAATACAGGAATAATAAATGCCAATGTAGCTGCAAAAAAAGGAATACAAATTAAAATCCATTTTTAAAGTAACACCGGTCCTCAGAATTGCTCCATGCTTCACAAGGTGTTGCGAAACTGCAGGAGCTGAAGACTGGCTTCGTGTCTGTGACCGAGGTCTTGCAACTGGCGGTCTTAACCTTCCCTTTCATGCTGGCGATTCACAAGGGGCAGAAAGGTCTTGAAAGCCCTTCTTATATAAGCAACCCCCCAAATTCAGAATTTGGTCAAAGTCTATTGATTTGCCAATAAACTACCTTGCTCCCCATCCCGTGAGGAGGTATTGGCCCTGGGAGCTACTCCCCTAGGTAATCCTGCCTGGCGTCCTTGGCCTTGGAAGACGCTGGCTCTAGCCAGCTGCTCCTGTCTGTGTGATGCTGGGGAGACAGGTATCTTGGCCCTGGCATGGAAAGGGGCTGCTGACAGAGAGCCGTCTTACTGTGTGGACAACCGTGGGGGAGCCTCTACTGTATCGTGAACCTTACAAATACATACCCCATCACGCTGATGGACAGGGAAGAAAATGTCCTTACACAGCCACCAGAAGTACCGCACCAACCCCCGCCCAAGGTGAAAAGATTGGTGTTATCCGTGGCCATCGCCAGCCAGCACCGCTGGAGAAGGGAGGACGGTAAGGATCCCGGATGCCGGCTGGGAGGCGAGGCCCGAACAGCAGCAATGAGCGGGAAGCGCCCCAGCCCGGCCGGACCATTTCCGCAGCGACTCATTTCCAAACTGTGGTTATGATTGGTCCCCCACTGCAGGAGTCACAGCCTTAAGGGAAAAAGAGGAAGTAGCTGGCTTGATAGAAAGGATTCTTTTGGAAATCTGGATGGCAGAGCGTGTTCTTATCAAAGCACACAAAGTACAAGAGACACTCCTGATGTCCTTTAGTCGGTTCCCACAGAAAGATAAGGTCTTCACGAGTGCTCTCCCCATGGCAGGAAGGGAAGCCGGAATGCAGGCCTGATCGGACGCACACAGCCAGCTCCGACAGGAAGCACTCCGAGCAGAGTAGAAGTTACAGTGGACATGGCAAAAAGTATAAATGGACTTAGGATTTCCCCCCCAAATCCTTTGTGATTTCCATCTATAGTTGCTGTCAGGACCACTGACTGACAGAGTGAGAGGTATGCTTTTACTAGCTGCCCTGAGAATTTTCTGGAGCAGAGGCCAGCAAGCTTTCTGTACAGGACCACATCGGAAATGTTTTTATTTAGACTTTGCCGGCCATATGGTCTCTGCAGCAACCGTTCAATTCTGTTATCCTCTGAAACATAATATGTAAATATGTAAATAAATGAATGTGTCTGGGCTCCAATAACCCTTTATTTACAAAGATAGCAGGGAGCTGCATTTGGCCCATGAGCTCCAGTCTGCCAAACCCTGTCCCCAAGTTTTAAATCTCATGTTTAAGTTTCAGATGGAACTGTCCAGATCCCAGGTTGATACAAAGCAGCCAAACCTGCCTGTGGATCAGGGTTTCACCGCTTGCGTCCCCTCTGCGGCCCCCACGCCCCGGAAACAGGCCTGTGCCGTTCCAGGGAGCAGAGCAGCTGCTGGGCCTTCCTCTGGTTGAGATCATCCTAAGTTCCAAAAATAGGCTTCCAAATGTACAATACAGCATTGCTAAGAGGTAGAGACCTATTCAAAATTCTGTGTACTCCACTTTGGCGTCCCTACCTACAGGCGGCTAGGCAGGTGCCCTGTGTGGACCACTGCCCAATTCCTTCCTCTCCATAAAAATCTCGACCAAGGACAAACGTATTTTCCTCTCGTAGGTCTCAGACCTATAACAGCCTATTTCCCTTTCCCCAAACACAGGCGTCAAACACAGGCTGAAGAGAAGTAAACCACATAAAATAACTGGTCATACCTTGAGTGACTGTCTTTTTGTCACATAATTTTCTGAGTGAAGTAACTTCTCATATTCACTGAAGAACTAAAAGACAAGGAAACACGTATCAGGAGTTACATTTTTAAAGATCGGTAGAGAACATTATAAAGCTTGAGCATAAACTTTTTTTTTTTTTTTTGATTTTACTTATTTGAGAGAGGGTGAGAGAGCATGAGCAGGAAGAGAGAAAGGGACAAGCAGACTCCCTGCTGAGTGGGAAGCATGATGCGGGCTCGATCCCAGGACCCTGAGACCATGACCTGAGCCGAAGGCAGACGCCTAACTGACTGAGCCACGCAGGCGCCCCTGAGCACGAACTTCTAACACCACGAAGGCCACCAGCTGCCCTTCTGCCTCACACAGCCCTCCTCAGTGGTGCTCAGAGTTCCTCAGGGGCACCCAAGGATGACCTCCAGGAGGAAGGCTCCTGGGACCGACCCTCGCCCAGCGCTAGCCAGGCCCATACAGCTTAAATCTGGTCTTCTGTCATCCAAACTCCGTATGTACAAAACATTAACTCCCACCCTCCAACTGTTTCTCAAGGTGGAGTCAGCTTGCATTTCTGGGTGTTAGAAAAATTCCATTTTTTTTACAGTTCAGTGAACCTGAAGCACAACCACAAAGAGAAAAGCACCTGTTCTTTCAATGCATCAAGCAAAAGGAGAAAATGATTAAAAATAGAGGAGGAGAAATTCAGCACTGCCAAATAGGTAGGTGTCCTAGAGAAGTTGGGACTTGGGGGCTCAATCTTGAATAATGGCAGCAATTTCATTTAGAAAAGGGGAGGAGAAAAGCATTCTTCAGAGATAAAAAGAGGAAGGACACTGTGTGAGCGAAGACTGGAGAACGCACAGTGTGACACACTCAGGAAGTGACATGTGTCCGCTGGGTTTACAGAACGGTGCTCCCGAAGCAGAGCGGCATCCCCGGCATGGTAAGGAGCAGAAGGCCAGCAAAGCAGGAGGTAGGAAATGGAAACGAGGGACACACAGGGGCGAAGGCCACTGCCGCAATTGCCTGTGCCTTCCCCTGGTCCTTATCGGCCGCTCAGCGGTGACGCGGCTCGGGCCAGATCGAGCCCGCCGCCTGCTTTTGTGAAGTTCTGCGGGAACACAGCCATGCTCCTCCCAGTCCTGTGAATAAGTCTGTTTATGTATTGTTTACGGCCGCTCTCTCAGCACGACAGAAAGGAGAGTCGAGAGAGAACGCATGGCCAGGGAGCCTCGAATGTTTACTCTCTGGCCCGGGACAGAAAAGGTTTTCGGACCCTTGCTTTAGAGCTCACCCAGAACACACGCCTGTGTCCGCGCAGGGGTGGGATGGAGACTTCCGCAGAGAAGGATGTTAACCTAAGCTTCTCATCAAACCGACGATCCAAACAATTGAACCTGCCTTTAATCGGTGACACAGAATATGTTCCCCTCAAGTTCTTGACAGAAAATGCAGGTTAAGATTGTCTGCGGCCCGATTCTTAGGATAAGCACAGGCGCCTTTCCCGCCGGAGGACCGGCTGGAGGGTGCCCGTGCGGCCCACGCGCTGTCCCCAGGGTGTGGACTCTCCTCCCCGGGTTGGGGACCGTGGCGAGGACGGGCCCGCTGCGGCTCTTCGAATATCTGCCCCTCGGGAATTAAGTGTGCCTCACTTCGGCATTTCAGTCACCCCGAGGGCTGCGTCTGATCGAATTCCTCTGAGGACGCCAACGGAAGAAATGTGTTTTGGTTTATAGATGCTGCAATTGTTTAACGGACTCCGTTTCCCTCTCTACTTCTCTACTTTCTATACTATTAGAAAGCTCAGGGCCCAAGTGTGCAGGACTTCAGGTGATGGAGTCCCATGGAATCGCACCCCCGGCCCCTCACTCGCCTTCTCGCTCCCTCAGATCTGACCACACGGTCTACACACTTTCGTCAGCTGCCGCGCAGAAATTCTCCTAAAAGCCTGCTAACCAATGTCATCTGTTAATAACATGTAGGAAAATATTTTACTACAGAACTAAACCAATGTCACCATTAGTGTGTATCTTCGGTGGGCTTTAGACTAAGACAGCAGTGTGCTCAAAGAATCCTCACGGCCAGGCAGTGACGCAAACAACCTGCCAACGTTTGCCTTCCAGCCGCTGCCACCATGCGCGCGACACACACGTTCTTAGTAAGCCTCACAACCCACGACAACAGGGACAGTGCTGTTACAAGCCTTCTTTTAGGGCAGAGGATTCTGAGGGCAGAGGGTGAATGAAGGCAGCCACCCAGGGTGGGGCTGGGACTTGAGGCCAGGCTGCGGGCGGCCTGGTGTGGAAGCCCACGCTTCTAACTGCTGTAGAAAGGCACCTCCGAGGCGACTGTGCTCCCATTTTGAACCAACGCACAGGCAAAGAAGCCTACCATATCCAAATGGAAAATTAAAAAAAAAAATGGACGACCAGCAGTGCTTAAGCCACTCGTGAGGCCTTCTATGAGGGACTCCCTATGTACTCAGCATTGCGTGATGGAGGTTACTGAGAGGAAGGGAGAGAGGAGCACAGAAGACTTCTAAGGCACAGATTCTACCTCTGAGAATCTTACAGTTTAGTTGAACAGCAAAGTGAACAATGAAGAATTAACAGTATGTGCCGAGGATTTCAAAAATCCAAACGACTAGTGGAAGAATGAAAACCTAAGCCAGATCTCATGGGTTAGACAGGAATTTTAAGTGGGCTGTTACTATCCCAGCTTCTCTGAGCATGCCCATCGGGTCGTGGACAGCTCAGCAGTTCAGCCAGTCTGGCATCAGGAGGCGCTCGTGGGCGCGGTGGGGACCGGAGCCCCAGACACTGTGGCCCGAGGGCTGCTGTGCGGATCAAGGGCGCTCAGGATCGTCTATGGACTTCCGGGAGTTCAGTACCAGGCGTGTGACATGGGCTCAAACCGGAAAGGACCTTACTGCTGGGCTAGCACAGTGTCCTCACTTCATAAGGAGGACGGATGTCTGAGCCCCCCAGGGGTGACGGCCTTGGTCATGCCCACAAGGAGGCAGCAGCAAGGCAGGTGCAGAGCCTCCCGAGGCTAGGCTCTTCTCACCTCCACTCCCCCCCCCCCCCCCGTGGTCACCGCTCCCCCCTCCCCGAAGGAATGTCAGCAACTGATGGAAAGGAAGAGGGAGTTAAGTCTGATAATAATTTTCTTTTTATCTTAATTGTATATGTCACTTGACAACAAAGCACCTTTATTTCCTTCCCTAAAGCAAGAAAAGATGCAAAGGGTACTGTGTCAATCAAAAAGATAAAATTCTCCTTCTGACTAAGTTAACACTACTCTCTCTATTCAGTAGAGAAATGATTTTAGCACCATATAAAACCATTACAAACATATGCCAAATAAGTATCTGGCATAAAAATCTAACTTAAATCTTTCATTTCTGGTACAAAACTTACAATTTACTTGAGAGAGAGAGAGAGTGCATGTGTGCAAGCAGGGCAGAGGGAGAGAGACAGAGAATCTTTAGCAGGATCTGCAGTCAGCATGGCCAGAGCCCAGCTCGAAGCTCGATCTTATGACCCTGAGATCATGACCTCAGCTAAAATCAAGAGTTGTATGCTTAACTGATGGACCACCCAGGAGCTCCCAAACTTACAATTTTAAGGTAGTAGTTCATATACTTACTTTATCATAATGTTGTTCCAAAAATTCTGCACTGAGCAATTTATGTCTTGTAAGTAAATCCTAGAGAAAGAAAACACGCTATTTTACAGTTGTTCTGGATTCAAGTTCTTTTAGAAAAGAGAATCCTAAAACATGCCACGCCACTTTACCTGATAAAAACTGTTGTTAAAAATCACTATACTTAAAAACATTTGAACATGAATTAAAATGCTGATTCTAAGGAAGAGTGAATCAAATCATTAATAATTTGAAACTGCGATAGTAATGATTGTGATTAGTCACAGGTCTACGGATCTTAGAAGGAAAAATTTAAAAACATACAAATTCAAAGAAATATAAATTCAAACAAAGGGAATAAAGCAATAAAGTGAAATAAAAGTAAATGATTGTGGTAAAATGTCAAATAGGGTACTGCTCCTGGTGGAGAAAGAGGAAATTTCTTTCATTAGAAAAAGTGTTGGAAGTTCCATTTTCTTCCTCCTAAATTGTTACATTCAGTTTCATATCTAATGCAATCTTTTTCTTAGGGACAGAATGTTTTTAAAAAACCCCGCCATGTTATAAACATCAGCTCCTAAGTAAGCAGACTAAGGCTGCAAAAATGTAGACTCAGACCTCCGAATGTCCTAGAGCCAATTCTGCATGACTACAAACTACAGCTTAGGCCTCACCTATATGGCACTCCCAGGATACAACTCATGGGTCATTCATTTAGGAAATATCTACTATGTGCCAAGTAAAGTTCTGGGTGCTGAGGCTACAAAGACAGAAAGATGTGGTCCCTGCCCTTAAGGACCTGGAAGTTAGCAACGAACTAGCCTTGGTCTCACGCGGTGGGAAAGAGAACGGGAACATGTGGCAGCAGAAACCCTCAGTCACTACTTGGTGAATTACTGAATACAATTCCTTTAAAGCCGGGGGCCCCTGCGTGGCGCAGTTGGTTGAGCGACTGCCTTCAGCTCAGGTCATGATCCTGGAGTGCCGGGATCGAGTCCCACATCGGGCTCCCAGCTCCATGGGGAGTCCGCTTCTCACTCTGACCTGCTCTCTCTCACTGTCTCTCTTTCCTAATAAATAAAATCTTAAAAAAAAAAAAAACAAAAACAAACAATTCCTTTAAAGCCGTCCACTGGAAGGCTTAGTGCTAATAATGCCCGTTCTTCGAACCAATTCTCCTTGGTTCTCCTTGGTTCCTTAGCTCTTCTGTCGCTCACTGTGTGTGACTGCCCTTCCCTGAAAGGCCCTCCTCACACAGGCTTTCCCCTCGGCCTAGCTAACTACCACCTTTGAATCTTGCTCCCACATCACTGCCAGAAGCCTTCCAGACTGGTCACCAGCACCGAGGCAATGGCCAGAGCTGTCTTTACGTCTGTGGGATTCTCTGATTACCAACTCTCTCATGCTAGACTCTAAGTTCTATAAATATAATGGTCATGTCTATTTTACTAATCTTTGAATCCCCAGCACCCATGCAATGCCCAGCACGTAGTAAGAGTGTAATAGTTAATAAATGAATGAATGAACCAACAAAACCAGGGAACAGTTTTGGGAAAACATTACATTAAGCGATCTTAAAAGTATGCTTTTTAAGATGGCTTCTAACCACCCCAAAGATTTATAGATGTTCAAACTGCTGGATAGGATAGGCATTGTATGCCCAGGAAAGACCTACCTAATTTTTTCTAAATCCCCCTTGGGGATTAAGTTGACAAAATTAGAAAACCTGACATTTGAGCATCCTCAAGAAGCTGGGAAAGAAATGCCATGAAGCTTCCCCAAATGGGGCAGGAGATGGGGGTGCGGGGAGGGAAAGGAGAATTTCTATTACCTTAGCATACTGGCCCACGGGAGTCAGCTATCAGGGAGAGGTACATAAGCCCTCGAAGGGAATACATCAAGGATGCTCGTTAAAGGCACTTCCTCCTCCTCTATGCTACCGTCATCTATTTACGGGGGTCCCCCCTCAAGGGGGGGGGGTGTAGGAGCCTCAAGGGCAGGGGTTTGTGTGGTCCCCATTGAAGCTCAGCACCTAACAGAATGGTGCCTGCCGCAGGGCTGGCACTCAGGCTTATGCTGTGAGCTGAATGAACAAATGAATAAGCGAATGAAGGGATTAATGTGTCAGGATCCCTGCAAAACTAAGCTGTCATTTCTATTTTTTGTGTGGCTGTCCTTCTGGAGACCAATACAAGGAAGTACAGCAAAAGGAACCCAGTGTTCACTGCTCTCCCGTAATCTGACGGTAGAGAAGGCCGAAGGCAAGGGTCTTGAAGATAGCGGCTCTCAACTGAGGCTCGTATTAGGAACAGGTAGGTAGAAAATATTGCTCTTGAAAGCAAAAGTCCTAAATAGGTGGTGCAATAATTTTTACTGAAGTTTTGAGTAAGGAAAGTACTCTGAAGGGTAGATCTCAAATAGAAGCAAGGGCCTCAGAGTTGGGCCAGACAGGAAAAGGGGGGACCTCGCACATCTCCCCATCTAGGAAAGATTCCATCACCATCTGCTTTCAAGAGACCAGGAGACTTAGGAAACCACTGTCAATCTAGGAATCAAATCTCAATGGCCTTGGGGTCGGAGACTGAAGGGGAGCTCTGAGACTGATGAAGTAGGAGCCGGGCTCCAATGCAGCGCAGGACGAAAGCTCCTTGTCAAGACGGGCCACACCAGGGCCTGGACAGGAGTGACACATTAGTAGGAAAGGAGCAGCTGCTGAGAGCCAGCCCTGAAGAAGGCTGATTCTAAGCAGGGAAAAGAGGGGGTGGGGCCTGGGGCCTGGAACGGAACTATTACACTTAGAAATTATTATATTGACTATTAACTATATTATTATGCTTACTCCACATCCCTTATTTATAGAGTTGGGTCCTCAAGTGGAAGACCTCGGTCATCATCCTTTTCCGTTCTGGCCCCTGTGGACCGCTGTGAAGCCTTATTCTAGGGTCACCACTGCCTGCGATCTTTCCCTTCACACCTCTCACCTACACATTTGATAAGCAGGCCTTGTCACCCTTCATCTAAGTCATTAACAATGTTCAGCTGGGCTGAGACAAAGCCCAGTGGAAAGTCACTAGAAATTTCTCCCCAGGGTGATGGCAATCCATTCTCTGGCACCTTACGGATAGGGCATTCGGTTAGATGTAAATCACTACACTGAAACTCTAGCTCCTATCTTTTCATTGATTCTGTGAAAACAGATCTGTACGATTATTCAACATCCAATATATCCTCATGGTCATAAAGGGATAATTCTAATAGCTACTGTCTGCCACACACACACCGTGTGGAGGCCCAATAACGCTGACATCCTAGTATTATTACCTGCACCTCAACAGATGAAGAGCTTGAGATTAAATCCACAGCAGAGCTGGGAAATGAACCCAGGCAGTCACACACTCTTATCCCCTCATCTACTGGCATCTACGAGATTAACAGGACTGAACTTACTCTTCGTGAATCCATGCTGGCTGTGGGTACACGGTTTCCTTTCCAAAATGCTCTTTAGAAATACTCTCTAGAACCTTACACAGGTATAACATCGAGCTCCAAGCTCCACCAGCCTCTCTGGGGAATCTACCTTCTTTTACTCTGGAAAAATTGGAAATATATTTGTTGGCCTTCTGATCCCCCTCCCCATATCCTTAAGTCCTCAAAAAAGAAAACACGAACAACATTTGGCCACTGATTTACTATTTTAGTATGTTTCATTCAAGCTACAAATCTTGGACACATTTAGAGCAGGTAGTTTTTTTTTTTTTTAATTTAAGTAACTTCTGTACCCAACATGGGGCTCCAACTCATGACCCCGAAATCATGTCACACACTCTTCGGCTGAGCCAGTCAGGCGCCCCTGGAGCAGGTAGTTTTAATTTCCTTTTGAGACTCAGCACCTGTTCCACAGACTCTAAATTCAGGCTATGGATGAACTGCATTTATCTGAGTTGTTATGTGCAGAGCGCATTTTCTGGAGAGGAGGGTCTGGTCACTCTTCAAGGACAGCGCAAGCCACAGATCTAGCCTCCTAGTTCTATGATACAGTCTCTCTCCAAGAGGACACGAGCAAACCAGGAGAGGAGAGTCCTCTGTCCCGGTCGGCACGTGTGGCGGGAGCTGTGAGACGGTCACCGCGCTGACCCAGGTTCCTTCTAGGACAGCTGGGGAGGGAAGGTCTGCCCGACAGCTCCGGGTCGCTCGCTCTCTCCCACGCTGTCCTGGTTTGGGCTTGGTGCCTCGGACAGCTCCCTGTTCGGGGGCCTCCCGTGTGACCAGGAGCGGCTGGGCCACGCGGGCCACGCGGGCCGGGGCGGGGCAGCTCCTGAGCGCGGCCGCTTCCACAGTGCGTCCCGCGCGCCCCGCACTGAGCCGAAAGCTCCCTCCCTCAGGGAGACCTGCCCGCCAGGCGCTGCCCGGTCTCCCCCTCTCTGGCCGGAAGGGACCTGTTCCCCGCGGGGATTCCAGCAGCACCGATTCCTCCGAGTCCTCCTCGGTGAGAACGTAACTCAGAGCAGCAGCCCTAACTGAGGGCCGCCGACGAAATGATCGGCAAGATCAACCAAGCCGGTGGGAGACTGCGCCTCACACTGTGTGAACACGGCTCACTCCCGGGGGGGGGGGTGGGGGGGTGGGGGGGGGGCAGCTGTGCCGCCCGTGCCCTCTGGGGTCAGGCGCTCGGCCGCGCGCCCCTCTCCCACAGCAGCGCCCCTCAGCTCGTGGCTCGCTTTCCACACAAGATCTCCCCCCAACACGTGGGGCTACCGCACCTCTCTCCGAAACAGGCCTGCTGCTTTTGAATGGGGCATCCCCTTCCACTGATAGATCCTAAATATGAGTCGTCACCCCAAAATGCAGGGCCACAAAAGACATCAGATTTGTTGCTCTGTTATAACCCCAAATTCAACTCATTTTGCTTTGTACATTGACATAAAAATATCTGAGATCTTACCTAAGGCTTGATATCCTCTTTAATGGTTTCCGGAAAATAAACCCTTGGGCACCTCTCACACTATTACCTTATTCTCGTTCCATGTGAAACCCTAATGGCCAGCTCCCCAGGTTTTCATCCTGTTTTAGGGGTGTTCATTCACCGTAAGGGACATATTCTACCCAGAGACCAAGGCATGTGCTGAGTATCTCAAGGGCTCTTTGTCGTCATAAAACTGGACCCTCATGAAAAAAGTGGCTACTTCTCACTAAAATGTTAGTGTTCGTGGTTTCTGAGCAAAGTAGTCTGCGGGTTAGTATATTAAACTCTGATTACATTAAAGTGACGGTAAATATTCACTTAGGAGGGCAGACATTTTATATAAGGGAATGTAACATCTAAAAGCTTACTTTCACTGTGAAGAATGCTCATAAATATTGCTGCTTTATATACCGTAAACAGCACAGAACCTTGCAATTCAAAATAAAAATGTGCATGTCGTACTGTGGTATCGTATCAGATGTGTATTTAGTTTATACAAATTCACAACAGGGAGATGAGGTCTACACGGAAGGGAGGCTACAGAATAATTTGGACATCGCAGGTGATTCTGCTCCCTTTCCCCCAAGCATTCGATAAATAAGCTTCAGCACGAGCATGAGGTAGGAGGGCTCAGTCTCTGGTTCCCTTGGGGCTGTTTACAACGCGGACATTTCTGTCCTGATTGTGGTTCTAGTATTTAAAGATGTGCCTGTTCCAAATTAGCATGGCCCTGAACAGAAGACAACTTCTTTGTCCGGTGTTTAACCAAAGAAACTGCTACAGTATGTTCCAACACAGGAGAAAAACCTGTTTGTTAGATGTTCAGATATCAATATACCACACCTAATGGGCAATTTAACAGAAAAGCGTACTTTTGACCATACCGACCACAGAGAGCTTACAATCTAACTCTTCCACCCCTTCTAAGCCGTGACCCCACTGCATATACCTAAGTCACCCGGGCTCACATAAAACATATCTTCCCGCTAGAGGGCAGTCGTGTATAGACTTGGAACTTAGAGGGTCAGGGAAAAAACAGCAAACCAGTTAATCAGACTTAACAAGTGTATTTTGAGTTCTATAGTTTTATGTTACCTTGAATGTGGCAAATGCATCTGAAGCTATGTCAAATGTTGACATTTCGACATATCTGAAGAAATCATAAAATTGTTCTGACCACAAAATGATTTTTGCAAGTGGTTCATGTCTGATGCATTCTCTCAACATTATTCCGCAATTTAGAGCTATTTCTGGAGATTCATACCTACAAAAAGAAAAAAAAAAACAAACCATGACTGCTGTTTTAAAACTCCTCTAACACTGAACAGCTCAAATTTTTAGAACAGGAAGTTTCAGATGTGTCCTAATTAAGTGACCAGAGCAGGTTACAAAAGGCATCTCTCTCAGAGGAGGGTACGTGCTCAGGGGAATTTACTCTAGAGGGTGCACACACACTAGCTGGTGACAGCTTCAAACTAAAGAAAAATAACAATAAATAAATAAATAATAAATAAGCGTTCATAATTTAAGTTAAAGGATTAGATAAGTATTTAGGGTCACACCTCCAAATAGTAAAATTTATGTGTACTGCTCTTAAGACTTCAGAAGTCAAAAGCTGAATCAAAAACCATTATGAAACAAAATGGTTTTCCTAATTCATAGTATCTAACCAGGTCTATCAAATATACAGCATTTATACTTTATTGTTTCAATTCAGTAGTCAAAACAGAACCTTCAAGACTCTTGGCAACGTGAACCCTGCAAAGTTGAAAGCCTGATCCTGAGGAGGTCAAGGAGTACTTGTCACAGAGAGCCTGGAGGGCTCCCCCAGTGGGTGCTGGGGACGCCCTGGCATCAGCCACACACACACACAGCTGTGTCTCACCTCGGTCAGGAAGGAGCCCCGGCCTCGGGGGCTGCCCTCGGCCCCCCCACTGCCTTTCGGGCTGCGTGCACTGGCTTCGTGTCTTTCCCACGTACCGGCTCCCCAATCCTCCCGTACTTGTTGCATTTCCCAACATTCCACTTGCAAAAGACCTCTTCCTGGCTAAGAGAAACTTCTCTCACAGCTTAAGTTCTACTCCTTAGTGTCCTAACAGCGCCAACCTTTGCATCTCTGTCTTGAAAAAGGAAAAGAAAAAGCTCTCTCGGTTCTCCTTTCTGCCCCTCGGACTGTTCCTATTCCTTGCCTGGTCGAGGGCGTTCCTCCGTGGCCGCCGGCCCGCCAGTGATCGCCTGTACAGCTTCCTGGCCCCCACCACGACTCCCCAATTCACCTACGCAGGTCTGCTCCTGAACTCCAGTTAGGCATTTTCTGTTGCCTCTGGACAACTTCAGTTAAAGGTCTACCATAAGCACTACATATCTAAATTCAAATCTCATCTCCCTCTGCAAAACAACCACCCTTCCCCTGCTTCCTCATTTCTGTAATTGGGCGCCATGATTTTGTTTCAGATACCCGGGTCTAAAACAGGTCTTCTAGAACATTCTCATCTGATAATGTAGGTGCTCTATACCTGCGCTGTCCACTGTGGTAGTTACTACTAGCCACACGTGGCTACCAAGCACTTGAAATTTGGCTAGCCTGACAGAGGGACTGAATTCTAAATGTTATTTAATTTAAATTGATTTAAAACAAAATGATGGGCTGTGTTTAGGAGGTACTGCATTGGACAGAACAGTTTACACCTTCCCCCTTTCAGGACATCCAAACCTTCCCATCTTCAGTGTTGCCACTGCCCATCCTTTTTAAGACTTCTCTGAAATATTTTAGTTTCGTTTCCTTTCATCCATCCCCACTGTTGCATTAACTCACCCCTAAAGAAAGGCAGGAGTTCCCTAAAAGCATCTTTGTTTAAGCTGTGTCTTAACCTATTTACCAACACGCAAGGGTATCAATAGCATTTCCAGCTCAGGAGTTCAAAATAGTTTCTACTTGCCAATCAAGTAAAGACGAACTTCTGGGCTTAATGTCCAGGCCTCCCCTCATGAGATCTGTTCCTCCTGTACCACGTCATCTCCCACTCCGCCATCAAGCAATCACTCCGACTCTCTCCCTATGGCTGCCATCACTATGTTCATTCCTGTCCCTGGGCCCACTCTCCTTTTTTCTAACTTTGCAAATTCCAAACCTTTTGGAACTCCAATCATTAGTCTCACCTCTTTCCCAACCCTTGCGCCTCATTGACTCAACACTTCATCCCCTGAAATCCTACAGGACTACTCATTCTCTAGCACTGGTATCCCTCTGTCGCACACAGGTTCGTCACATTGCTTTGAGAAGATCCAAATGACTCCTCTGTATCACGTGTGGCCCAGCAGCTAGAATGCTGAGCGGTGCTTCGGTCCTGAAAATGCCTGCTCACAAAATGGCTGATCATACAATTCACCTTCGCTGATCTTAACTGAAGAGGCAGGAGACCAGGAAGACAAGAGTAAGACAGTTTGGTACGACAAGCTGGGCAGGTCGGGGTGGTGGCGTGTCAAGCTTTTCTTACATGACGAAGCCGTAAACCACTGCGCACAGGGCAAACAGTTATGCTGCGCAACCTGTTAGCACCAGAGTGGAGAACGCAGTAACGTCAAGTCGCCAGAGGAAAAACTACTGCCTCTGGATGAGGTCGAACACCAGCAACAAGGTTAGGCTGAAACACACACGGACGCCGGCAGCACAAGTCTCTCCCTGATGTCTAACCACAAAGTACTTCCAGCCTACGCGGGGGGTCATGTCTGTAAGTCATCTCAACTCGTAACTAAGGCTCAGAAATCTTAAAAAGGGCAGCTTGCAAGGCTCCTTGAGAAAATGGCTGTTTCCAGGTCTGGGGCAGGGACCCGTACAAAATGAGTAAGGGATATCTTGTGCCAGAAAGCAAAGAAGCGATCAAAGACTATTGGGGTCTTGCCAAAAGGACATGGGTACCAACTTGAAGGAGCTTCCCAATGGCCCAATGATGACACAATGTGGATATAAAAATCTGGACATAATGACTGCGATGGACTGAAATGCATCCAATATATGTTAACTCCTCCCACCCCCAGACGTGAGTTCATAAGGACTGGTTCACCAATTTAAAAGAACAGAGGACAGAGAAACACACTAAATGAAACCATAGGGATGAAAAAATCCAAATATGTGATTTTTCTATAGAACAGATGACCCAGTTGCTTCAACAGGTAAATGGTATTAAAAAAAAGAAAGAAAGAAAACAGAAGGCATAAGAGTCATATGAACCAAATTCAGTTTGTGGATCTTGCCTGGAACTGGATTTAAACAAACTAACTGAACGGGGCATCTGAACACCGAGTATAAGATAACATTGGGTTTGCATGTGGTATCACGACTATGGTAAAAAAACAAATCCTAGGGATGCACTGAAGCACTGCTGTGTGTGAGGAGGGAAAGGAGGCAAGGGCGATGAAGTAAGAGTGACAGAAGGTTAGTGACGGCTAGCGCTGGGGGAGGGGTAGGAAAAGGCTGGTGATTTTCTTCCCTCCAGATTTCTGCACATTTTCTACTCTAAAGGCTAAAAAGGGGAGACCAACTCCAGCTGCATTTTCCAGGCTTCTCCTCCTCTCCTCCCTCACTTGAGTTTTCTGCTCTGGCCTGCTCACGTAAGAGCTTTTCAATTTTTCTTTAAATTGTACCTTCAAATTCTCACTTCGCATGATGTTTAACAATGTTTATATCATACCTCTGGCTACTTTCAAGTGAAAATGGAGGCAAACTGATTTACAGATTTTAATAACCACTGTTTTCTATGGAAAAGGAAACACTCGGTTTAAGAATACACAAAGGCATCTGGAAGATGCTCTAAGAACACCACATTTTCAAACTACTCACTACATGTTTACACACGCAACTCTGGATTGGTAACAACAAAAAATGAGATGCCAAAAGTTTTGTATGGCAACATCTGAAGAAGCAACATAGATATTTAGAAATAGAAAGAAGGAAATAGAATGCTGGCATCAAACACATGCACTGACTCATGCTTTGTCTAAACAAGTTCGAACTTGGGGGAAGTGTTAAGCCGCAGAGACATGAATCACAGGGAGGCAAGCTGTAAAGCGAGGGCTGGAGAGCAAGCTGATTCACGCCAAGAGTCACGCCAGTAAAACGCCCGCTGGCCAATCTGATAAACAGACGCACGCCAGACCCCGAGCTGGAGCTGGCGAACAACCCTTGTGTGAAACGACAGGGGGTGACCTTGCCAATCAGGGAGGCTCGCGACCCACCGCGGGAGAGAGGACTAGCTTTCTTTTGTTTTGAAGTTTTTAGTTTTTAGGCCTTTCGGGTTTTTGTTTGTTTGTTGATGCTAACACACTACCCTAAATGCCTGCTTATCAGCCCAGTCGTTAATTCCAGGAAGATGCAAGGGTGAGTTACCAAGTGGGTTAGCGAGGGGACACACACAGCGAAAAGGCAAAGGGCTTCATGAACGCGTCCTCTGTTGCCGGAACGCAGGTGGGCTATCTGGCTGCCACCCTCCACCTCCCAGGCAGCTTCCACTGCCTCCCGGTGTGCAGTCCAAAGACGGCTGTAAACACATCACTTAACTGGTAGTTCATATAACCTTTTAAAATCTAAGGACTAGAAGTAAGACCACAGAAGCCTTTTTTCCTTCAGATGTATAGGATTTGAGAATTTAAGGGCTCATGATTCACCCACCTTTAAACTCCCATATGGGTATCTTCAAATTCAATTTAATTCATTGGCTGAATTTTAAGGAGGGAAATGTGTTTAAGATGTGTGGAAAAATGAGCTGACTGAACTACAGAGAAAATACTTTCCCACATTTACCATCCTGTCTTTGCCCAAGACCACCTTTCCTTTTTATTTTTTAACTGAGAATATAAATTTTGTTACATTGTACATACCCTTTCAATAACATGAACAAAATATTCTGTTGAGTGCAGATGTATTCAACAGTAGGAGTTCTTGTACCAATTTGTCTTCTGAGAATATTGTTGAAAATCTGAGCCACGTCTTTTTTGCCCTATTAGGAATACAATCATTAAAATGTTTACCCGACTAACCGCCAAAAAGCCCATCCACCCTCCCAAGTAAACTCAAATTAAGGCATTGCATATTTGTAAAGTATGACTGAATATCTGACTTTAAAATATTCACAGATATTAAATTTTCATATTTATAATTCCAAATTCCAAGTTTTAGTAGTACACTGTTTTTAACATGAGCAATTTATGTTCACAAAAGGAAATCTTACTACATATAATTTCAATCATTTCTAGCCCTTAGAATCATGTGGACTCAGATATGAAAAATAAAACCTCGCTATATGCTTACAACGTCGAGGTATCCGATTCCCACCCATATGGAACAAGCAGCCTCAAATAAAATGCTTGTGTTGTAAACAATACATATAAGTTCCTTTTATAGTGATGGAAGGAAGAGAAGCTGCCTTCTGCTAGTACAATAAAACTGGAAGAATCCTGTAAACAGCTGAGCTTTCATGGCAAGTAGACATAGCCCCCTATTAAGCTAGGTCTACTTCAGAGAGATTTTATATAGATTAATAATGAAGGCTCTAAGTACCACATGATGTAGCAGTTCAGAGATCAGAATTATACAACTGTACTTTACCAAACAAAATAGAAGGACTTTATTGCTATACAGTGAACCTTACAATCCGAAAACTGTACAAGAAATTAACACATGGAAAACAAATCCACGAGATTTTTCAGAACGGCCACCTGGTATGAGGCCGACAAGCCTGCAGGAGGGTGAGTGAAAGGAGAGAGATTTCCAGCGCCAGAGACCATCCTGGGGCCGGTGCGAGGTCAGGAGTAGCAAAGGCGATCTCTAAGAACACATCTCAAGGGCACACACTGCTCTTAAATTTAAATCTGAAATGAGTATTAAATTCAGGGTCCAGGTAGGGGAATTAAGATGGGTGGACAAAGCAGAAGGAACTGGATGTTCCAGTGCATTCCCAACTTTGCAGAAGAAATAGAAATTGCTGTTGGTGGAACTTGATACCCTATTAAAAATACATGAAATCATCTATATAAGTGGAAATATCATTTTTATCTGTTCTACAGAAGTAAATTTTTATTGCCCTTTAGTATCAAAATTATATTCAAGTAATCTATGAACCACCCCCTCCCATCGCTCTCCAAAATTGAATCTGATTATCTGTCTGCAATTCTCTCCCCTCATCTTTCAAGCACCTGCACAGACATCTAACTGATCACTCAGGACGATAAACCCTGGGCTTGAAACAAAGCCCACCCATGACAAAGACCCAAGAGCCTGCTCATCAGCATGCCAGAGCCCTTCATTACCATGTACACTTCCCGGACTACCTCTCAGACTGGGGTCAAGGACCACTGCTGCCACCGTTCAACTCGCTCAACATCTGGCGCGGCACGAGCCAGCTGAGCAAGCCCGGGCAGCAACACCGAGCGCCTCCCGGGGCCGGGCAGGAGCCGCAGCTGGCGGGAGCAGGCCCTGAGACAGGGAAGCACGCTGCCGTCTGCAGCAGGGCCCAGCGTGCCAGGCGGCGGTAGCTGCTCAGTACCAGCTGGGGGGCCGTGTAGGCCTGAAGGCTCAATGTTGCCAGGGTCAAAATTTTCAAGGGAAGCCAGAAATTCTACAGTCTTCTTTAGCCTGTTGACTCCTTGAGAACCCAAGGCCAGTGAATTATGTAAAACAGCAGCTCTTCGTTAAATATCATGAAAACAATAGGGCACAATGAATACCTAAGAAACATTGTCCACGGTGCGGAGACAGAGGAGGAGGCCTGGCCTAAGCCTGGGGCGGCCCTGCGCCCCTGCCCGGCTCCGCTCGTGAGGCCGGCCACCTGGGCCCGCGCACAGGTCAGGAACCCTGGAGCCAAGAGCTTGGCAGGAATCTTGGGATCGCTCAAAGGAGAGAAGGCAAGGAAAGGGACCACGAGGAAGGCAGCGTGTTTGCGAAGGAAGAAACGGACTTCTCACCTCAAAGTCGATGAGCTGCAGGTCGGCCACCAGCGTGCCCAGGAGCCCGCTGTTATACAGCTCCTGCGCCAGCTGCGCCACGGCCTCCGTCTGCGGCTCTTTCTCGTTCGTGCCGTACAGGATCTCTTTCATGGCAACCAGATTTTTGGAAACTTCTTCTGTGGCCTGATTTGGGGGAGAGGAGAAAAACAACTCCTTTAAAAAACCATATATGGCATCCATCCATTTGTTAGGTTCCTTCTCTCTGTATTAGGTCCCCGTAAGCTCCGTGAAAGACACCCAGGCGGGCCAGGCCCGTGGTGGCCCTCGGGAGTGAGCACTGACACGCGTGCCAGAGGGAAGGCCGGCAGAGCCACGACAGGTGCGCTGGAATGCTGAGACCAGTGTTACTATGGCAGGAACAGAACAAGGAGAGAAGGTTCACTTCTGCCTCCCGTGGGAGGGCAAGGACACGGAAGAGGCGCCGAGCCTCAGAACGAGAGCCACTGACGAGCAAGAACGAGGGGGAGAAGCTCAGGGTCTGAGGAAAGGTGTGGAGGGAACAAGGGAATGACAGCAGAAGACGGCTTTGGATGCCGAGCTAAAATGTTAGCAATAAATAATCACCAAAGAGCCTCCACTTCGGGCTAAGAGAGGAACAAGAGCCCGATTTACCTTCCCCCATGAAAAAGATGAAACAATAGGGGAACTTATTATATGAAACAATAAATTTAAAACACTGAGCTTCAGACAGCACAGGATAGTGACCCTTGAGAAGGCAAACAGATGAAGGGAAACTCACAACCGCCCCAGCTTACTGTCTGGAGGGTTTTGAGGCCAGGGCCGGGAGGGGGAAGGCAGGCCCAACAGGCGTCTCCGGGACTTGAGGAGACAGCCGGGATCTGCAGGGCAGAACACCAGAGAGGAGAGAAGTGTGCAAAGACACACTGCTTCTTCAGCGGAGTACTGATAAGCCGGTGAACGTGAGGAACACACCCCAAATCAGGGAGCAGCCGCAGAGCTCTTTCTGGGCAGCCTGCCCATCTGGTCTTCTCCAGAAAACCTCCTCTCAGCTTCCTAAACTATTTAAGAAAGGTAGGGCTAATGTTCTAGTCCCACCTAGGATGAAAAGATGCAGAAGACTCTAGACCACGATGACTTCCCTATGAATGTCGCAAATGGTCATGTAGCCCGAGGCTACCATTAAGAATTTTTGCAATTAAATCATATAATTCATCTGAAGCCAGGTCTTTGAGTGACACCGCAATAAAGGCTTCAACTCTGCCCACTATTTAACCTCATTAACAGCCTACTGTCCAGCACCGTGGAGTTTATTTCCAGATTCTGAAGGACATCCAACATACCAGCTATCGCTCTCATATCTGCATTACCTGCAAATTTGGTAAGTATACCTCCCATAGCCTCAATCATCAACCAAAACACCAAAAAGGAAATAACTCTGAACGGAACCTACCATTACGCCTTTGAATCATCACGCTCTTTCCATTAATGACTTACTAATAGTCTTTGGGCGTGGTCGCTCAGCCACTTATATATAAAGACCTATCTCCAAATGACATCCAAAAGGCTTTTTGTTAAATACTTGGATAAAATGACACTTGACCCTTGAACAACAAGGGTCTGAACTGTGCTCGTCCGCATATACATGTGTTTTTTGTAAGAAAGTACTAGAAATGTTATTTGCTCTTCCTTATAATTTTCTTAGTAGCATTTCCTTTCCTCTCTCTGACTCCGTCGCGAGAATACAGTATATGATGCATATAACACACAAAATGTTATCAGCAATGCTTACAGTCAGCAGCAGGCTACTAGTAGTTAAGTTCTGGGGGAGTCAAAAGTTTTATGTGGATTTCTGTGTGGGGAGTCTTTGCCCCTTACCCCTGTGTTGTTCAAGGGTCAGATATATACTACTTCACGTTTCCTGAATATAAGACAATGAAATTAAGTTAATTTGCCATGATCTCATTCCCAAGCCTATGCTGATTTCTGATGACCAGGATTTCTTTTTCTAAATGTTTAAGATCACCCTACCAATCCTATGCGGAACTGCGTCAGTATCAGTGGTCCGCAGAATCTTTACCTTCTCCGGTCAGCTGCGACTGCCCTATTTTGTGGATGCCTTAGATTTCTGACAGCAGCTCATCATCCCATACACCAAGTACCCTGAAATGCACTTTCGGGGGAGCAGTATATAAAATCATTCATCAACAGAAAATGTTCTCTTATAAACTAATTACATGTGTTATTTCTGTAATTTCATTTTACTAATCTTTATTCTTAAGATATTTTCTCTGACAGGGAAGAACCTGGCATTTAGTGC
The DNA here is from genome assembly GCA_028533885.1 of Nasua narica. Lineage (NCBI taxonomy): Eukaryota > Metazoa > Chordata > Mammalia > Carnivora > Procyonidae > Nasua > Nasua narica. The sequence goes on along the minus strand of CM052810.1, from coordinate 166,686,454 downwards.
ATTTCCTGAGTGTGTTATCTGTTGATTTTACACCAGTGACCCTAAGTAGTAGGCCTTAGCCCCCCGTGTGTCTCTGGCTAGAACACACTTTTGAGGCTCTTGGCAACCTTTCATATGCCTCGGCTTACATGTGCTCTTCTTTGAAATCATGATATGATTTTAGATTTGCATTCAGACCACACTCTATGCTCTGAGAGTAATAGATGAATAAGAAGGGAGGGGAGTGATAGCTCAAAGGTAGGAGGTTTCTTTTTGAAGTGATGAAATGTTCTAAAATTGACTGTGGTTATGGTTGCACATTATCTGTGAATAAACTAAAAACCACTGAAATGTACACTTTAAATGGGTGAATTCTATGTGTGAGCTATCTCAATAAAGCTATTTAAAAAAATAGGGAGAAGCCAGGAAATAGAAAGCAACTTAGGGTATTTCCTAGATGAAAGGCAACCTGGACCTACAGGTAAAGCCCTCTTCTTCCCTCTCAGAAGAGGACACTGTCACTCACCTATTTTATGGCGGGGGTGGGGGGGAGTGGGGGGGGGGTTGTGGATACCAAAGGCATTCCCGCATCTAACCAGCGTCTGCTTATGCAGATCCTTCTGGATTCCACTCACCCTCTGGCTTTCTGAGGAACTCCCTTGTCTGTTTCCGCACCTCATACAGCCAACTCCCTCTCACTTGATTCTCCTCCCCAATCAGTTTTAAATATGATCAAGACTCCCATTAACAAAATCAAATAAGTTCTCCCTCGGCTGACCCCACAGCCCCTCCTGCTACTGCCCACCTGCAAGCAAGCGTCTAAAAAGCGCCCACCAGTGTGTGCCATAGTCCACATCTTCTCCGGTCCCTCCCAGCCCAATCCCACGGGGCTTCTCCGCCTGGCGCTTTACAGCTTTTAGCCAGTCACCAAAGACCTGCCCGCCAGGAAATACAATTCTCTGTCTTTAAAGTACATGTTAGCTCTTGGCAGCATCTGAAGGTGCTGATTACACCCTTCTTTTAAAACTGCTCCTCCTTTGTCCTCTGTGACTCACCACCACCCTAATTTTTCCTGCCTGTCTCCCTGGTTGCTCCTTTGCCTCCTTCTTGACTCATTCCTCTTGATGAGGCCATTTAAATATTGGGAATCCCTCAAGGCAAGGGTCCGAGGCCTATTCTTCTCTCTCCCACAGTGATGTCATCCACACCCACAGCTTTAATTAACACCTCAATGCAGATACCTCACCGATTCCTATCTCTAGTCCGGTTCTCTTCCTAGGACATTCAACAGCCCACTCAAAATGTCTCCACTTGAGTGTTACCTTGAAAGTTTGAGTGTTTCAAGCTAACACAACTGAAAACAGAACTCATGATCTTGCCCTAATGCCTGATGCTCTACCCTTGTTCTCTATTTCAGGGAATGCTACGACTACTGATGTTCTTGAGGATGCTGGAAACTCAGAAGCCATCCCCAGCCCTTCCCTCTTTCTCACCCCACCCCAATATCTAATTCATCACCATGTCTCCCAAATCCATCCATTTATCCCTGTACCACCGCCCCCAGGTCAGAGTCCCCGCAGTAAGTAGCCCAATGACTGATTTCCTTGAATTCCCTACAGTCCATTCTCCATATCACAATAGAATGATCCTTTCTTAACATAAATATGATTGTCATGACTTCTGCTTCAAAAATGCACCAATTACCTATTGCTCTTGGGCTGGAGAAAATTTCTCAACATGGCCCGTAAGACCCTGTATGCTCTGACCCTCCCTGTCTGACCTTACTCTGCACTACGGTTCCTCTCCCACCATCTACATGCCCCTCCTCTGGTCACACTGGCCTCCTTTCAGAATCTGGCACATGTGGTTTCCTAGGCTCATGCCCTCCCCTCACCTCTTGGCCAACTCATTCTTCCCTCATCTCGCAGCTCAATGATCACTTCCTCAGAGGCGTCTTTCTCGATAAATTCTATCACACACTCACCACCACCACATACTTCTTTTCTCACAGTCGTACGTAATTCTGCTTTTCCTTATGCTTTCTAATTAACGTGTTCCCTTCTGCTCCATCAGGAGCCCAGCGCTGGCAGGTGTGCCACACCTGCTTGAAAATCTGTAATCTTGATCACCAGGATATTAAAAAAAAAAATCCAGATGAAAACTGGATGTAGGGGAATGTGATATTATCACACTATGAAGGCAAGGAATTCCTAAAAAGCGCAGTGCATCCAAGAAAGGCAATCTACCTAGCCGAGCCACAGCAGTGAGCAACGAACAGAATCCCGATGTTCTCACAGAGAACAGCCTGCAACGAGACACCCCAAACTGAGCACAGTCTGCCTAAGAGGACAGGGGAGAATATTTTCCCTTTCCACTTGCTCTACTTCAGATTTGTATATTTCACAATCTATATTTTACTTGACACCGATGGTTAGTTGCCATCTACAGAGGATAATCAGCAGCATGATATAAGAAAACTAAAACTCATCAACCTTATTATTAGCAGTCCTGAGAGAGATTACGTATTTCAATTGACGGCTTTTAATTTTAAGCATGTTTCAACTATTTGTGTGATTTCGGTTCCCCATTACATGGATAATTACAAGTTGATTAAACAAAACGTTAAAAAAAAAAGATATCCAAATTCTACTAAAAGATGATCAGAAAACCTTGGGCAACATCATGGAACGTGCAGATTCCACACCTTTTTTTTTTTTTAAAGATTTTATTTATTTATTTGACAGAGAAAGAGAGATCACAAGTAGGCAGAGAGGCAGGTAAAGAGAGGGAAGCAGGCTCCCCGCAGATTCCACACCTTAAGATCTCAAACCCTGGGCACCTGGGTGGCTCAGTGGGTTAAGCATGTGCCTTCGGCTCAGGTCATGATCCCAGGATCCTGGGATCCAGCCGCACATTGGGCTCCCTGCTCAGGGGTCGGGCGGGGGTAAGTCTGCTTCTCCCTCTACCCCTTCCCCCTGCTCATGATCTCTCTCTCACTTTCTCGCTCTTTCAAATAAATAAAATCTTAAAAAAAAAAAAAATCAGAAAACCTTAAGAAGTATTTCACCAGAAAAGCTGATGCGGCAAGTGTTTACTGAATGAAGACAGCAGACAGAACAAATAAACTTGCCTGTTCTTGTGTAGGTTTGGCTTGGCGCCCTTTATCGGCCTTCACATCAGGGAGCCCGCCTAGTCCCCCATCTCTGGCCTGCTGGTATTAAGTCAACATGTTCTCTGCCTCCCTGACCACATCCTCCTTCTGCATCCCCGGTCCGTCCCTTCACACCTACCGAGGAAGCGAGTCACACTCACCGCTTCTCCAAGCACTACACCTTTTTTTCAAGCTGCTGAGACCATCGTGTGACCTAATCCACCAGGCTCCTCAATGACCACGCTACCTGTCCCGCCAAGACTGCATATTTCTGTGCTGCGCGTGCCCACAGCAGCGGGTCTCTTGTTCCCCCAAACTATGCTGGATGCCCTTCACTGAAACTTTCTCTACTTCTCTGCTTCAGCTCCCAGGGTTCCAAGCACTGTAAAGTGCTGGAAAGCTGTGTACCTTTAGTTTGCTAAAATCATGCGGTTCAATGGCCTTCAATCCAGTCAGAAACATTTCTTCCATCCGGATTATTTTCAACCAGTAACTCCTAGTAACAGATGCTTCAAAATTGCTCCACTTTCCTCAAGAGACTCCAGTGTCTCTCACTCTCTGCTCCCTAATCTGAACATCTAGCTTCACTCCTTCCATGGTGAGATAAGACTTCATAAACTTCTCCATCTTGATGTACTTCTGCCATCCTCCATCCCATTCCTGGACACACACCAGAATCACTTGGGGGACTTTTAAAAAAGATGCCCAAGGGGGCGCCTGGGTGGCTCAGTTGGTTAACCGTCTGCCTTTGGCTCAGGTCATGATCCCGGGGTCCTGGGATCGAGCCCCATATCAGGCTTCTTGCTCGGCAGGGAGCCTGCTTCTCCCTCTCTCTCTGTCAAATAAATTAATGAAATCTTAAAAAAATAAGAAAGATGCCCAATCCCCTCAAGACACTTATTAATGACAAAAGGAAAAGCCCTACTTTCACATGCAGGACCATCATAACCACGTGACAGAGGGAAGCGAAGGTAACTGGACCACTGACCTCACATGCCTCCTGGCACCGCCAAGGGTACAGCATTACTTCTGTGATCTTCTTGCCAAAAAGGCATCACTTTCATTGAATCATGAGGAAACATCAGCCAAACCCAAACTAAGGAACAGTCTACAAAGTAACTGGCCAGTACTTTTCAAAAGTGTCAAGGTCATGGGAGTCAATGGAAGATTGGGACACTGTTCTTGATTAAAGGAGGGTAAGGAGATGTGACAACTAAATGCAATGTGTCATCCAGAACTAGATTCTGGGCTGGGAAAAGGACATGAGTAGGACAACTGATGAAATCTGAAAAAGACCCATGGATTAGTTAATATTACCATACAAACATCAGTTTCCTGATTCTGATCATCAGACTGGTTATGAAAAACGTTAACATTCGAGAAAGCTGGGAGAAAGGTACTCTTTTCACAATCATTTTGTAAGTCTAAAAAGTTCCCCTACTCTCTTAATTTGATTTTTCTTCACAGGTAAGAGGCATCCCTCCTGAGTTCCAAGGCTGATGGCTTTATGTATGTGCTGGAGAAAGGGCCCCTTGTCTCCAGTCCTCCATGTGCAAGTTTGCCAGTTGTGTGGGCCTCGTGGGACGTGCAGATTGCACATCTTAAGATCTCAAATTCCAAATAAAGGCTCTCCCATTTCTCCTCTCTCCTCACTCTCTCGCCCTCACATCTTTATCTTTGTCTCTCCTCAAGCGACCCTAAGTGCTCGCTCACACTACCCCTCTTCACCCTCGGAGCCCCCACACCCACAAAGCCTTCCCTCACTTCCCGCTCTCCTCCTCTGATGCCACAGCAGTTGTTTCCCTGTTTCAGCCCCCGGCCTTGTAGGGTCAGATCTTCTCATCTCTACCTCTCAATTCCCTAACTTATTACAAGGCTTTGGAAAAGGCTTGCTTACACTTTTTGGTTCCGTCCCCCCTCCACTGTCTACGATGGTGACTTAAACATGGTCTGACTTCATGACTTTGTTAATTGCCTCAACTGTCTAACACATTTTGTCAGTTGCACACAGTGTTCTGGGACACAGACTCTACCCTTGGGTGGACAGTGAGCGTCAGACTAAGTTTCATGGACACAGACTACTAAGGGCAGCCGGCTGTTTTACAAATACGTGGTCAGGAGCGCATCCGCCCCTCACCGGCTCCGTCGCCGTGGACCAAGCCTCACGAAGGCTGCTGCCCCGGGTCGTGCTGCCGCCCCACGGAGGTAAGAAGGCCAGAACTCGAAGTTCTCAGTTGTTCTCTTGAGGCTTTCTGAGCCACCCACAGTAGGAATGTGAGGACACCCAGCGGAGCAGAGTCACCGAGAAAAGAGTCTGAGGCTTGATAGAGCTTCTGGGGTCAAGGCTCTGAGCTGGGAAGTGCTGTCGCTAACTGCTGGGGGCCAGGCACGTTAATCCTCTGCCGGACACCTCACGGACTTCCACATACAACTGACTGCTAACACACTTTATTTTTAATTAATATCCCAAGGGATATTTTTAAATTAAATGATTTAAGTTACAGGATCAACTTAAGTAGTAACCGATATTCCAAAGTTCACATCTCACACTTCACTAGTAACAATACCAGAACCATAGACTAGAGATCTTTCCCTCCCAGGTGAGGACATAGGAACTACTTCGAATTTTTAAGTGTAGTATCCGTATAATAACTTCTCTAATTAGAACTAAGAGTGGGAACCTTTCCCACGGCCTGTTTTTCCATTAAAAAATACAGCAAAAGTGGGAAAATAAATTAGCAAGTCAAACACTAGTAAAAATGGCTTACATCAAGACCTCCAAAAACAAAAACTTAGGTTTTGTGTTAAATCTCTTGCCTTAAGCCCAAAGTTCCCACAGTACCCATCACTTTACTATTTTACCATCATTAGTGGCAACCACTCAGACACAAAATAGCGAGGCGAAAATACAATTTTAGAAGACAAAAGGAGATGCTCACTTAGCCGTTGGTGCCTCTAGACCATGTCCCTGAAGTGCTCATAGCCCTTTTCACCCACTCCTCCTCTGGACCCAACTACTCGGCAGATCTCAAAGTGGCCTCTTAGCAGGAGTGAAAGGTGACAAGGTAGCCACAATAGGTGCAGGCATGGGGCTGCGGGTAGAAGACTGGGTCTGCCCGCTCTCTCAGTTTTTCAAAAAGTTACTAGGTCGGCCTAACTTTAAATATAAAGCACACTTAAAAGATAAATATGGCAAAGGTAAGATGTTTAAAGTATAGATATGCCTGCTTTAGAAATTAAAAGGCAAAAAAACTTAAAAAAAAAAAGATATTCTACATCATAATAATCATTAAATTAAAATGGTACCATATTTATTCCCTCCCGCCAGAAGTAAAGACTTCTAAAAGAAGTCTGGTGAGTGAAAAATTGGTAAAACAAACTGGATGGCAATTTGGCAAAATGTATCAAAAAGCTTTAAAAGATGCAATCTCTATAAATCACACGTTATACTTCTAAGAATTTACCCTAGGAAAATAGATAGTTACACAAAGATATAAGCAGTATGCTTTATAATAGCAAAGAATTCGATGAAAAGTTATCCCACTGACCTGGTTAAATTATAATGTACCCATAAAATGGAAGACCACGGCAAGCTTTGAAGATAATTAAGTAGATCTATACTGACATGCGAAGATGTGAACGTTAAAACTGAAAGATAAACCAGGTTACAGAATAGTATGAGCCCACCTTCATTTACTTATTTGCTCGGGAGAGAGAGGGAGGAGGAACATATGAATGAGAATCTGTAGAGATATCTTACCATGTCGACGGTAGTCATTTCACGTGGTAGTGGAATGAGAATGAGCTTTAAATATAAAGATACACACAGAGGAATCCATCACAACTATCAGGCATAGTGAAAGGAGCACAGCTCTCCCACACGCCTCCCCCAGACGCCTCGTACCCCCTTGTTACCTACAGAGTGCTCAGGCAAAGAGAAAGAGAGAGAGGTGGCAGATGTCAGCCTCCTCTTCCCCCACCACATGACTTCCAAATGAACAGGGCTTTGGCAAATAGATGCTGAAGTAAGGAGAAAGAAACCTGATGACCAAGGTTGTGAGCCAGGAATATAAAGGCAACATTTCTTTCCTTCTTTTTTTTTTTTAAAGATTTTATTTTTAAGTAACCTCTACTCTACACCCAACATGGGACTCAAACTCACAACCCTGGGTTCAAGAGTCGCCCGCTCTCCTGAGCCAGCCCTGCGCCCCAAGGCAACACTTCCTCTCCAGTCAGTCAGGAGGAGAGACCAACCAATTTTCTTAGAGAAAGTGAATTACGAATTGAAATGTTAGATCTGAAGTGACGCTGCAGTATGGAATCAGAGTATCTTAAATGTTGAAAGGAACATTAGCGATCAACCAAATAAGTGGTTTTTTAAAAGGAAGATTTATTTATTTATTAGAGAGAGAGAGCATGTGTGTGTGTGGGGCGGGAGAGGCAGAGGGAGAGAGTTTTTTTTTTTTTTTTTTAAGATTTTATTTATCTGACGGAGAGAGAGCACAAGCAGCAGGAGCAGGGGGCAGGGGGAGAGGGAGAAGCAGGCTCCCCCACAGAGCGGGGAGCCCAATGCAGGGCTCAATCCCAGAATCTCGGGCTCATGACCCTGAGCCCCAGGCAGCTGCCCAACCAACTGAGCCACCCAGACGCCAGAGGGAGAGAGTCTTGAGCACACTCCCTGCGGAGCCCAACACGGGGCTCAATCTCACGACTCTGAGATCTAGATCTGAGCTAAAGCCAAGAGTCAGCTGCTTAACCAACTGTGCCACCTAGATGCCCCAAGTGGTTTTTAAATCCTTTTGGGGCCACTGATATCCTGCACCCTACTTCTGTCCATCGCCATTTTTCAAAATAAAAATCTTACATAGAATCCCAACATACAATGAGGATAGAGTAAAAGTAAAAAAAACGGACCAAGGAAGAAGGAGCACCTGAAACCACAGTTGGCCTCTCTATCTAGAGCACAGCTTTGGAACATTAAGTTTAAAAGCCAAAAAACACACACACCAACACACACTTTCCCTAGCCCCCATAAGAATCCCTGCTTTCCTCTATCTCATCAGAAATAATCAAAGTTTCTCTAGATAAGTAGGTGGCAAACTTTTTGTGCATCATATAGTGTCTGTCACAACTCAATTCTGCCCCTGTAGCAGGAAGGCAGCCACAGACCCCATGTCAATGAATGGGCATGGCTGTGTTCCAATAAAACTTTATTTATTAAACCACATAATGGGCTGTCCTGGGCTTCAGTTTATTGACTCATGCACTGGAAAATATTTGGTGGGTAGAAAATAGGCCAGAGTATATGTGACCCTAGAGTTAGCTGTATACAGCGATAAATTCCTCTCAATTCTCCCTCAGAAATCTAGTTTCACATCTTGCTTCTCCTCATTCTTTAGCTTTCCTTGTCACCAGAATTCTCTCACAAAATTCACCTTCTGCCATTATATCCATCTTCACCAACACATTTCCAACCTCACCCCACCTCCGACTTGAAATATTGCTAGCAGGAATGAAAAGCGGTACAGCAACTCTGGAAAAGAGTTTGGTGGTTTGTTGCAAACTAAACACGCGGTTTACCTTATGACCCAAGAATTGTAGTCTTGGGCATTTATCCCAGAGGAATGAAAACCTACGTTCATACAAAACCTGTACAAAAATGTCCACAGTAGCTTTATTTGTAATAGCCAAAAACGGGAGACAGTCTAGAAGTCCTCCAATGGGTGACTGAGTAAACACACTGGGTACAACTACAGAACAACTAGCAAAACTCAGCCGTCAGAAGGAATTATCACTACTCACACAGCTACTTGCACTGATCTTGTGGGAATTAAGCTGAGTGAAAAAAAGCCAGTCTCAAAGGTTATAACACTGTATGATTCTATTTATAAGATAGATATTCTTAAAATAACAAAATTATAGATTTGGCAAACAGATTTGTGGTTGCCAGCAAGGGTTAGGGAAAGGGGGAGAGGAGATGGGTGTGGCTACAGAGGGATAGCCAAGGGGGCCCTGTGGTGATGGAACAGTTCTGTCTTGATTGTGATGGTGGTTATAAAGAAACTGCGTAGCTACACGCTCGCGCGCGCGCGCACACACACACACACACACACACACACACACACACAACTGATGAAATGGGAACAAGGCCTGTGGACTGTATCGATGTCAATTTCCTGGTCCTGATATTGGATATAATTATGCGCCATTTTACCACTGGCAGAAACTGGGGGAAAGGTACCAGGGCTCCCCCTGTATACCTTTCTGCAATTTCCTGTGAATGCATAATTGTTTAAAAACAATTTAAAACAAAGCAAAACAACTACCACAAAGATTTCTGCAGCTCCCTCAGGGTTATCTTTAGATTGTATATAAAAAGCCTTTTTCAATCTACCACAACCTACACCTGTAGCCTCATTTCCCACCACTCCCCTCTATCCAGTCACCCCGATAACGTCACCCTTAACTTGTCACCATATTCTGGACATACCATAAACTGTTTCACATTCCATTCCCCCTCACTTTGCCTGGCAACACCTTAAAATCCAGTTCAAATGTCACTTCAAACTTAACACTGTATCTGTACCTGTCTCTGACACAAGTAGTACCGTTTTATCCTCCTGGTTCCACAGAGTTTCATTCATACCTGCAAGTCTCTCTATGCTACATTATATTATTTATATACCTATTTCCTCTAGCAGATTATAAACTCCTTAAGAACTGGGACAAAATCTGATCCATGTGCCCATCTATCTGCCCACAGAGATGAGGGCACTAAAATGCCTGTGGATTCAGTCAACTTGGGACTCTTTTGCAAAAGATGACAATGGAAGTAAAGTCGTCTTTTCCAAGAGCCTGTCCTTCCAACCACCACGCACATGAAACTTGGCATAAGGAAACATAATTCAGATGGGACTCGCTGTTTATAAAGCCATCTTTTTAAGGAACAATTTTGAAATGATTAAGCAGAATTTTCCACGCTTCTATTCACTATTAGTTTATATAATCAAATTTATTATAATTTACATGTGACTAGTTACTGAGAAATGCCTCAAAGAGCTTGGATTATTTTGGGGGGGGGAGAAGTGAGGCTTAAATCATTTATTATTTTTGTCTTATATTTTCATTTTAAAGATTTGTTTACACAGTGTAGGGATAGAGGGTACATACCTCAATATCATAAATCCCACAGCGAATATCATTCTCAATGCGGAAAACCTGAGAGCTTTTCCCCTAAGGTCAGGAACACGGCACGGACGTCCACTATCACCACTGCTATTCAACATAGTACTACAAGTCCTAGCCTTGGCAATCAGACAATAAAAAGAAATAAAAGGCACCCAAATTGGCAAAGAAGTCAAACTCTCGCTCTTTGCAGATAATACACTTTATGTGGAAAACCCAAAAGACTCCACCCCAAAACTGCTAGAACTCATACAGGAATTCAGTAACGTGGCAGGATATAAAATCAATGCACAGAAAATCAGTTGCATTTCTATGCACCACCAAGATAGAAGAAAGAGAAATTAAGGAGTTGACCCCATTTACAACTGCACACCAAACCATAAGAAACTTAGAAATAAATCTAACCAAAGAGGTAAAGAATCTGTACTCAGAAAACTACAGAATACTCATGAAAGAAATTGAGGAAGACACAAAGGAATGGAAAAATGCTCCATGCTCATGGACTGGATGAACAAATACTGTGAAAAGGTCTATGTTACCTAGAGCAATCTACCCATTTAATGCAGTCCCTATCAAAATACCATCAACTTTTTTCAAAGAAATGGAACAAATAATCCTAAAATTTATATGGAACCATAAAAGACCTCGAATAGCCAGAGGAATGTTGAAAAACAAAACCAAAGTTGGCGGCATCACAAGTCCGGACTTCAAGCTCTTTTACAAAGCTGTGATCATCAAGACAGGGTGGTACCGGCACAAAAACAGACACATAGATCAGTGGAACAGAACAGAGAGCCCAGAAGGGGACCCTCAACTCCATGGTTAACTAATCTTCGACAAAGCAGGAAAGAATATCCAATCGAAAAAAGGTAGTCTCGGGGTGCCTGGGTGACTCAGTTGGGCAACTGCCTTCGGCTCAGGTCATGATCCTGGAATCCCAGGATAGAGTCCCACATCGGGCTCCTTGCTCAGCGGGGAGTCTGCTTCTCCCTCTGACCCTCTCTCCTCTCAATGCTCTCTCTCAAGTAAATAAATAAAAAAATTTTTTTAAAAATCTCTTCAACAAATGGTGTTGGGAAAATTGGACAACCACATGCAGAAGAATGAAACTGGACCATTTCCTTACATCATACACAAAAACAGACTCAAACTGGATGAAAGACCTGTGAGACAGGAATCCACTGAAATCCTTGAGGAGAACAAAGGCAGCAACCTCTCCGACCTCAGCTGCAGCAACTCACATCGCCAAACGCAAGGGAAACAAAGGCAAAAATGAACTATTGGGACTTGATCAAGATAAAAAGCTTTTACAAAGCAAACAGTCAACAAAAAGACAATAGACAGAATGGGAGAAGATATTTGCAAATGACATATCAGATAAAGAGCTAGTATCCAAAATCTATAAAGAATGTATTAAACTCGGGATGCCTAGGTGGCTCAGTGGGTTAAAGCCTCTGCCTTCGGCTCAGGTCATGATCCCAGGGTCCTGGGATCGAGCCCCGCATCGGGCTCTCTGCTCAGCAGGGAGCCTGCTTCCCCCTCTCTCTCTGCCTACTTGTGATCTCTCTCTCTGTCACATAAATAAATAAAATCTTTTTAAAAAAAAAGAATTTATTAAACTCAACAATCCAAAAAACAAATAATCCAATCAAGAAACGGGATGAAGACATGAACAGACATTTCTGCAAAGAGGACATCTAAAAGGCCAACAGACACATGAAAAAGTGCTCAACATCCCTAAGCATCAGGGAAATACAAATCAAAACCACAATGAAATACCACCTCACACTGGTCAGAATGGCTAAAATTTACAAGTCAGGAAACAACAGATGTTGGCAAGGATGCGGAGAAAGGGGATCCCTCTTACACTGTCGGTGGGAATGCAAGCTGGTGCGGCCACTCTGGAAAACAGTATGGAGGTTCCTCAAAAAGTTGAAAATAGAGCTACCCTATGACCAGCAATCGCACTACTGGGTATTTACCCCAAAGATACAAATGTAGTGATCTGAAGGGGCACATGCACTCCAATGTTTAGAGCAGCAATGTCCACAATAGCCAAACTATGCAAAGAACCTAGATGTCCATCAACAGATGAATGGATAAAGAAGATGTGGTATATATATATACACAATAGACTATTATGTAGCCATCAAAAAAAAAAAAAGAAATCTTGCCATTTGCAACGATGGGGATGGAACTAGATGGTATTATGCTATGCAAAATAAGTTAATTAGAGGAAGACGATGATCATATGATCTCACTGATATGTGGAATTTGAGAAACAAGGCAGAGAGGATCATAGGGGAAGAGAGGGAAAAATGAAACAAGATGGAACCAGAGAGGGAGACAAACCATAAGAGACTCTTAATCTCAAGAAATAAACTGAGGATTGCTAGAGTGGAGGCGGGTGGGAGGGATGGGAGAGATGGAGTGGCTGGGTGATGGACACTGGAGAGGGTATGTGCTATGGTGAGTGCTGTGAATTGTGTAAGATTGATGAACCAGGGACCTATACCCCTGAAACAAATAATACATCATATGTTAATAAAAAAATTAAAAATATTTATTTGAGAGAGAGTGTGTGTGCAAAAGCGCATGTGCACACATGAGCAAGGGGAGGGGCAGAGCAAGACAGAGAGACAGAGGGGGCGAGAGAAGAAGCAGACCCCCCACTGAGCACAGAGCCCAATGTGGGGCTCAATCTCAGGTCCCTGAGATCATGACCTGAACCAAAACCAAGAGTCAGGCACTTAACTGAGTCACCCTTGTCTTTTTCTTTCTTTGAATTTCCTTATACCCACTCTTTAGCAAAGGAATCATTTAAAACAAGTGTCCTCTAAATATGTACCAATCTATATTTAATGCCTTAAATATCAATTCATTCTCAAAAAGGGATGTATTATATGACCTCATTGAAAAAAGGAAGTTTTTAAGTCAAAGTAAATTAAGATAAAGGATGTGAGATGGAATCTAAAAGTAAACTGAAAAACATTGTTGGTGCCAAATACTTGATAAAAGCAATTCTATCTTCACATTGATTCTGGTGTTAATTAAAAAAAACCCAACTCCTATAAACACACACATACACACACGCACCTCTCTACTAAAGAAAATGTCTCAGTAGTCTAAGCTGAAAGATCATGGACTAAGAATAACCTATTAATAACCTTCTGGTGTCAAAGATTACTCCAAACAAGTTGAGTAACCATGAGTCACTGTTAAATGGCTATGCTAAAAAAGGCTACTCCCTTTGCCCCTCTTAAATATGCCAACATAGAGCAAACTTATTCCTCTCATGAAATAAGTGAATAAAGCCATTCAACACTGTGAACACATGCATTCACAGCAATGAAGGGACCCAAGTGTAAGCTGAATAAGGCAGTCGGAGCTTCTTTATATAGTACGCTGTGGGCAAAGAGTGTGTGAATAGCCATCACACACACAGATTTAAGTGGCTGTTAGCAAGGAAAGAACAAATTCCACCCCATCCCACTCCACCCTCAAGCCCCAGTTACCTAAAAATAAGGATGGTAAGTAAACCTTTTCCCCTAAAAGTATTGGAAAGTAGTTTTCAAATCCTTTTAAAAAGGCGTGGCGTGGGGCGCCTGGGTGGCTCAGTTGGTTAAGTGACTGCCTTTGGCTCGGGTCATGATCCTGGAGTCCGGGGATCGAGTCCTGCATCGGGCTTCCTGCTCTGCGGGGAGTCTGCTTCTCTCTCTGACCCTCTGACCTCTCCCTCTCAAAAAAAATTTAAAAATAAATAAATAAATAAATAAATAAATAAAGGTGTGGTGTGATACCTAAGGCACTGATCTATTTGTATGACATACAATTCTTAATATGGCAGCTGTGTACCATATAAAACAAGTAAAAATAGCAACATATTACAAACGGGAATAAGCATTCAAATGTTGTATTTATCATTTCATTTGCAAGATCACAAAAAATGAAAGAAAAAATGCCCATGGATATAATTAGTAAAGCAGAAACAGGTAAAGATTTACCATGGGTTTGGCAGAGCTGGGAGTGAATTCCCATTGCACTGGTTGTATTAGGAACAACAGCTTTCTTTATATGGATCATGAGAATCATGACAGGAAACTATTATACCTCAAAATAAGACGGACGCCTATTCTCTACGAAGGCACCTTGCAAAATACAGTGTTTTTTTCAACATAAAGACGTGTCAACCACCCAAAGCTTGTATTCCTTCTACAAGACCTAAGTGGGCTCTTAGCCTGTGCAAAATATATATCCAGAGACAGAAATCTGCTCTCTCGAAGGGAAGCCAATTACCATCCATTATTTTTCCTAATAGCAAGAAGAAATTGGACTCCCTGTTTTACTTCCACTTACTGGTTTTAATTCTATCTCCTGCTACCATCTGGAACCTTCCCTTTCCTAAGATGATCCCCTAAAGACATTTTACTAAGAGCCCAGGGCTCACATTTTATTCTTTCTCTACTTCACATCTCCAGTTCAATTATTTCTCACGGCAGAGTTCTCAATCTCTGTGCCACCTGGACATCCCTCTCTCAACACATTCTAGTTTCTCTACATCCTCGAGTATGGACTGGTCTATGTACAGCAGAAGACAATCACGTTGAATTTAAATATTGTATTTCTATTATTGCCACCTAGGCTTTCAAGAGCCTTTCTGGGTGCTTCACTGCATGATCTATTCTCAGGGCGAATGTATGTGGTTTGTAAGCCATCTCTATCTCAGCTGGCCCACGGATAGTCTTTTCTTACTCTCTTTATTGAATTATAACTGACATATAAGAAACCACACAGATTTTACAGCTTAGAATTTGATAAGTCTGGACTTATGTATACACCCATGAACCCATCAAGACATATTAAACATATCCATCACCACTAAGAGTCCAAAGTAACATTAAAAAAAGGAGGGAGGGGTGCCTACGTAGCTGAGTTGGTTAAGCGTCTGCCTTTGGCTCAGGTCATGATCTCAGGGTTCTGGGATCAAGACCCACATTGGGCTCTCTGCTCAGTGGGCAGTCTGCTTCTCCCTCTCCCTCTGCTGCTCCCCCTGCTTGTGCTCTCTCTCTGTCAAATAAATAAATAAAATCTTTTTTTAAAAAAAAGAGGGACAACTGGACAAAGGAGTACATTTGTAGGAGATGGAGCTAGAGGTGATGAGTTCCATTTGCGAAGTCCACTACTTTGTGAACCCCACTCTAATCCTCTACATCCCTGCCAATCCCAAAGCAACCACTGATCTACTTTGTGTCATTATGGCTATCCACAGAGTCTTGCAGAAACAGAACCACATTGTGTACTCTTTATAGGCTGCTTTCACTCAATGCAATTACTTTGATTCGTTCATGTTGTTGTGTACAGCCAAGAGTTCCTTATTTTTTATTGCTGAGTAGTATTCCTTCTATGGATGTACCACAACTGGTTTATTCACACACTTGGACTATTTCCTATTTTATACTATTACAGATAATGGCACTATGAACAGTTATGTACAAGTCTTTGTGTGGACATGTACTTCTTGTTCTCTTGGGTAAATACCCAGGAATGGGCTGCTAGATGCAAAATTAGCTTTTAAAGAAACTGTTAAACTGTTTTTTGTAGTGGTTTCTCATCTTGCATTCCCACCAGCAGTTTCAGATGTTCCGCATAATCACCAACATTTGGTATAGGCTGAGTTTTTGATTTTTGCCATTCTAACAGGTGTGTTATGGTATCTCCTCATGGTTTTACTTTGCAATTCCCTAATGGTTAACATCTTTTCAAGTGCTTATCTGAAAGCTGTATATTTTCTTTGGTGAAGTGTATATCTGGATTTCTTGCCCACTTTTTATTGGATTGTTTTCATATTGTTAAGTTTTCAGAGTTCTTTGTATATTCTGGATACAATCTTTTATCAGATATATGCTTTGCAAAGATTCTCCCTCATTCTGTGGCTAGTCTTTTCATTCTTTTAACAGTATCTTTTGAAGAGCAGAAAGTTAGTGTTAATCAATTCCAATTTATTAATTTTTTATTTTAATAGGGTATGTTTTGGTATCACATCTAAGAATTCTTTGCCTAGTCCAAGGTCACAAAGATTTTGTTTTCTTTTAGAAGCTTTATAATTTTAGGTTTTACATTTAATTGCACGATCCATTTTGAGTTAATTTTCATATATGGCATGAGTTATGGATCCAACATTTTTTTTGCAAATGTGGCTATCAAATTATTTCAGCACCAGTTGTTGGAACAATTACCCTTTCTTCATTGAGTTGCACTTGCTCCTTTGTCAGAAATTTTCCATACCACATTAGGTTTATTTCTACTTCTGTTCCACTGGCCTATGTGTCTTCTTTATGTTGATGTCTCACTGTTTTGATTACTGTACCTTTAGAATTCTTGAAATCAGATGGAGTGAATGCTCCAACTTTGTTTTTGTTCCAATTTGTTTTGATTGTAGATCCTCTGCATTTTCATACAAATTTTAGAGCCAGCTTGCCAATTTCTATAAAAAAGCCTGCTAGGATTGCAATGAATCTCTAAATCACAATTTGAAGAGAACTGACATTTTAATAATATTGAGTCTTCCAAACCATGAACAGGTGTATCTCTCACTTATTTAGGTCTTTCAACTCTTAATAAGATCTTGTAGTTTTCAGGGCATAGGTCTTTTACTTTGTAAGATTATCTCTAAATGTTTTGTATTTTCTTGATACTACTCCAAAAATTTTGGGTTTTCCATTGCTACTATACAGAAATACAATTGTCTTTGTATATTAATGTTGTAACCTGTGACCCTGCTGAACTTACGTATTAGTTCTACTAGCTTTTTTTGTAAATTCCTTCGGCTATTCTATGTAGATGATCATGTCATCCACAAATAAAGAGAGTTTTACTTCTTCCTTTTCATGCTTTTTATTTTTTTCTTGCCTGACTGTGCAGGCTAGAAACTCCTAGAACAAAGTTGAATAGAAGTGTTTAACAGTGAACATCCCTTTTTCTTTTTCCTCCTTTCAAATTCTTGATCTTGGAGATACATGATTCAGCCTGTCATCATTATGTATATAGGCCTAGCTGTAGGGTTTTTGTAGATGTTCCCTGTTAGGTTGTGGAAATTCTACTCCTAATTTGCTGAGAGTTTCCATCAGGATCATTTTTTTTTTCTTTCTTTCTTTTCACCTATTGACCTGTAGTTTGTCAATACAAAGAATTATACTGATTGATTTTTGAATGTTAAACCAGCCATGGGTTCTAGAAATAATACATCACTTGGTCATGATGTATGATCCTACTGTTAGATTCAATTTCCTAAAATTTAGTTTATAATTTGTGCATCTATGTTCATAAGGGATATTAGTCTATAGTTTTCTGTAATGTCTTTGGTATCAGGGTAATCCTGGCCTCACAGAATGAGTTAATAAGAACTACTTTTTTTCTTAAATTTCCTAGGGAAGTTTATGCAGAAATTCTGTTATTTTTTCCTTAAATGTTTGGTAGAGATCTTTAGTGAAACCATCTATGCCTAGATTCTACTCTGGGAGAAAATTACTAGATTTTGAATTACTTTAATGGATATGAGGCTATTAAAGTTATCTATTTTCTTTTTTCTTGAGTGAGCCTGGGCAAGTTAAGTCTTTCAAAGAATCTGTCCGTTTCATGTAAGTTGTCAGATTCATTGGCATGAAGTTGTTCACAATACTCCTTTATTACCCTTGTAATATTTGTAGAATCTGTAGTCATGTCAACTCTTTCAATGCATACCGGTAATTTGTGTTTTCTTCTGATCAGTTCTAGCTAGAGTTTATCAATTTTATTCATTTTCTCAAAGATCAAGTTTTTGGTTTTGAGTTTTTTCCTGATTTTTATTTAACAATTTCTGATTTGATCTTTATTTCCTTTCTTCTTACTCTGTTAAATTTGCTCTTATTTTTCTGGTTTCTTAAGGTCGGCACTAAGACCTTTCTTCTGATATTTGCATTTAGTGCTATAAAATTTCTCCAACTCATGTTTTAAAAGCAACATGTTTTCATGAAGTATGTTAGTTTCCAAATATTTTGGAATTTTTTCAAGACTGTTATTGATGTCTAATTAAGTTACTGTATCTAATTAATTCTACTGTAGTCACAGAACATATGTTATATAAATTTATCCATTTAAATGTACTGGAACTTCTTTTAAGGCCCCAAATATGGTCTACATTTACAAAAGATGTGCCATATGTCACAAGGGTGTAGGAGTGTTCTGCTGTGGGTCTATGACATCAGTCAGGTCAAGCTGGCTGATCGTATCTTTCTGGTCTACCAGAACATCCTTGCTGATTGTCTACTTACTTGTTCTATCAAGTACTGAGATTGGTTGTGGATTTGACTGACCCACATTGCAATTTTATCAGTTTTTGCTTTATTTTGCGTTAAGGCTCTGTTACTAGGTGCATAAATATTTAGGATTGTTATGTCCCTCCGATTAACTGACCTCTGTTTTATCATGAAATGATTTTATTCCCGGTATTATTCTTTTGCTCTGAAATCTACTTTTGCCTGATATTAATAGAGGCACTCCAGTTTTTTCTTTTGACAAGTATTGATATGGTATATCTTTTTTCCATTCTTGTAACCTGTGTCCTTATCTTTATTTATTTATTTTTAAATATTTAAATATTTATTTACTTAGAGAGAACAGGAGCACAAGTGAGGGGAGGCGCAGAGGGGCCAGAGGGAGAGAGAGCATCTTAAGCAGACTACACATAGAGCCTGTTGTGGGGCTTAATCCCATGACCCTGAGATCATGACCTGAGTTGAAATCAAGAGTTGGAGGCTCAACTGACTGAGCCACCCAGGCACTCCTATGTCATTATCTTTAAAGTTCATTTCTTATAGGCACATAAAGTTAGGACTTTTTCAATCTGACAATCTCTGTCTCTTAATTGAGGCATTCAGACCATTTATATTTAATGTGATTACTGCTACGGTATTTGAGTCTATCATCTTGCTGTTTGTTTTCCATTTGTCCCATCTGTTCTTTAATCCCCATCCCTTTTCCTCTTTTTCTGCCTTCTTTTGGTTTAATCAAGTATTTTTAGTGATTTTGTTTTACTTTCTCTTCTGGCATGTAGGTTTTTTTGTTTTGTTTTGTTTTGTTTTTAAAGATTCTTGTACAAAGTTCTATTTTTTTCTGTACTGCATTTTATCAGTTAAGACCATGCCACTCCTTCAACCGCTGCACCAACACCCCTAGCTAACTAACCCTCCTCTGGTGTCTGATTCAGCTACATAACAGAGTTTACTACCCTTCTATAGTATTTGTCATTTACAAACTGTTAGTAAGCCCTTTAATTCTCTTCATATAAATCAATAACAACAAATCAGCAGCTTAGAGTTGAGGACAGTATCTTACAACAGATCACTAGAACCCTGCCTACAACAGATCACTAGAATCCTGCTTTGAGTGATCCACTAATAATATCCACTGGGTATAATTATTCATCCAATCATTAAAAATGTCCTTTGAGCATCCTGAACTACAGGGGAAGATAATTAACATAAAACTACATGGAAGACACTAAAACCAACGGGGTAGATCTCCCGAGAAGGGTCATTTATCTCATTACTTCTATGTATGGTAGCACTAAAAGGAAATGTGATACTTGGCCAACATCATAAAAATCTAGAAGATACCTGGCTATTACACACTCTTATTAGTCACAAACTCAAAATACAAACCGTTACATATTCTCAGTAATACCTGTTTTATTCTATTCAGTAGGAATTAAGAGTTCAGAAGAGTCCCAAGCTAACAGCATTTCAACTTAACTGTGCTTTGTGTTCCATTTTCAATAAATGCAAATAGTTATTAAGCTCTGTCTTTGGAAGGTTTATAGTCTAACAGGGGGAAGAAAGAATAAACAAACATTATTAGTATATTAAAAATGTTAAGTGCTACAAAGGAAAATAGAGCAAGATTAAGAGGAACAGGATTGCCAGAGAGGAGAGCTGCATTTTAAATAGGGGGTGGTGAAAAGTGACATTTGAGCAAAGACCTGAAGGTGATAAGGGAGTAAGAGAGCAGAGAGCAGGAGGAAGAACATTCTAGGCAAAAGAAATAGCCAAATGCAAAGGCTTAAAGGCAAAAGCATGACTGGAGTGTATGAAGAAAGGAAGTCAATAAGGGGGGAGCACCTGGGGAAGGGACCACAGAAGCCACATGTGGGTCTGACTGTCCAGGGCAATGTTCATCATGAATATTTCCGCTAAAGGGTAGATAGTAAATATTTTAAAAGCTTCGCAGGCCACATAAGATCTCTGTTGCATATTTTTCTTCGCTTTTTAAACCAATCCTTTACAAATGTAAAAACCATTCTTAGCTCACATGCCATATAAAAACAGGCCTAGGCAAGGATTTGGCCTGTAGAACGTAGTTCAGACCCTTGTAAGGACTCTGACCTTTACTCTAAGGGAAATATTATTTGACTCATGTTTTGAAAGAACCACTATCCTTGTAGGGAATCAAGAGAGGCCAGTTAAAAGGATACTGTAGTAATCCAGAGCAGAGATAATGGTGACTAGCAAAATGGGAGACGTGGTTAGATTCTGGGTTTTAAATTTTCCTCCCCCCAGATAAAGTGAATGGATTTGCTTCATGAATTAGATTTGGAAAATATGAAAGGAGTCATGGATGATGCAAGACTCTTGGCCTGAAAAACAAGAAGGAGCGAGTTTCATTAACTATGGTTGGAAAGACTGTGAGTGGATTTGTGAAGTGTTTTGCTTCAAAACAGAGTAGAATTTATACTTCTTCAATCCTGCCACAACTTTATAGCTATTTTATTTATTCTTCTAGAACTTCAGAATAATTTTTTAAATTATAAAAATCCTACTGTCAATTGAATTAAATTGCTTTAAGCTTAAAAATTAATTTGAGAAGAAATGGCATCTTTACTGTATGCCAGCTGATAACATGGACCAGGTACTTTTTGGTGCCTCCAAACAAGGTCTTATAGTTTTCTTCAAATAGGTTTTTCATACTTCCTGAAGAAAGTATTCCCTGATATCTTATACTTTTTTTGTTGCTATTGTAAATGAAGTACTTGCTTAAAATATTACAATTTCTAGATAGTTCTGATTTGGCATTTAGGGGTGCTATGAATTTTCTATCAATTTAGCTGCCCGCCCTGGTGAACCCTCACTTTTACACTGGTTTGTGTTTTACAGATATATGAATATCTCAACAATGTAATTTTCCCTGTTAATTTGTAGTAGCTAAATTTTTTTATTTCTAAACTATTTCTTTATATACTGGCTAGATTTCCAGAACAATGCTAAGTAAGTCATAGCAAGCATGGTTTTAATGGTACTGCCTTCAAGCTTTTGGTCTGAAGTATGAAGTCAAAGGTTTTTTTCATGGTTTTTAATTGAATTATCAGATTTTCATCTTTTCATTGTTTTCAGGTCTCAATCCCCTCTTCACCATCTGCATCAGTTACTACTTTCTTTTGAGGCTTGATAACAAGGTGAGTCAAAAATTTCAGGGTCCTCCTCCCTCTTCTTAATCTATTTCAGAGTAAATAATTTGCATGGATCGCCTTTCAGAGTTGTCCTTTTCCTCTGAAATGAAATTTATGTTTCATAAATTCAACTATTATTCTTTGCTTTGAATTTATCCTAATAGCAGGAAGTGTATTCTTGCTAAGGTTTAAAGCAATACTTCTCAACGTCAGTGTTACTGACATTTTTTTGGGCCAGATAATTCCTTGTTGTGGGGGGCTGTCCCATGTTTAGTAGCATCTCTGGCCTTTTTACTAACTAGATGCCAGCTGCAGCCCTCCCTCCAGTGTTAAAACCAATAATGTCTCTAGACATTGCCAAATGTCCCATAAAGGGGGAAATTGCCCCTGGTTGAAAACCACTGATTTAGCAAAGTAGATGATATGAATTCCAACAGAGAGAGAGAAAAAGAGAGAGAGAGAGAGAATGAGAGAGACTGTGAGAGAGCTTGATCCCCAGAGATTATGACCTGAGCTGAAACCAAGAGTCGGACGTTTAACCGACTGAGCCATCCAGGCGACCTTAAACTTGCTTTCTAGGGGCGCCTGGGTGGCTCAGTCGTTAAGCGTCTGCCTTCGGCTCAGGTCATGATCCCAGGGTCGTGGGTTCAAGCCCCACATCGGGCTCCCTGCTCGGCGGGAGGCCTGCTTCTCCCTCTCCCACTTCTCCTGCTTGTGTTCCCTCTCTCGCTTGTCTCTGTCAAATAAATAAAATCTTAAACAACAACAACAACAAAAAAAACTTGCTTTCTATAATTACAGAACTCTTCTCCAATGCCACCTGCTCAAGGAGGCTTCCTCATATAACCCATCTAAATTAGGATACCCCCCCCACCCGATGCAACTGACCTATACACACATACACCTTCCGATAACTACCACAGATTTCAAAGTGTGGACCTCTGGGGACCCTTGAGACCCTTTCAAGGGGACCATGAGGTCAAAACTATTTTCAATCAATACTAACACATTATTTGCCTTTTTCTGCTATACTGCCATTTGCAATGACGCCCCAGACTGAGTCAAGACATGGACAGCAAACTGTACTAGCCATCATTGTAAACTTTATCATCATACACTCAGTTAACCACCCCCCCCAAAAGGTCAGTTTCACTTAAGAATGTCAGGAGAAGCAGGAACAAAATATTCATTTTATTAAATTTTTATCTTTGAGCACACATATGTCTTTTTAACATTTGGTGTGATAAACGGGAGTGTGCATAAAGCACTTTCTGACCCTTACTGAAGTATAACTGGCTCTCTTAAGGAAAAGTACTTCTATGATTGTTGAGCTATGAGCTGAACATTTTTTTAATGGAAAATCATTTTTACTTGAAAGAAAACTGACAAATCATTCAGGCTTGGACATCTGGCAGACATTTTCTTGAAAGCGAATGAAGTAATAAACCTGTCACTTTTAGGAAAAACACCCAACAGTATGTGTTACCAAATCCCAATTTTGAATACAACATGCGTAAGTCCGACCACTTCTCAATACTTAAGACTTTTCTGATAGGATTAGTAGTAACACTTAAAAATATGAATTTTGGGGGCGCCTGGGTGGCTCAGTGGGTTAAAGCCTCTGCCTTGGGCTTAGGTCACGATCCCGGCGTCTTGGGATCGAGCCCCACATTGGGCTCTCTGCTCATCGGGGAGCCTGCTTCCCCCTCTCTGCCTGCTGCTCTGCCTACTTGTGATCTCTCTCTCTCTCTCTCTCTCTCTCTGTCAAATAAATAAAATCTTAAAAAAAGATTTATAAAAAAATATGAATTTTTGATATTATATAATGTGTCAGCATATGGAAGATGTGTATACGTCAGTGATCCAATACTTTCTAAATGATCAACGAATGTTATAAAATCATACATGGATAAAAGATCTTTTCAAAATGCAGAGTATGAAAAGTGTATTCATAATACTTTCAGATTCTGTTACAATCAAGGAACTATCAATTGTTGATTTTGGTTTGGTATAAAAAAATATCCAAAATGGTTTTTCTTAAAATATACCTCCTTTTCCCACCTATACATCTGTAGAGAGGCCAGATTTTCTTTATATATTTCAACCAAAATAACTAACATATGACAGCAGACTGAATGCAAACACAAATATGAGAATCTAGCTATCATCTGTTACACCAGACATTTTTTTTTAAGTTTTTTCATATCATTAACATTTATCTATATCTTACTATGGTAATGCGAGAAACTATCTAGAATTTCCAGGGAAGATCTAACTGAATAGCCTGTAACAAATCTTAATCCCATGAGTATGAACTTCTCTACTTCACAAGAACACAGGTAAACCACAGTCTTAGATTTAAAAAGATGTTAAGCAGTCTAATATTCAACAACCCAAGACAGGAAACAACCTTCTAAAACAAACAACAACAGGGTGGAAAATGTCATTCCAATGAGCATTTGAAACACTCATTCAAATAATAGTAGGGAGTCCCAGCCCATGGGAGTCAGGTCCTGTGGAGGGCACAAGTGGACCAGAAACAATGCATGGGTCAAAGAGCGCATGTTCTAATAAGGGAGACAAAAATCCAACACAAACAAAATCATGTTCAAGATAGCAGCAGTGCTGGCATTTCCAAAGGAGATAGCCAAAAGGCAGAGATTTGTTTTAGGGGTAAGGATGAGGAAGGGAAGGGAGTACTCTGGGAAGCCATCTAGGAAAAAAGAAAGGTACAGGATGGCTCTGAAAGATGAATGGGGACGGAGGTGGAAATGGAGGGAGGTGGATAAGACAAAGGCATTAAAAACAGTATAGCAGATTATTTGCTTTAGTTGCTCTAACAGAGGCAAGCTGAGATTGTTAGAGTACATAGAATAAGGGGAAGAAGGGCTGAAAATCACCTAAAGAAGTAGAGACCAGGTCACGAAGGGTCTTGTGTGCCATGGGAGGAGTCTGCCAGGAGGATTTAAAGTAGGGGAGGTATTTTAGAAAGAGTATTAAGGACTAAGGTCCTACTGCTAAGGTCCTTAAGAAAGGTCATGAGGGTCTTCATCAAGTGGGAATGAAAGTCATGAGCAATTCATAAATCCCTTAGGAAGTAGGGGTTAATCCTATTTCGTGAAAGATCACATCTTAAAGAAGAAGGAGACAGATTGGGATGAAAGCCAAGTTTAGACTATGGTGACTGGGTACAGGGAGACACTAGTCATGGATAAAGGGAACACAGAAAGGAGGAAAGGAAACCAGGAGAGGTACCACTCCAAGACGACCACCCCTGGAAACAGTGATTTCAGGAAATCAGATAAACCACATCAGCAATGCAAACAAAACAAAACAAAAAACAACCCCCCCATTTAAGCAAACTTGAAAACCTGAAATGAAAAACTGAGAAGAAAGTTAGAAATCAATCCGTTAGATGGCAGTACAGAAGAAAGCATGTGGTGTTTAAGCAGCAGCAAATGCCACTTTAGGACTCTATTTTAAAAACCCCGAATTGGGAATTATTGATCTTTTAAAAATCACCTCATAATCTGTCTTGTATTCGCTCCTAATCAAAAGATTGAAAACATAAAATAAAGCCAAATACATACCTTTTCTGCTTTTTTGTCGGAAATGTCTTGCTTTTCCAGAACGGCCATGCTCTCCTTCAGGTTCTTCACAATGTCTGCTGGAGATTTGTGAGACTTCCCGAACGGGAACGGCATGGCGGCAGCGACGGACGCCTCGCTGCGCTCTGCCTGCTTTACCTGCGGACACAGCAAGGCACAGGTGAGAAAAAGTGGGGTCAAGAGAAAACATGCTTTTTAAATCCTAATGTGGGAAGAAAATCAGTGTTTGAGAAAGTCACTTTACGACAAGACTTCCAAAATGAGCAGGAACTGGGAAACCCACAAATATACGAGGGAAATGATAATGCAAAGATATCTTGGAATTGCAGAACACTTTGTACTTTTCAAAATACCTTTTTTATCACCTGCTCTCCTAACCACCCATTTGAGGAGGAACATGCTGGTGCTGATGAGCAGGGTGACTAGTACTGCCAGGCCTCATCCTGAGGACTTTAAGTCATCATCGTATGGGATCTTTTTAAACAATTCCCTAAGGGACATTACTCCCATTTACAAGTGAACTTTAATGAGGTCCAGAAACTGACTCAAGGTTCTAAGCAATAAAACCAGCTCAGGTCTGCCTTGATCCAAAGTGTCCTTAGTCACTGCACTATACCTCTAATTAATAGACATCTCTATTTTACAGTTGAGGAAACTGAGGCAAAAAGCTAGGTAAGGAATTCAGCCAAACAGCACTAGCAACAGGCTCACTCTCCAGGTCTCTCGAGACGAGCCTTGGCCAGTGTTTACCCTGTTTCCTCCCAAGCACCCAGTGGGCACACACCTCCTTCTCTTTAGTCAGTCAGGGTCTCACAGTTGGAGAGAATCTTGGACGGAGCTTTGGGCAAATCTCCCAGAAGATCCTCAAGTCCCTTAAGTAACAGTTTCAATGTGTACTCTTTCTGCCTGGATAAGACTATCTCCTATGAAGGAACTCATTGGATAAAGCCCTGGGGATAATGAACTTCTGGAAGTTCTTAATTTTTGTGGGTAGCAGAAAACAATATTTCAACCACATAAACCACAGTATTACATCATGTAAAAGGAGGACATCAACTATTCCAAGAAGTCACCATGAGAAAACAAAGTTACTAACAAGACAAACAATGGAAGTAACTTGGGAACGTGTCGAACTTATAATTACTTTTACTAGATAAACTGAAAAGTTATGTTCATAGACATTAAACAACCTCAAATAAGATAACAAAAGATAACATTTTTGAGAAGAACCTTATAGAGCACTATGTCAATGGTTTCCAAACTACGACTTCCAAACTCCTATATTTAACTGTCCCTGGGGCCCACTGCCTACCTCCGCCAAAGTTTTTTTTCCCCGTGTCAACATAAAATATGTCCACTGCACAGCATCATTAACACTTCTTTTGAACTTTGCCTAAGACTTCACTTGAATAAAGTATTTGAATGTTTTTTCTCTAAAGTCTGAGATACAGTGACCTGCATATCTGTTTATAAACACACACTTAGGGGGAAAGAGCATGCGAATTAACGCTAACATTAAGCCTACAATTAAATCATGAACAAGTATATTATTTCTTGACATGTTTTGATATGATCTGTTCTGACCAATCTTTACACCCAAGTCTCACCTATATAACTCACCATCTTTCTATCAGCCTGTAAATCTGCTTGCTCACAGGGTCAAAGAGAACTACAGGTTCTCAAAATCCAAAGATGCATAAAATTATATCTAAATATCTTTTCTACGACAAGAAGTTTAGATCAATTGTAGCTGAGTTATCCCAATTGGCTGTTGCATTATCTGATTACCTGACTAGGTAGAGTCAGGTCATCAGGATCATTTTTTCTCATTACTTTTTTTTTTTCTGAGAGGGTTATGCAGGTTGCTTTTCCATAAACAGTGAATTCACAATCACAATAAATCCTCTGAAAATATAATCTTTCCTATTTGTACTCTGCAAATAATAGCAACGAAGCTACAAGTCAATGCTGGGTGGAGGGCAGGAATGTTTAATGGTATTTTGCAGGAAGTGTTACGGTGCTACGCAACAGAGATATTTTCAGCTCTGGCTCAATGGTGGAAGGAGTGACTTTCCAGGGCAAAGGGGGTTTTAAAAGGTTCTACCATAAACCAAATACTTGTCATGGCACAGAGAGTACAGCTGCTGAAGAGAACCCATATAAACTGCTTCTGTTAGGGAAAGAGGAAGCATGACACAATCATTCCTTTTAATTAGTATACTACACAGCCAAAATTTTATAGAACATATAAACCGGTAAGACTGTACTTTGAGGAAATATAGTTAGTAACAAGTACTCAAAACAAGAAGTGGACCCCCAGCAAGATCCTTGAAGGATGTGAAACACACTCAGGCACCTGTCTGAGTTCTGGAACTGACAATCCCAAGAGTACAGAGATACCCGGGCTGAGTAGCAATGGTAAACAAGGATTAAGATGGTTAAAAGATACCTTTCAGCATAACAACCTGCCTGGCTTTCTAGGTTCCCTCTTTTCCTTCTTTATCATCAGCAATATTTCATTACAAGTATTTGAGGGAGTTTTAGGGGTTAATGACAAGAGCCCACTGATGAAGGCCCTTCAATAATTCTGCACTGCCCTTATAATAAAATCCAAATTCCTACCATGGCCCTCCTAGGCTTTACCCATTTCCAAGTCACAGCTCAGTGCCCAGTGCCCCTGCCTTTATCACACAGGTCCAGCCACACTGATGTTCTTTCTGTTCCCAGAATATGCCAACTACTTCTAAGCCAGATTACCATGTTTGCAAATACGGTACAAATCTTAATTTTTAAATCTAGATGGTGGGTATACGGGTTTTCATTGCTACTCAGCTTTTCCATATGTTCAAACTATTTCATAATACTGTTTTTAAAACTGCCTAAACTACATTTTGTACATAACTGAAGTTCACGAAAGAAATGAACGAAAATATGTAATTGAAAAATCCATTTAGCTTTCAAATACAACCAATTTCCTCCATCCCTTCAAAAAAAATTTTTGGTTCATAATATACCTCCAGCAGGATTCTTTGGGTTGAGCCAAAATTACTAATGCAATCGGGAGAAAACCAGCCACTGTTAGCATTCTAGAGGGCCATGGAAACTCATACACCTCCAATTCTCAAACTGGAGGTAAGCTGGCTCCTGATGGTGAACCGTGCTGTATGCTATATTTATCCCAAAGATAAAGAAGCCTTAGACAGGAAATTTAACTTGAAAATGTGAGGGACTGGGGGGACGGTGAAGGTGAGGAATAATATACTGGTCTCATATTAAAACCAACATTTATGGAACTGCAGGCTAAAGCTGCATGAAAGGAATCTGTGTGAATACCAAGCGCTATACACCCTTTTGCTTCTGTGCACTGCTCCTCCCTTAGCTGTTTTCCTTTCCCTCCAAATGCCCTTTCTTTCTGCATTTAATCCAATGACTCATCTTTACTCCAACGTTGATGTCCTTCCGGGTTCCACCCTTGGCTGTGTTCTTACTCTATATTCTGATGGATCTCATCTACCCATGGTTTTGTTTCATTTCTTTTCTTGTTTTTTTTTAAAAGATTTTATTTATTTATTTGAGAGAGAGATAGAGAGCACAAGCAGGAGAGAGAGAGAGAAAGAGAAAGAGAGAAAGAGAGAGAGAGAGAGAGAGAGAGAAGCTGAAGCAGACAGCACAGAGCACTGAGCCAGATGTGGGGCTCGATTCCATGACCGTGAGATCATGACCTGAGCTGAAACCAAGAGTCAGATGCTTGACCAACTGAGCCACCCAGGCACCCCTACCCATGGTCTCAATAACCTGAAATTCATATCTTGCCCCAACCAATTGGCCTACATTTCCAAGTACTGCTCTCTATAAATGTCCTCCAGGCAACTCAAACCTCATCCCCAAGTCCTGCTTCTTTTTTTAAGTTCCCCTTCATGGTGAATGAATTCATTGTTCATCCAGTCCCAAACCCTGGTCATCATACCAGACTCTTTCCAGTTGTTGGCTCTTGTATATATAATCAGTTCACAATTTCAGTCAATTCTATTTTCTCAGTCTCTCTATGCTAGAGACACCAAATGTAGACCTTCACTATCCTCCGCATAGGGCAGTGTTTGTAAATGGGGCCAATATCATCCTTAGGGGATGCTCTGGGAAATATGGTTCACATAATGACTGGGATCACTGAAATCACCAAGAAACCCAAAAAACCAAAAACACTTTTTGTGCTGTTGTTCACATAAGCAAAGCCTTCAGCAAGCTTCTATTTCCTTGGGGGTCAGAGGGGGGAAGTTGGGCTGGGGGTCAGAAAAATGAAGTCCTTCTATCTACTTCTGCACCTACGTCTATCACTGAGAGTTAAACTTCCAGTTTTTAAGAAATGGTGACATTATTCATTATGCAAAATTCAAACATTAAAGGACGACGCAAGGTAGACAGTGAAAGTCACCAGCAAAGCCTACAGAGACAATGGGTATTAACAGTTTGGTATACATTCCCCTTTTCATTACTTGCTCTATGGCTATGGTCTTTTGTACTGGGAGTCTACTCTCTTCTTCAAAACAGATGGAGGCCAGATGATACTAGAAATGGTCACTTAATATCTTACAAAGAACAAAAACTGCAAATTACTGCTGTTATGTGAATACTCTGAAGAGCATAGAGCTCCACCCCAAAAAGTGCTGGAGAACATACAGAACACCCACGGGGAAAATAAAAGTCTAACATCATTAGAGTGAGCACTGCAAGGCACTGCCCTTCTTAGGCAATCTGACCGCTTCTGGCTTGTGTGACCCCCTCTTAACTGTAACTAATTCTATTCACCTATGAACTGACAAATACTGAAAAGTAGTCAAATGGCCCATAAGCTACTCCTTAGGACATGCAACCACTCACATACTGACTACGCACTCACTATATGCCACAAACTAAAGGCATCAAGGGCGCCCGCTCTGAGGAAGACAACACTCTGGTGTGCATGGATGTGGGTGTATGTGTGTAGAGACAATAAAGAATAGTGCTGAATGACAGCACAGTCCTAGACAGTTGAGTTCACAGGACTCTACACTAACCTGTTAGATCTGACTCATAAACTTGGTGGTCAAAGCAAAAACTGCAAATAAACACACCCCCCCCAACAATAGTAAGATTGCTGCAAACCAAGACTATTAAAGCACCTAATTAAGCAGTCATGGAAAGTGGGAAATGTCAAACACACCCAAATCCATTTTTAGATAGCCGCTCTGAGGCCTAATGTCCTGCTTCTAGGGCTCATTCTCCTTAATTCAAATAAATACTGAATATCGACAATATGCCAGATATTGTGCTAGGTGCTAGACCATCCATACAGTTGTGCAGGGCAATTAGATAAAGCACAGTGGTTAATGACATGGCTTTAAAGATAACCTGCATTCAAATCCTGATTTCACCATGCCTTAGCTTACTTAGACTTTTCTAAGCCCCTTTTCCTTATCTCTAAAATGAGAAAAACAATAGCTACCTCACAACTTAGCGTAAGAATTAAATTACATGTGTTTAAATGTGCTTGGCGCAGCATCTGCATATGGTCAAATCTGAATAAATAGTAATAAAGGATAGTTATGCAGGTTTTTTTTTCTTCTAAAGTTTGATTTGTGACTATTTCCACAATGAAAAATGGGTAAAAGAAAACTACCCACAGACACTGGATAACAAAATAAAATGATCTTATTTTTCTTTTTATTTATTTTTTAAAGATTTCATTTATTTATTTGTCAGAGAGAGAGAGAGAGAGAGAAATTGAGAGAGTGCCAAGCAGAGGGAGAAGCAGGCTTCCCACTGAGGAGGAAGCCAGATGTGGGTCTCTGGGATCATGATCGGAGCCAAAGGCAGATGCTTAACTGAATGAGCCACCCAGGTATCCCTTATTTTTCTTTTTAAACTTGCATCTTAAAAGTTTTGATTCAGCTTCTGGATGGACAGGAGCCATGCCCTTCTCAGCTGTAAATAAGATGCAATGACTTAGCTCCATTAAAATAAACCATCAATATTTTGAAGAAGCAATTGAACCTTTGGTTAATTACCAAAGCCACCAATACATAGCTCATCATTAACTATGTCAAAACCAAAATTAAGTACCCAGGAGATACAAGATTTTGGAGTGTCTTTTGCAATTAATAGACCTTGACTAGACTTCCCAAGGATGTTCAACACTGGACACTGTGCAGGAGTCAAACTGACACTCTTGCATAGCCTAGGTGGTAAACCAGAGGGCTGTAGTAGTGGTAACAGTAGCAGTATTTAAAATAAGGTCTCTCAGACTACAAAGCACTGTTCACTTCTCTGTTCAATACCTCCCACTGATGACTTCCCATTTCATTCAGAATAAAATCCAAACGCCTGACCAAGGCACATAAGGCTCCTTGTGATCCATTCCTCTCTGTTCTCATCTCTTAACACTCTAGACTTGAGGCACACTCTCTGGCTTGAATTCCTAGGCCAGGCCTAAGTACATTCCCCATACTGTTTATGGAGAGCTCCTAGCTCGAATCACCACGGCTCGCTCCCTCATTTACTCACACTTCTACTCAAATGACACCCTATCAATAGGGCCTTCCCAGACCACTGTTTCCAAAATAGCACCTCCTCCCTGCTCTCATCTCCTTATCTTCTTCATTGCTCTCTCAGCACTTATCACCATAAAGTGACTTATGTTTATCTGCTCCATTCTGTTAAAAAAAGTCCTATCAAAACAAGGACCATGGGACGCCTGGGTGGCGCAGTTGGTTAGGCAACTGCCTTTGGCTCAGGTCATGATCCCAGCATCTTGGGATCGAGTCCCGCATCGGGCTCCTTGCTCCGCAGGGAGCCTGCTCCTCTCTCTGCCTCTGCCTGCCTCTCTGCCTGCTTGTGTTCTCTCTCTGTTAAATGAATAAATAAAAAAATCTTTAAAAAAACAAACAAACAAACAAACAAAAAAAAAACAAGGACCTTATTGGTTTCACTCATTCACTGTTGTAGACCCAGAAACTGGAAGAGTGCCTGGTACATACTTGTAAAATATCTGTAGAATGAATGAACTATTTCTTTTTTTTTTATTTTTTAAAGATTTTATTTATTTGACAGAGAGAGATCACAAGCAGGCAGAGAGGCAGGCAGGCAGAGAAAGAGGAGGAAGCAGGCTCCCTGCTGAGCAGAGAGCCTGATGCGGGGCTCGATTCCAGGACCTTGAGATCATGACCTAAGCCGAAGGCAGAGGCCTTAACCCACCAACCCACCCAGGCGCCCCATGAATGAACTATTTCTTTTGATCCTCAAGGAAAAGACTGGAATTCTTTTGATCCTTATTCCTAGAGAAGTTTTATTTTTTTCTGTTCTACAGATGAATAAACTAAGGCTTAAAATACTGGATAATTTGTTCAAATATCATGAAGCTAGTCAGTAAAGTGGAAGGGCTGGGACTTCAAACAACTCCTATGCGCTATCGGGTTATCCAGTATCTTTCATATTATAATGAATATGTTCATTACATATCAGTAGGCTTAAAAATGTTTCTCTTTGCTTCTTTAACCTACTTCTTTAAGATTTACGTGCCATGATGGCAACTGAATTATTATTTTCTAAAGTGGAGAATGGGGAAAACAACAAAAATCTTCGGTAAATATAACTGAACACTGTAAAATCATCTAAAATAAATGCTTCTGAAGATTTCCACGGTCATGAAAAAATGACAATTCCTTTTCCCTGAAAACACTTCAGATACAAAAGTGCAAACACATATATTTACTGTGTATGTGTATAAAATAATCCCATGTGTGATCTATATGTGCAGATACATATGCTAAGAGAAGGAACTATCAAATAGTAGTAACAGGTAGTGAGAATATGAGTTGTATACTAAATTTTTAAGGTTAAGTATTTACAATGTGCATGTAATACTGTTTTTTCTTGATAAAAGTGCCATTTTTAAAAATTAATACATGCTTGACTCATAACAGGATCCAGGTCTCCATGAAGGGGCAGGAAATAAACAAACAAGATGAGCTTCAGACATGTTAATTATTTCAGGAAGCAAAGATGAATGGGTTCATGACAAAAAAGACACAGGAGTCGATCTGAAAGGCTCCCAGAGGCCCAAGATGATACAATTTGGGCATAAAAAAGAAAAACGACCACAATGAATTGAAACACAAATTAAAATTTGCATATGTAATACATAAATTATTACATATGTAATGATAAGTATATTTAATGTAGTTAATATAAGTAAAACATTAAAATCCATGAAAATTATAGTACTAAAAAAATTCATCAGTCACCTTGCAGTTTGTGAGTGCAACAACTCAATATCCCCTAAACTGGTAAATAAAGGAAGGGGAACAGCACATTTATCCTGTTTTCTCTGTATAGCCTGTGTCTAAGGGTAACCAAATAGATGACAAGGAAAAGTTCTTTCTAGAAGATTCACATAACTAATAAACATAAGAAAAACAGAAAATTACCAGTTTGTAATCCCTGATGAAATTTAGGATCCAGGCAACAATCAGTAGTAGTGATCATTAAAATCCTAGATGAAAGGGTGAGGGAGCACTTCAGAGTGGATACACTGGAGCTGACAACTTGGAAGACACTGATCTACTGCTAAAAATAGGACAGCCAGACATTAATCTGTCTCATGATATAATGCAATAGGAAATACAAAGCTCCATCGATAAATATTTGATCTCCTTTCCCCCCTACTATAAAACAAAAATTCTGAATCTGATCAAGTTTCTAGAGCCACCAGTCTATAGGGAACCGAGGATAAAGAATAATTTCAACAACATCACTGGAAGCAGTAAGTTAAGCCCAGAACAAGGGACAAGTCAAATAACTGGGTTTCTCCAACAGATTAAATAGAACAACGCAGGGTGGGGTGAGGAGCAGAGAATATCGAGTAAGAGACTCACATGATACAGTCAAACGTATGGATCTTCTCTGGACCCTGATTCACATAAACCAACTGTCAAAAACGTACGTTGGCAATCAGAAAAATTATACACTGGACAGATGATCAAGGAATCTGTTAATTCTGTCAGGTAGTATAATGGACTACAGCAGGTAAGAAAAAAAATGCCCTTAGTGAGACATACATAGTAAAAAAAGTAAAAGTAAAAAAAAGTAAAGTAAAAGTAATTTGGGATTTGCTTTAAAATATGCCAGGGCCCCTCAGAGTAAGGTGGGGTGGGGGAACAGACGAAACAAGGCTAGCAAATTATTAACAACTGTTGAAGCCAGATATTCATTATACTAGAGTCATTTTGTATATGCTTGAACATTTTCATAATTTAAGAAAATCAGTAGTAAGGAAAGTTCCTATTCTGAAGAATTGGTATGTTTCTTTTAATTGGTATGTCTACTGCGCTTTGCTTTGTCCCCTTATTTGCCAAACTGTCCAAGGTTAAATTCATGGGTAACTACAAAAATTTATGTTTCTGACATAAAAACAACCCATTCTCCTCTATAGAGCCTCACAGCTCTCTTACTTCACTGTTCCAATCTGCACGTGTTCATTTTGTCCACTTCAGTTCCATAAATGAACTTCTCTGTTTATGGCAGACAGGAAGAGGAAGAACATCTAAAGAGGAGTAAGTACATGGGCAAGTCCTTCAACAGCTGACTTACCCCTCCTGGAAATAATTCTTGGAAAACTACAGCAATACCACCGTAGGTAGCCCCTCTTTGCGAGCACCTTTCTCTACCTGTCCAAAACCTGGCCCATCCCCACCCCCACCCCATGTCTAAATGTCAGCCCCTCCAGGAAGACCCCACAGTGCAGGTCCCCTCCTCCTTACACTCCTAAGCTTTTAAAACCCTGATGATGCTGTGCTACTGTTATTTACATATCTATCACCCCCAATGACTCAGGAAGCCCTGTGGGGGCAAAACTGAGGATTAGCCATCATGTTACACGCTTTGTACAAGACTCCAGATACACTTATTGAATGTAAGTGTATCTGAAAAACACTTCTCAAAACAAAAACAACCAAGGCCACAGAAATGACTGATACATAAACAAACAGGAGTTAACTAGAAAGTTTTAATTTGAAACCCAGCCAGAAAGGGGCTAGGGGCCATCACATAAATTGTTTTGTAGGTGTAGTGAGCAGGAAATCTTAGGAAAGCACCTATAATTCACCTGTTACTATGCACAAAGTTGGACCCCTACTTGTCGACCAACTCTAATCTGCCCGTCTGTATGCCGTTTGTGCCAAGAATATAAACATGGCAAAATTCTGATTCAAGTGCAATGGATTCAGGTAGTTAACCAAGATGAAATACTGCTGCGTTCCCAAGACAGAGGCACAATTTGTAGAGCTATCCTCTTTTGGATTTTCACAACCTTTTTTGCACAGACTGCTTTTATTAATGTTAAATAAAAATAAACTTAACAGTCCTGATCACTTGTGCATTACAATGTGATGTAGATTCTCTAATCCAGCATCTACAGGTGGTTTTTTTTGTTTTTGTTTTGTTTTTTAGTTTATTTAACACGCAATGTTACAGTCGTTTCAGGTGTACAACACAGCAATTCAACAGTTCTGTGTATTTTTCAAGGTAAGTGTCCTCTTAATCCCCTTCAATTATTTTACCCATTTCCCCCACCCACTTCCCTTCTGGTAACCATCTGTTAGTTCTCCACTTAAGAGTCTGTTTTTTTGGTTTGTCTCTCTTTGTTTTTTAATTTGTTCATTTTTTTTTTAATTTGTTCATTTGTTTTCTTAAATTCCACATATGAGTGAAATCATATGGTATTTGTCTTTCTCTGACTGGCTTATTTCACTTAGCATTGTACTCTCTAGCTCCATCCATGTTGTTACAAATGGCAGGATTTCATTCCTTTTATGGCTGAATAATATTCCATTGTACACAGATAACAAATCTTCTTTATTCATTCATCTATCGATGAATAGATATCGATTGGGCTGCTTCCATAATTCAGTTATTATAAATAATGTTGCAATAAACATAGGGGTGCATACATTCCTTCAAACTAGTGTTTTTGTATTCCCACTAAAAACACTTTCTATCCATGAAACAATCCTTCCCACCTTCTCAAACTCCTATGGTAAATACTCCTATACATCTTTAGATTTACAGAAAAGGCAGGCCCCGAGGTCCCATAGTGAGTGTGGATATCAGGATTCAAGGCGTCTCTTGACTCCAAATTCTCTCTGTATTTATCTGTCTTTTCATCTTACATACAGATCAAAGATTACAAAAACATATAACAGTATTAAATTATCAGAGTATCCAGAAATGAATGTTCACCAAGTGACTTTTTAAAAAATACTGATTTTTAAAATTCTGATCAAACAGGCAAAGGCAATTTCTAAGATTACTGAGTTAAATAAATGTGAAAAGAATACCCCTGAATCTCCTTTACCCCCCAAAAACATACAAAACAAAAATTGGCCCATCCCTCGTTTCATACACTTTGGAATGGATTTTTACTGCTCATTACTGACAACCAAAGTTCATTTTCTATTAAACATCAGAAATGCACTGCATAAAGAGCTAGGCTATGAAAACTGTATACTCCACAGTTTCAAGTAGGACTCCCAAACACATGCAGAGGTCTGAGTGACCATGAGCTTTTCCATCCCCTTGTTTTAAGTGTATTACAGAATGAGTACTTAAAAAAATGGGCTTCATAAAAGTGATGTTTAGAAATAATTTCAATTTTGTGTTCTTCTAAAACTGGCTTTCTGTTCATCCTTGAGAGCTTCTTTTACTCACACTAAACATGGGAATGTCAAATTATGAATGCTTATGAAATATTCTCTAATGATAAAGCTCATTCTACATTTGAGCAACAAAGCAAGAGATACATGCTTATAGGAGAGGGCTTGGCTTTAGTAGTTGATTTATAGACAAAAGTAATTTTACAAGAACTTGTTTTAAAGCACCAGCTTGTGTTAAAAAAAAAAAATAAAGCTGTGTGTTAATTTTACAAAGAGGAACCTCATGTTAAATTTCACTTATTGAGAGAATCATATTACTAGTGTCAAGTTTTACTGTGGTAATTTCATTGTGCCATGCAGTCATTATGGACTTTCAAGACTAAAGTTATAATAACTAGGTACAAGAGAATATTTCAAGCTACCTTAAATCCTTTCTGGAGCAAGGTGGGGCCTATGTAAACACCCACTCAAGTAGTTCTACAATTCCCTTTAAAGACAGAGTTGGAAGTCGTTTAACTAAACTGAACACACAGCTAAGTAACTCTTAGGAGTTAAGAAGTGTACTAACTTCACTTCTGGAGAAAAAGTGTGCTCGTTATATACACATTTGCTCTTCACTCCAGTTGAAGATTGACCCCAGGAGCAGTAACCAAATGTCTTTTGGTTTTTAAAGGTGGTTTGCTCAGGACTAAAGCAAGAAGCCATGAAAGGAGTACTCTTTAAAGTGTTTTTCTTCTAGTTGTGACTAAATGAATATCAAATTCTAAATCAGCTTAGTAATATTACAAATAAAGGTGAGTTTAAAAAATTAAGGTCCATGTCTTTATGTTTCAACTTTCTGTATGAACATAGTTTGGCAAAACTTGGTATTTTATATCAATAATTCCATACAAAATACACCTTTAACAACGTCTTTTCAATAATGCTTCAGAGCTGAAATTGTTGGATCAACACAGCTCTTCTCTGAGTCAGCAGGGGGTGGTCATCACAGCCCTTCTCCAAAGGACAGGCTGTTTTAGAACTTCTTCAGCAGAAATACTCGGGTCACAGCTTTGGGTCTTATCTAATGGGTGACTGGATGTCCCCTCCCTTCTGTGCAGGATCTGCCCAGCTTCACTTTGTATTAAGGTATAAGGCCAGTTGTCCCTGGAAGTCATAAAACAAGTGAAGGTAAAGAAACTCCTTGTCTTCTCTCTACTAGCCAGATGCTTCTGAGTCAGGACTGTCACTGAATGGAAGTGTCAGTTCCTCATCTTTATAAACACCGAAGAAACGATCCCTGACCTGCCCACATTAGAGAGCGATTTCTCATAAAGAATGACCAACCAACGTGTGGTCTCTTTGTGCTCTGGCCACAAAGAGACCACAAGATGTTCTGCGTAGTTCTGGATGCCAGATACTACAATAATAGAAGTCAAGGAGATTCCTAGTGACTCAGGTAAGGCAGCAGACAGAGTGGGAACGTGAAGATTCTTAACTCATACCCAAAGCTTATGCCGATTTACACTGCCGATTTACAGCGCCATCAACACTGCCATCAACAAGTAAATCACTTATGCCACAGTGATTTACACTGTGCACCAGCTAACCAAGAGTAGGCTCTCGAGATCCTTCCGATTTCTGCCAATCTGTCAGATTAAAAACTGCTATTTTCTTGATCTCTTCCTCTCCCTATCCCTCTCATCCTTGCAATTCTTTTTATTTGAATTGCTGATCAATGGTAACAATGAACGTATTTTCATGCCTATTGTCCATGTGCATTTCTTTAGTAAAACTGTACATCTCCACTGCCCACTAGTCTACTGGGTTTGGAGTATGTCTTCTTACTGATTTGCAGGATACTGTATAATTATCAATATTATCTCTCCGGCTGTTATTTTTTTGCAAATATGTTGTCCTAGTTTGCCATTTGCATTTCAACTTCCTAAACTTAATGTATAAATCATTTTCTTATAGCTTTATCTACAACCTTCTTCTTTATGAAGTCCAGATTTGCTATTGGGCTTATAACTACATGCTGAATATAAATGCAAGATTTCATATTTATAGGTATCAGACATTATTTACAATTAAAGGGCGAATATCCTTTTCTGAAATAATGTTCTAGGAGAATCTAATTTAACAAACCTCACTATATTATCCAGTTTGACAAAGCACATCAACTTTTACATTGACGCTGCTTAGTTGTTGGAAAGCCAATCAAGAAATCCACTGTAACATGAGTTAATGACCTTTCTCCAGCTAATCACCAACTAATTAAGTTATCTGGAAGGGAGGGCAGCACAAAATACCTTCTTTATATATAACTACAATACATGTTAAATAAACACTAAACTTGATATATTTTTCAAGATTATAGGTGTATGATTAGAGAATATTTTTAAGATGAATCTACAGACAAGCTTTTTAGATATGGATTCCAACATGATGTGACCAATTTCTCATTCCTAGACTTTATCCCAATCTAAGCAAGCCAGAGGCAAATACTAGGATAAGAAGGAAACTGACAATATGCCATCAAACCGCGGTAGCAATTTGAGGGAGCATCAGGTAGGAATATTTTGCAGTAGACATGTCTCCTCATGTCCTAAGCACCAATGCATCCAGGACTAGGCTAAAAGGAAAGTGAGATTCCAGTAGAAGAAACCCAAAGCTTTATGAGCAGCCTAATCAGACATGTTATTATATAAATTACTACCACCACACTAGCCTGTGAGCTGCGAGTGTGCAAGAGCCATGGGTCCATCGTCAATCTGCACTGCACCGAGCACAGCTGGTAACCAAATTCCTGTACAATTT
Source organism: Nasua narica (assembly GCA_028533885.1). Lineage (NCBI taxonomy): Eukaryota > Metazoa > Chordata > Mammalia > Carnivora > Procyonidae > Nasua > Nasua narica. The sequence goes on along the minus strand of CM052810.1, from coordinate 166,646,569 downwards.
ATCCAGTTTGGGTTCTGTGGCAGATAAAGTCGAACTGTGGGGGAGCTGACTCAGAGGACTCCCGTTATTCTCCAGGCATTCCAGCTTGTCACTGTCCTTCTTAAGAGTACAGTGTTTCAAACTGAACCCTATATTCCGTATGTGATCTGACCAGCCAAGACTACCCATCCGTATATTTCATAAATGTAGTCTTAGAGTCTGTCAAGACCTTTGATAGTCACATACATGGCTGCTTTCTACTGAGCAGTTTAACTGACCTAAGTCTTCACGTGTTTCATAGGGAACCACATCTTCACCCACTGTTTACCTCTGCATTTTGGGACATACCTGCAGGACTGAACCATTTCCTATTAAAGTGCTTCTATCTTAGATTCAGCATACAGTAGGATATTTCAAATTTCTTCTTGGATCTTACGTCTACGATCCAGTCTTATTAGCTTTCCCTACCAGCTTCCTATCAACTGTGAATCTGATCAGCGAGTCACACAGGTCTTCCTTTACTCCCTGTTAACGGCACAAAGAATGAAACTTTCCGATCAAAGCACGCCATCAATCTGTACCATGTGTACAGCCATTTAAACAACCACAAGGCCACCAGGCCACCTAACTGCATTACCACTAGCAGTGACGGTTTACAGATTTCTCTGACCTTATGACACAAATATATTCATACATAAAAAATAACTATCATACATACACGTACAGTACCACCAAACAGTACTTATCCTTACCAACTAAATTACAGTGTTATTCTCTAGTCTATTTTATTCTATCCTAGTCCCCTGTTCCCTTCTTCCTCCTTAATGCTAAGCTGATTTCACAAATGACTGATAGGATGGAATCTGTAGTTTGTAAAACAGACTGAGAATCAATCTGAGTGGCTCTTTTACTAATGGCAACTAACTTATTTACAATTATCATAAGGCAAAAAGATTTCATGACTTGGTTTAAGACTTGAAATTACAGTTACATACTACAAAGCCTTATTGAGAAATATCTGTAATACATGAGTAATTGACTGATTCCATGAATATGTTAAAGGCCTTTTATCAATATGATGCACCATCTTTAATTTTATCCACATTGACTCATTTACAGATGGTCTTAAGGATTTAAGAGTGACACTGCTATAGTTTTATTTAATTTTTTTTAATTAATTAATTTATTTGACAGAGAGAGAGAGATCACAAGTAGGCAGAGACGCAGGCAGAGAGAGAGGGGGAAGCAGGCTCCCCACTGAGCAGAGAGCCTCATGTGGGGCTTGATCCCAGGACCCTGAGATCATGACCTGAGCCAAAGGCAGAGGCTTTAGGCCACTGAGCCACCTAGGCGCCCCATCACTGCTATAGTTTTAGAATTAGTTCCAGAAAATGTGAACATCACAACTACTTATTTACAAATTAATACTGTATTTTAATAATACAAAAGGTTAATCAATGTCCACATTTTAAAATGTGAAGCCATCAGTCTTCAGGCATGAAATCATATATCCATTTTTCTTCTAGTTAAATTTACTGATCACTTTGCTGCAGGGTTGTGTAAACATAGTCCATATGACCATGGGCAAACATCATGGTTTCGCCCATGTCTTAGTAAATAAGAAAAGCAAATAGCCAATCCTGCTCTTTTATTTATTTTTTTATTGTTTTTTTTAAATTTCTTTTTTATTAACATATAATGTATTATTTGCCCCAGGGGTACACGTCTGTGAATCATCAGGCTTACACATTTCATGGCACTTACCACAGCACATACCCTCCCCAATGTCCATCACCCAGCCACCCTATTCCTTTCCCGCTGCCCCCCGGCCACCCTCAGTTTGTTTTGTGAGTTTAGAAGTCTCTTATGGTTTGTCTCCTTCCTGATCCTATCTTGTTTCATTTCCCTCCCCCACCCCCCACAATCCCCTGCCCTGCCTCTCAAATTCTTCATATCGGAGAGATCATATAATTGTCTTTCTCTGATTGATTTATTTTACTTAGCATAGTACCCTCTAGTTCCATCCATGTTGTTGCAAATGCCAATCCTGTTCTTTTTTAAAAAGATGGTCAATTCCCTGAAAAGAATGTGTAATTCAGAACTGGAACTGTAAATAAGTGAGAAAATTGGAAACAAAGTTCAAATATGAAAAAAAAGCCTTTTAGAAAATTATTTTTGGGGGCGCCTGGGTGGGTCAGTGGGTTAAAGCCTCTGCCTTCGGCTCAGGTCATGGTCTCAGGGTCCTGGGATCAAGCCCTGCATCCGGCTCTCTGCTCAGCAAGGAGCCTGCTTCCCCCTCTCTCTCTCTCTCTGCCTGCCTCTCTGCCTACTTGTGATATCTCTCTCTGTCAAATAAATAAATAAAATCTTAAAAAAAAAGGGGGTACACCTGAGAGTGGTGAAATGATTTTTTTCTTTTTAGTTATTCTGATGAAGAACCATATTCTGAAAAAATAACCGACTTTTGAAAATTTACAACCTTCAGGGGTGCCTGGGTGGTTCAATTGGTTGCCCATCTGACTCTTGATTTCGGCTCAGGTCATGATCTCAGGGTCATGTTATTGAGCCCCATGTTGGGCTCCACACTCAGCAAGGAGTCTTCTTAGGACTGTCTCTCTCCTTCTCTCCCTCCCTCCCAATGCATATGTGCACTTGCAGTCTCTCTCTCAAATAAAATCTTGAAAAAAAGAAGAAAATGTACAACCTTCAAACTTCTATCTAGAGGATCAGATATAAACCTGGAAAATCACTCTCCTTCAAGGTCCAGCACTGCTATTTCTGTTCTGGCCACAAGCCCATGAAAGCACAAACATGCCACAAAACCAGCCTGAGCTGAAGCACCATAGTTGGAGATCTGAAGGTCTGTTTCCTTTTTAAACAGCTCAAAGGCCACCGTATAGTGGTATTTAGTGTAAATAGGCTTTTTCCAGCAGAAAGTATTTAGAGTCACAGAATACACAGTTCTAGGGCCTTTTAGAGGATTGTGTAAAACATTTTACTCGGAGAGGATTTCTCCTAAGGAGTCAACGCATCCTTTCCCCCTTCAGCCTGTGGTACACATTCACTAGTTGTTGTTCCAGGCCTTCGAATACAACTGGGGAGACAAGGCACACACACAGAAAGACTGAAATCTATGGAGACTAACGCATGCCGCAAGACCCCGTATGAAAGACGCAAATAAGTGATAAGAGGAGCAAGTTCAGAGGACAGACACAGCACTATGTGCTGAAGACCTCCGCTTCAACTGAGATGCTTTTTTTTTTTTTTTTAGCTGAGATGCTTCTTGAGCTGTGTTTTATAGACAGCATAAATTTGGATAAGAGGCAGAAAATGTATTACAACTGACTGGAGAACTTCATGCAACAACCTGAATTATGATAACAAAACAAAAATTATTTTGTAATTTTATCAAGCTCTGGTGGGTAATAAAGTATCAAGTGAAGAGGAAGGCAGAAGGTAAAAAAAAAAAAAACACAACAAAAAAAACCTCACTGTAAACTCAAGGGCTGTTTACAGAATAATCACATGCCTTCTTTTATTGCCCAAAGAACATTCCACACTTGATGGAGTGGTGCTTTCCAGGTGAGTGTTGACATCACAATACAGTCACAATGGAAAACTTGCTTTTTAATCTGAAAGCTGTATCTAAAATACACAACAAAAACATCTTGTATCCAAGGAAGTCCAAAAAGTTAAGGTTTAGGTAGAGGCCCCAAAACAATCAGAAAGCACTATGACAGATGCAATTACTTAACACTGAAAACATACTTCCTTCTACAAAAGTTTTGAATGTAGGACTCCATGTTTCCTTTACTATTTCAGGAGAATCTACTAACTCAAGTGAAGGTGGTGACTATAATATTTGTGAAAGTGCTCTATAATCTGCAAAAAAAACCATACAGAGATGATCATTTCTATGCAGGCCTCAAAAATCTACCTTCTTGGTTTTTATTTCCCAAATGCCCGGATTACTGCTAGTCATATCGCCAACCTGTCAGAATCTTAGTGGTTCAAACAGGAAGTTAATGGTAATGAAAACTGGGCTTTCTACAGGTGCTCCTCTGGGCAGGGGGGGTGCAGAGGGTGAGCTTGCCCCCGTGGGAGACTGATGATGGCAGGCTTTGAGATTTTCCCAGACTAAAGTAACTGCCACAAATCTGACAGTGGCTTGCAAACCTCGCTCTAAGGTCCAAGGAAGGCAGGTGAGGGTCCATCTCTTCTTTAGCCCAAATACCTCATTCTGACCAGCTCTTTATCCTGCACTTCAGTGTCAGAGATTTAACAAAAACTTTTTATTTAAACTACTACTTTATGACGTTAAACATGTCTGCATGTTAAACACAGAACAATTTTTTGAGGAAAACACACTGACCTGGCCTCCAAGTCAACTTATAAAACTAAACTTGAAATCAAGTCCTGGTTAAGCTCTTTAATTTTCAAAGGCCGAGCCTGGTGCTGCTGGCCAGTTCAGCTAGCTGTTAAAGCAGAGTGGTTACTAGAACACTATAACCTTGGACTTCTCTAGTACTCAATTTTTTTTTTAAGATTTTATTTATTTGACAGAGAGAGAGAGAGAGAGATCACACGTAGGCAGAGAGGCAGGCAGAGAGAGGGGGGGAAGCATGATCCCTGCTGAGCAGAGAGCCCGATGCAGGGCTCGATCCCTGAGCCAAAGGCAGGGGCTTTAACCCAATGAGCCACCCTGGTGCCTCTCTAGTACCCAATTTTAATAAAAAGTTCAGTGGTAGGAACAATTATAGGGGGCCACTTCCAAAGCTCCAGAACAAGAAAAGTAATGGTTTAACCGAACTATACTCTAGCCTAATATTATTCCTTATGTTTTTATACTAAGATAGCTTCGACTTGAACTCGGGTACCTCTCTTTTACAGGTACTGTAGAGAATTGAGAAAAATGTACTAAGGACTTAGAACCTCTATTAATAAAGGATCCATAGGGTCTCAATTCCTGGAAAGATCACATTTCTTCTAAGTGGCTCATTTGTTTTTTTATCTCATGACCAGGCTTGCAAGTGTTCTTCTTCTTTGTTCTGGCCACTAAAACTCAGAGCCACAGGTGTGGTTCTCAACTAGCTAGCACTTACTCGTGTATTTACTCTGCCCTGGCAATCACTCTCTTTGCCTTTCCTTATTTTTTCCTTGGCTCCTTATGTAATTCTTTGGGGTATGGTGGGGGAGGGGGAGGAGACATAGGGGAAGAAAAGGAAATATAACCCTAAGTTTTTCCATTTCCCTCAACTGGAAAGCAAGGAACATGAAAGAACAGCTAATTTTACCATGAGGGTGTGGCTTTTAACCTTACCATTATGATAAATTTGTTAAATACTGCGTGATCAATTCTCCTGTTTAGGTGAAAATAGGTGACCCTGCTAAGGGGACATTGTATCTGGGAGAGATTACTAAATTCAGTCAAACAGGGAAAGTGTATCAAGGCAATCAGCATGTATGGGTACAGTAAAACAAGGTACTTCTATCATTTTTCTTCAGAGTCAAATAATTCCTACCTGTGGTAACAATGGCCCCGGCCTCCGACCCTGTCTCTCAAGCAGCTTCTACTCCAGTACATGAGGCCTATTTAGTCCCTGTCACTCTCCTTTCTGGTAAGTAAGAATGAATAAAAGTATTTCCAAGTTTATTCAACATATTTTTCAAGCCCCTATTATGGGTGAGGCATGGAAGACATTAAAGTCTAAATGGCTGCCTTTAGAGAAAAATACTTTTTAATCAGTTATATGAAATGTATTCCATTCAATATTAAAATACCATTCAAAAATTAAAATGGCTGAGCTGTACTTTCAAATTTCTGTTCTATATTCTATTCCGATCTCTTCTCAGAAATTAGAAACAACAGTAAGAATACGAGTTGGGGTAAGGGCGGGGCACAGGGGTGACAGGCAAAGGGCACAAGGTAAATGTTAACAAAACTACAAATGATGAGAAACCAAAATGCCACCCAATCAAATACTGGTACTTTAGACTAAAAGCAGATTAACAAAGCAAAACATTCTACCCTTGGGTAGCAAACATTCTAATCCCTCCTGGTGTATTTCTGGGATTGCCCGGTGACTATCGGTGCAGTAGCTTTTAGTCAGGGGTGGAATTCCTCTGGGATTCTGTGATCCAGGCCTTTAGACTCCTCTGGGCCTCGAGGATATATATGGGCAGAGGAGCCTGCTTTTCAGGCCAAAGTGAGAGATAAGGGACAAAATGAGAATAGGAAGGAATACGTGGCCTCAGGACAAATAACCAAGAAGTTCATCTGAACTTATTTTTGGACACCTGAAGCAAATCAGACAGGAGGAGAAGAACCTCAATAATCCTCACAGTTGGGAAGGTCATAGGGTCATAGTACCTCACCCCCAGCACCATCTCCTTCTGGTAACTGCTCCCCACCCCCAACCATTAACATAGCCACAGGGGGAGGTGCCACAGTCCTGTAAGAACCACACTCCCGCCGGCCCTAGCAAAGTAACCTCGACAAGGCAGACCTCTCCTAAAGTCTCTATTGCAGGGCTGAAGCTACATGAAAGAACATTTACAAAATGCAGATGGCCAGGCGTTCTATCAGGTGGAAAAGGCTGGTGTGCAGAGTATGAGGAAGCAGAGAAACGCAGGAGCACGTGCACGGTCATAATGGAGTTTGTGTTCCTGGTTCCGACTGCCGGTGAAGACCCTGGGGCACTGCTGCCTTCCCCCACACCTGCAGCGTTCCCACTCCGCCCAAGATAAGCCTTCACTAAATCCCTACCTCGCTGGAAAAAACAGAGTTCGAGCTACTTGCAAGCTATCCCTGCTCCACTCCCGTGCCCCAGAAAGGCAGCACTCAGACACTTCTCCTCTCAACCTCTGAGAAGGCCCAGACCTGCCTCGTGGACACTAAGACTGGCACTGTCTTTATTCTTGCATGTACTCTGCATACCTGCATTTGGAGCTGAAGATCTGAAATGTGTCATTAAACGACAGAGGAAGAAACGTGAAAAAAATAACCATGTGAAAACAGGTGTGTCTGTTTATTCTCACAAATTGAGAATAAAGTTTAAGATTATTCAAGCAAACGCAAATTAAATGCAATTTTTTCCCTAGCCATCCTAAACTGAACTCTCAAGATGATCTTGTCAAACTCCTGACCTTTCCCTTTGGATACCACTGCTCTAAAACTTGGAAGAAATACGGAAAAGAAAGTACACAAATTAAAAAACTGCCTAAATGTTTAAGTGTATGAAGAGTGGTATCACCTACCTGAAGAGTTTTATGGCACCCAAGAACAAGCACTTAACCAGAACACCGTACCTTCTCTTCTTTTTTTTTAAAGATTTTATTTATTTATCTGACAGAGAGAGAGAGAGATCACAAGTAGGCAGAGAGGCGGGCGGAGGGAGGGGAGGAAGCAGGTTCCCTGCTGGGCAGAGACGGATGCGGGGCTGGATCCCAGGACCCTGAGACCATGACCTGAGCCGAAGGCAGAGGCTTTAACTCACTGAGCCACTCAGGCGCCCCCCCTTCTCTTCTTCTTTAGTAGATCCTGAGAAATGGAGGGAGAGCGGAAGAGGGAATCTGGGGGAAAACAAGGTGTTTACATTTATAGTCTCAGTGTCTGACTTGAAGCAAAGCAGAACATTTTAGAGTTAGAACATCACAGCTCTCATTCAGAGAGCAAAGTCAAGGCAAGTGACTTGCCTTGTAGTGAAGGTAGTGAAAAACCCTCTTGGTTCCCGAGGGACCAGGTAGCTGCTATGGCTCTGGAACTAGGGCCTCACGATCAGGCAACGTGAAGACCTGACAGACAGCCATAAGCCCTAAGCGTCAAAAACTGACAGGAGGTCAAGAACCAGCTAGTTTCTTAGATTATTAGATGACATAATTTATCATCCTAACCAGGACAATTTGGGGAATGGAGGGGGATGCGATGAATAATTACGTAGGGACAAGAGGCATACACCTGGACTTTCCCTGGCCAACAGGGCTTTTGGTCACTAAACTGAACTGTGGCTATCCTCCTTCCCCTAGGCCCAGCCAACTTTTCTCTCTCATTTCCCCTGATCAAGGGCAAAGCACCCTCCACTTAGAGCAGAGCCTAGCAGAGTCACCTGCACATAAATATTTATTAGTGATTATGAAAATAAGTCTTTCTTAGCAATATTTGGTATTTCACTTAACATCGATAATTCACCGTGTTTGTAGAGGAGTACGCCCATGTCACAGAGTAACTGTAACTCTTCACTTCACACCGAATACTCTTTGCTCCCGGCCAGGTGGTCAACAAATTGCCAATTCCCCTACAGGGTCAAATACTATCTTGATTCATCCCACCATGCTCTCATTGCTGAAGGGATCGGAACAGGCTGATCTAACTTCAGCAAGAGCCCAGTTAATCTCAGTGAGAGCTCCCCACCCCACCTCACCGTATCCCAGCCCCAACCTCTGAGCTATTTTACCCTGACTTATGTATCCTTGTATTTGAAATTTACAAAAAGCGCATTTCACGTATACCCCTCGAAAACAAGGGTCAACTTCATAGGTCTTCACAAGGTAGGATACTAAAGGAAAATCAACAGTGAGAGAATGTGTTCGTGCACACAAGAGTTTTAAATACAGATGCGGTGTGAGGCATCTCCTAAAATCCAAGCACAGGATCTTGAGACTGATTTTGATAAACCTGAAGCCATAAAACTTCTGAGTTCCCTGCTAAGAGATGACTGCACTGGGCCACCAGCTCTTTCTACTTTAACGACTAGGATATCCTCAGCACTAATTACACCTTCTTCAGGTTTATGATGCTGTATCAAATAGAGCATTCCAATAAAATGCAGCATCAGTTGGAAGAATCTAATTTGTTTGAACATCTTTCACAATTCAATGATTTAGAGAAGCAAACTCCCATTTTCTTGAAACTAGCTAATTTAAAATCACAGCTTTATTGACATAATTTACATACCATATCATTCACTTACTTAAAGTATACTATTCAGTAGTTTCGATAGTTCACAGAATTGTGCAGCCATCACCACAATTAATAAAATAGCTGGATTTTTTTTTTTTTTAAGACACTGGAGATCACTTGTAAGGATGTGTAAGTAAGGATGTAAGTAAGGATGAAAAATACTTATTTATTTTTAATAAATAAGTTTTTAATTTTAATAATAAAATAAAAATCTTATTTTCTCCTGGCTTACATGAGAGGAACATCTTAAGAATCTGGATATATACTGGACCAAAATATCTCCCAGAAAGGCCAAATGGGCAGGATATGAAATTTTCTTATCTCCCTCTCAATGCAACCTTACTAACATAAGCATTACCCCCTAAAAACAAACAAACAACAACAAAAACCTCTATTTAACATCCCCGTCGATCCTTGTATTTTATTTAGCCACTACCTGAACTCTTCATTTATCCAGTGTTTTAGCCTTTGACATGTTTGAAAAACAGCATGCTTCAAGGGCTAAGAAGATATGCTCTTATCAGACCCAGGTTTGAACCCCAGTTTTGCCATTTAGAGGAGGTACATACCAAAACCTTTGGACAAAACATTTACCTTATTATAAAATGATAGCATGACTTAAAATTTTAACATAATAGAACATCCAAGGTAGCATTTACTAATAAACAGTAGTTGCCAGTTTGTATGAGCTTTGTCTAAATATTAACCTTTTCTTTGTCTATCATGTGAAATTTTTCTCATTTGTTTATCTCAGGGTTTTTTTTTTTCCCTTTTGATCACTTGATAGCAACGGAAATAAGCCTACTTCCTCATCCAAAGATTTGACAAATATTCATATAAATGTTCTTCTAATTTATGTTTTTAAACTCATTCTTCCATCAAATTAATTTTCATAAAGATTAGCTTACTTATCAAAATTGATTTCCCAAAGAATAGATAACCAATTATGTTAAAAATCTGCTAAATAATCCTTCCTGTTTCCCCAGTAATGTGTGATCTCACTCCCGGAGTAGGCAATATATACTTTTTACTGAGCCTCCTAAGTTAACTTTTAAAAAATCTGACTTTACTCTCTGGCCAACAGTATACTAACGGGAAATTTTCTCGCTTCCTAACACTCATTCACTCTTCACATTAAAGAACATGGTAGCTCTCCATTCTTACTTAGGTCTTTTTTCCACTCAGTTAATAGTTTCCTTCATAGAGATCCCAAACTACTTCAGTTTTTCATTTTTCACTTGTTTCATTTTTTAATATGAGATTTTTCTCTTAATATTTTTTTTTTAAAGATTTTATTTATTCATTTAACAGAGAGAGAACACAAGCAGGCAGAGAGGCAGGCAGAGGCAGAGAGAGGCGCAGGCTCCCTGTGGAGCAAGGAGCCCGATGCGGGACTCGATTCCAAGACGCCGGGATCATGACCTGAGCCAAAGGCAGTTGCTCAAACAACTGAGCCATCCAGGCGTCCCATCTCTTAATATTTTTATAACAATATTGCTAGAGAGAAAAAATGCTACAAATTTTGCATATCTTTATGTGGTATATGGTTTTCTCACTGAACTCTTATTTTCAGTTTTCAGCTGATTCTGTTGGTTTTCCTAGGTTTCACCGTAACATCTGCACATATTGCTATCTTCCACCATTTTTTTTCCTAATAGTTATGTTTTCTTTGATGTTTTCTTGCATTGGCCAGGATGGTACAGAATATCAGAAGTGTTACAGGCATGCCTAGTTCACTTTCGTACTTCAAGGGGGAATTCTACCACAGTTTTCCCATTGGTAGGTTGTTTGCTGTTGGTTTAAGGCAGGTACTCTTTTCTCTCCTACCAGCTTTTAAAGAGCTCATAATCAAGAACTGGTCAATCAGCATTGTTATCTTGGCACATCTAAGATGGTATACAGCACGAGGGGGCGATACGTACCGCTGCCAGACCCCAAGGGTTTGAAACCCCAGGCTCTGTGACTTACCACCAATTTATCCTGGGGCAGATTATTTTACCTCTTAATCTAAATTCCTTCACCTCTAAAATGTGGGTAATAATAATATTAATAACAACCTCTTTGTTGGAAAGATTAATTGAAATAATTAGAACGCCCGGCACACAGTAAATACCAAGTGCTACATGTTATTTGCCCTCTTTAATTAAGAGAATTTCCTATTTGCTAATGTTTTACTTAGGATTTTCATGACTACTTCCATAAATGAAACTGAAACATAGTATTTATTCTTTCCTTGTAATGTCTTACCAGGTTGCTGTTCTTATATCCTATCAGGTTTCTAAGAGTTTTTGCTAGTTTTGAAACATGATTGTGTTATCTTTTGGTATTCTAGGATCTAGAATAAATGAGGTCATTTACTGAAAAGTCTCTTTAAATTTTTTTTTAAAGATTTTACTTATTTATTTGACAGAGAGAGAGAGAGATCACAAGTAGGCAGAGAGGCAGGCAGAGAGAGAGGGGGAAGCAGGCTCCCTGCTGAGCAGAGAGCCCGATGTGGGGCTCAATCCCAGGACCTTGATATCATGACCTGAGCCGAAGGCAGAGGCTTTAACCCACTAAGCCACCCAGGCGCCCCAAAAAGTCTCTTTAAATTTTTAAAGAGAACTTATCATTTCTGTATCATACAGATCCAGACCTCCACTCACTTTTTTGGCTGGGAGACCACGGCCTTTAATCTGTATCTAATACAGTCCATGATTAATAATCTATTCAAGTGCTCCACTTCTTTTTTTAAAAAAATTTATTTGAGAGGAAAAGAGAGAGAGAGGGAGAGAGAGAGAGAACGAGAAAGTACACGTTGTGGGGGGGAGGAGAAGGAGAGAGGGGCAGAGAGAGAGAGAAGCAGGCTCTACCCTGCACTTGGAGGCCCACATGGGGCTCAATCTCACAATCCTGAGATCACAACCTGAGCTGAAACCAAGAGTCAGACGCTTAATCAACGGAGCCACCCAGGCGCCCCTCAAGTGCTCCACTTCTTAAGGCACTTCTGAAAAACAACCAGTTCCACTTTCATCATTAGATCTTTCAAAGTTGTACATAACACACTCATTTAGACTGTTTTCTCTTCTCAATTCTTTTTGAATGTACTCCTCTGTCTTCTTCTCTTTCTTATTCCTTATTCCTTTCTCCTTTCAACAACAAAAGCCTCTGTAAAAGACAGTTTTGCCCTCTCTACACGCCTATGGGGTATTTGTATACAGTATACTATGTTAAGCAGTCATCTCTCTGTCTTCCTTTCACCATATTTAAGTTTAAAAGTGGGGCAGCCTTCCTAAGATAAACAAGAAAAAACCAAAAGTGCCTCACCCTCACCACCATCCCCCATGAGGTTTTACCCTGTGTGAAAGAATGCACTCCATTGTTCGGCCCTCTTCCAATCACACACTACGTAGCTTCCAATCACACTCTGCGTGGCATTGAGGAATAAGAACAAGACTAGCTCTTGAGTAAACAAATGGGTTATGACCAACTGTAAAGAACAGAGATGAATAATTTTAACCATATAAAGCTAGAAAGTATTTACCATGCTGTGCGCACAAACCAGGAAGAGGTTATCAGTTCTAGTTCCTTCTCGCCTACTTGAGAAGGCAAGGCACAGGGATGTGGGCCATTAAATCGGTGACTAATTTGCTATATAGCACTTAGGAAAAAGCATATTATACAGCTTATATTCTAACGCAATGAACATAAGTAAAATAATCTTGTAAAAACATCAAAATAACTTCAAGTCCTAGCAAATATTCCAACTTACACACTTTAACATTTTTCAGATAATCTCAAGTACGAATGAAACTATGAATCTTTACAGATACCTGTATCCTCCCTACATCTTATCTAAGATATGCAGAATTCTATTACAAAAGGAAATAGTTACTGAACTATGTTCGGTAGCTTCTAGAAATCAACACTTTGCTAAGAACTCCCTCTCTTCTGGAATATGTCCCAGCAATCAACATCAATTTCAGTCTCTATGATTTGCGGATTCCACCTTTCCCTTCTTTGGAAAAATGGTGCATTAGCATCTCTAGTCTTCCTGCACAGCTCCGTCTCTTCACAGCTCCTCAAAGACCATGGAGAGCACATCAGTAAAGTGACCATTCTCTCAGTGTCCTAGGACCTCACACATCCTGACCAGAGAAAACTTGACCTCATGCTTCTGTAACAGAAATTCTCTATGTTCCTGGATGATTCTATGTTCCAGTACCTTGTGGTGGAAGCAACAGAGTTTGGTGGGTTACGACTGTACACTCTGGGACCGGGTTTCAAATCCAGGTGTATGACTTCGGACCAATTACCTAGCTTCTTTTTTCTCCATTTACTCACCTGAAAATACGGGAATGAAAACAGGGTTATTATAGGATTAAATGAGGTCAAGATAGAGGGGTTTTCAGCTTTATACCAGCAGCTAACACATATGTACTATGTTAGCGATTTTTTATTTTTACTTCATTTTTTTGCTCATACAAGCAGAGAATCTTTAGGCTACCTCAATGATGCCAATCGGAACCTCTCATTTCAGCACCCTCAGGCCCTACTGAGGACAATGGGCAATATAAGAGACAAAACAGGGCGCCTGGGTAGCTCAGGTCATGATCCCAGGATCCTGGGATCAAGCCCCACATCGGGCTCCCTGCTCGGAGGGAAGCCTGCTTCTCCCTCTCCCACTCTTCTTGCTTGTGTTCAGCTCTCGCTACCTTTCTGTCAAATAAATAAAATCCTTTAAAAAAAGAGAGAGAGAGACGAACAGAGAAATATTTAATCAGGGATAGACAACGCTAACACCTCAGTAGGTGATGTAAATGTGGGAGGTGGCCAAGCTATGTTCAGGAAACAGTGAACAGTCTACGAACTAGATCTGCCCCCCACCATTGTTAATCCCCTCTAAATGTCCCTTTTCTTAGGTCAGGAAACAAAATTCCCAATAGCAGTATAAAATACTGATGGGGGAATTTTAAAAACTGCAGAAATGAGCATAAAACAAGAGACAGCAACTTTTGCTTTGCCTTGTCCTTTTAGTGAATTAAAACTATCGGAATGCCAAATGAATCACTGATATAGGTATGTACATATCTGTACTTGATGACATTATGAAAGCAAGATTATTCTAAATTTAAGATATTGTTAAAAGAATAGTTTAAAAATACACAATAATATGGCATAAAGCTCACCAATTGTGAGTCCATTTGCAACTATGAGGCAAAACAATTTTAAGTGGGTCCTTTGGACTATTTTAAAACTATTCCAGAAGGCTGATATCCCAATGAACAATACATCTAGCTACCGATCAAAAAGAGCCCAAGTTCACTGAAGGCCACTTTTAACACTTTCAAAGGCTCAAAGTATTTTTGAAAATGTGTATGGTACAGCAGAGAGTCTTAGAGCTTCAGTTATCACAAAAACTAAAATGGACTGGGCACTTAGAGCATATCAGACATGTTATGTAAAGCATTTCTCACTGAATTCTCACAAGTACTTTATGTGCAGGTTCTACTCTTGTTATTTTACAGATGAGAAAGCTGAAGCAAAATGGGCATTAAACACCCGCCCAACAAAGCACCACCAGAATCTAAATGCAGGAATTCAAGTCTACAGCCCCTCGTCTTATCTCTATGCCGAACTTCAGTTTTCTACCAGTCTCTCCAGGGTCTTCTCCCAATAGCATCTTAGGCATTTATAAACCCATGTAATCACTCAGTGTTTCTCAAATTACATGGTGCATTGTTTTAGTCGTTCATAACATACATTAAAAAATAAAGCAGGAAGAAAAGTATTTGAACGCATAGTTCATGGGAAGGCCTAAGTATTGTTTCGTGAAACTTGTTTCTCGGTTTTGACAGTGTGTTGATGTATGGTGCTGGGTCACTGATCAAAATGTAATTTCTCACCATGGCTTGAAGTTAAAAAAAAGGCTTGAAAAGCTACTTAACTTCTTTTACTTAACAAAACTGAAAATAAATTATTCCAACCTTAGCTGGATTCTAAACCCGATATAAGTACTCATCTCAATCAAAAAGTAAATGCGCTTTGAATTCCATACTATGTATGGATATGTAAAAAGTCTGTAAATAAGATTTCTCAAACTGTATTCCAGTAGAACCCTCCTTCAAGACTTTGGGGGGAATATGTCCTGGGTGGAGGGGGTGTTCTTGTGACCAAATAAATTTGTCAAATTGGGAAATACTGCACATTATATTTCCTTCCAGGACAGCCACAACATACATTATTAAAAACCCTGACGAACTCTGAAGAAAAACAATAACACAATCACTACCAAAAAATAAAATCTGATTAACAGTTTTTAACCCAGTGTTTTCCCAAACTTAAATTTCTCAAATTAAGAGAATTTGAGAAATTCTGAAACTTCTCTCACCAACAACCAATCTCTAAGACAAATGTACAAAACAGAATTTGTGAAACACTGGTTTAAGTGAGCTTATATGAAAAAAGGGAAATCCTAATGAACTTCAGCTATTGTAGTTTGTAAACCTTCAAATAAGCACAAATATAGCAGGGATAAAATACACAGAAAATGGTATTCTGGCTAATGTTTCATCTCTGCTGAGCAGTTTTATCAGAATATTACACAGCTCTATGATTTGATAAACAAAGTATTTTTAATACAGAAACAAAGTATTATAATCTGAAAATACAAGGTGGGAGAAGAGGGAAGAGATATGAAAAAAGATTTTAAAAATCTGCAATTCAAATAAATTACAATCTATTATACAAAACTTACACATATAAAAAAACCTAAAACTCACACATGAACACAGGATGAATAGAGAATAAAACCATACTATAAACAGCCAAATGATCTGCAAAGGTCATGTCAGTGGCCTGAATTCCGTCTCCCTGCCTGGAGAATTCAGAAGTAAACGAACTGGCTGATAACCCGCCAGCAGAGAGGGGAAGACTTGTTTACCTAGACTGGGACTCTTTGCAACTGGCATATAGAACACGACTCAGCATAATGGGCTATAAAAATTGCTTGTGGAACAAATTAATTCATAATAGATATTTAGGAGTTATGAATGCTCAGGGGTGGCAAATAGCTGCCATCTCTTATCAGTGACAGAACCCTGTGCTGGAAATGATCCTATGATCCAAGCCAGCATTCCACCTTTATTGGCGGATTAGAATCAATTACAGCCGAACAATACTTATCTTAAGCATGTTCTTCACGTCTTCAAATTTGATTCTACATTTCGGTCCTTTCCACTTTTCCACTCTTGGTGCCTTTGGTAATATTTTTCCTTTTCCCAAAACAAAGAGTTCTTAGAACTTCACAGCATATATACTTAAAAGCTGACAATAAATTTGATGTAAAGCTTGAGGATTTGTTAATCATTAACTTGACTTACTAAGCCTGTACTTTACAAGCAGATAACATTTAGTTCCTAACCATTTATTCCTAAGTACAAAAGCAGAAAATTTGAAAATACATATTGTGATGTTACATTACCTGAAGCCTAGAGCTACCGTACGGCGAACTAAGACCAGGCACCTGGCCAACCAGAAGAGAACAATGTTAAAGCACGGTTATAAGCCATAAAGCCCATAAAGCCCTCGTAAAGAAACAGACTGAAAGACCACAGTCAAAAGGAGAGGTACCTAGTACAAGGGGAAAAAAAACAAGTCAGAAAGTCTACACAGAGGACCACTGAAAATGAGAGCAAAAGAGACAAGTGATTTTCAGTCTGGCCCCCTCTGCATAATAGTGGCATAACTGAAGCCCAAAGAGGTGGAGTGACTTGCCCAGAGTGAAATGATTAGTCACTGAGTCAGGACCCAGCCCAGGCCTCCCAATTCCCAGGCTTCTGTGTTGCCCACTGTAACAAAGGCCTCCCATCCTACAAGACAAGTATGAAAAATAAACACTACCCACCGGCCTAACTAAAACTAGAAACCACTAATCAAATTACGACGCTAAACAACCAGGGCATGTAGAACAAACCATCTCATTTTGTACTATAACGTGGTTACTGTCTGGAAATCAATTAAAATTCTCATTAAGCTTCATTTACAAACCTTAATTCTGAAGTACTAAATCAAAAATGGTCAGCAAGGGGCGTCTAGGTGGCTCAGTGGGTTAAAGCCTCTGCCTTCAGCTCAGGTCATGATCTCAGGGTCCTGGGATCGAGTCTCGCATCAGGCTCTCTGCTCAGCAGGGAGCCTGCTTCCCCCCTCTTCCTCTGCCTGCCTCTCTGCCTACTTGTGATCTCTCTCTCTCTGTCAAATAAATAAATAAAATCTTAAAAAAAAAAAAAAAAGGTCAGCAAAAAACCAAGACCCTATAAAGGAAAATAAAACTTTCTACCATATTCCAAGGAGCACACATTTTGAAGTGAGGCAAATCTGGGTCCAAATCCCAGCTTAACTGTGCAATGCCTGTGTAACCTTGGACAAGGCCCTCCACTTTCATATCTCATCTGGAATGATGCTAGAGAATAATACTACCCACCTTAGAGGTCTGTCCAACACTCCACGGTATTCAATGGTAATTTTCTCCCGTGAACTATTTTGGGTTTTTATCTATTTCAACTTTTAACTTCATACGACCACCCCTAAGAAACTTGCCAGCTACATACAATGATAAACACGAATAAGCACCTTTAAAAAAGGATTATGCGCCAAAGAGCACTTAATATGGGAAAACAATCTTTGTAAAGGTTAGTGTAAAGGTTCAAAAAAGACATTACTGCGTAAAGTATAAAACTTACTTTCTTTCAAGCAAACTAGATAAAGAATGAAGAGGGGCATGCTCTGGGATCCGTCTGGTGCCTAATAAGTCACATGACTCTGAGCAGGTGACTCGACTTCGTAGAAAGCCCCCGCAGTCACAGCTCAAGGTCCATCACTCATGTTCTAGCTACAGCGGCCCTGTGCCCACCTGCAGAAACAAGGTCTCGAAAACTCTCATCTTTCTTCTCCCCTGAAACAGTCTGGCATCAGCACCATCACAAAACTTACCATGTCCAGCACTTGGTATGTGCCAGGCCCTGTTCTGAGCACTTCAGATGTAGTAAGTACTTTAATTCCTCTTCAGTTTTCTCAGATATGGTGTATATCACACATGTCCAAGAAACCTAAGCTATAGGAAGTGGAGGAAATTGCCTAACACTATAGAGGCCACAGGACGGTGCGGGTTCAACATCCAGGGAGCCTGGCTGCAGGGAGTCTGCTAGTGCTTTTTAGCACTAGTAACACTACCACTCAGAAGTCAATAAATCCCAGAGTGGGCCTTAACTATAGACATGTAAAAAGAAATGTATTTGTGCTATTTCTTCTTTGTGCCCAAATACAGCTAATACATAATCCACCGTGGAGGGAGAGAACCATGAGCAACGTGTTCACAGTCCCCTGTCCACAGTCTCCTGTCCGAGACCAAGCTACAGTTCATTAGACAAAGTTATAAAATAGCAACTTAAGATCAAGCTACAAAAGGGATATTTTGTTTCTTGAACATTTTATCAAAATAATCCAAGTGTTGTGATGTTTTAACATTATCATACTTGTTTTTTTTCATTATCATACTTCCTTAGTCCTCAACAAGTGATCTGCCAGATAATGTTCTCAAGGAATAACTATCATATAAAACTAGACTACTACTAAGTATTGATTAACTAGATCTCAGTTTTTGTAACTATGCATGTGAAAATGTGGATACACATATAAACAAGCAAACCCAAACCTACAACACTATTGTCTGAGTATAAAATCTCAAGTTAGACACGCTGGATCATGCGAACAGGTTGTGCTGGACCCTGCCTACATAAACGGCCAGGCAGTCTTTACCTCCCTCCTTTGGGGCCACTTCACACCTGACTGACCTGCAATTCCCTGCATGCCGATCTTCCTTCCTTTGCCAGTTTACCACCACAGTTGCTAATAAAGCGCATTTCCACCGTCCCCTCACCCCTTCTAAAAGCACAGTGGAGCCAGGAGGCTCAGTCAGGTAGAGAATGATACTTACACATGTGCGCACACACGCACACACACAAATCCCAAAACAAAATGCTAATGGCAACAACCTGTTAACCTTCATTTCATCGCTATCAGTCTAGCATCTATCACCCATCTTGTAATAAGTCTTCTCACAATCCTGAGAAGCTTCGCCTGAGAAGCAGAAGTGCAACAAACATGTAACATTTATTTACTGGTCTACTCAGCAGACTGGTCTACTTCACCAGTGCTGGTAGTAGAAATGTTTGCCTCACTTTGCTCTGCCATCGTACTCTGGACTGATAAAGGCAGTGACTAGGGTCCAGTCGGATAGCCTCAGGATGATGAGACAACAGAAGAACTCCCATACAGCTCAGCTCCTTCTTTAATTAAGGGTGGCCCCAACACCAGTCTTCTTTCCAGTAAAAACCAAACTACAGACTGATGACTAAATTGTTATGCAATTTTTAGGCTACTTGGCTTAATCTGCGTTCATACAAATACAAGATCTTTACACCTTTAGAAATAATAAGTCCCAAGCAATCTAACCTAGAGGTTTAGAGATCTGATCTTCTTTCCCACAAGTTTATAACACAACAAAGTTTTACTAAAATTTGGCTGTTATCTATACTAATCTACCTATCACATTCCTATTTCTAGAACACCAAACAACATCCATAAAATAAAATTCCTAGTTAAAAGGAGCAAGTGGAAAAGGAGAAAGTGGATTTGTAAAACAGAACCACCAGAGAGGCAAGGTAACCAGAAGACACTACCTGAAGTGCAATTCTACCCTATAGTGGATTTTATATTTTGTGTGCTGGAGGTGGATGTGGATTTATGTCTGTATTTTTATGGCGGATGGCAAAACTGTGAATGATCAATAATCAATCTCTCCTGGAAAAAAGACTCTAAGGAATGTATGGCAGTAATTACAGAAATCTGTAAACTACAAAAGCTGGTCAAAGAAAAAACTTTAAATATTCAAAAGCAATAAAGGATGCTTATGGTATACACATTTGCCATATCAAAATAAAGATTCAAATAAAATCAAATGATAAAGCCAAACCCCATAACTACATTAGACTTTCTTAACTATTCTTTTATACTAACTTTATGAAAAGTTATACAATCTAACTCAACTTCTCACTTTATGTGCCATTAGAAACAGAGAATTAAATAATACATTTTAGAATGTAAAGTAAAAGGAAAAAAAATAACTGGTTTAAGCAAGAACCTGCAGTCTGAAAGGCTAATGAACTAAACTGAACTGTCTTGAAATAGAGGAAAAAAAAGTCCCTTTTGTTATAGCAGCAAATTATTTCACCAGATTCTGTATTTTACTAAAGAAATACCAACATAAAAGCTACATATAGCCTGCATCTTTGTGATGTCATGATCAAAAAGTATTAACCTATATAGATAGCCCTAGTATAAAGACTATTTTTCAGAGGAGGGAGGGCAGCGAGGGTATGGTAGGATGGGGAGGTGTATCACTGTGTATGGGAGATATTACACCAGATAAGAAAATATTTTCGGGCGCCTGGGTGGCTCAGTTGGTTAAGCGACTGCCTTCGGCTCAGGTCATGATCCCGGAGTCCTGGGATCGAGTCCCATATCGAATTCCCGGCTCTGCGGGAAGTCTGCTTCTCCCTCTGACCTTCTCCCCTCTCATTCTCAGTCTCTCTCTCTCTAATAAATAAATAAAATCTTTAAAAAAAAAAAAAAAGAAAGAAAATATTTCCAAAAAGTACATGTCCTTTTAAAAAGTACATCTACTCATATAGCAGAGAAGTGTGATCTCTTCCATATCTGATGACAACACACACCCCGAATAATAAAGCCTTTCTTCAATAAGCAATAGGATTTAAATCCTACAAATAATAAATATACTTCAAACAAGACACCTTTCAAAAAAGTTCAGTCCACAGCAGCAGTTATTAAGCATGATTACTGCATGTTATCTGAGATAAATGCAACCTTGTCAGAAAAAAAGAATACACTTGAGATTTCCCTTACTTGGGTAAAAATATTTTTACATAAAGGACAAAAAACTTGAATAAAATTTAGATATATGTATATATATATATATGCAATTTTTATTTCATCATGCAAGGAAAAAATAAGCATAAAAAGACTGAAAAGGAAATATGCAAAACCAAATCTAAGTGGTAAGATTACAGAAGATAATTTAAAAAATTTTTCCAGTACCTCTTGCATTTTACAATTTTTAACTGAAAAAAGTTGACATTCACTTGTCATATAAACAAGTGTTTATGAAACTAACATGGGTTCTAAGCTGCTTCCACAAATCATATATTCTAGACTTTAAGTAAAGCTAATTATCTGCTAGTAATTTGGGACAAAATGTACAAAATCAAGCTAGATTTTCACTTCTCACTCTCCCATATTTTCATAACTGAAAATAAAGAAATGTTTACCTTTCTATAAAAAGGTTCTATGTCCAACTTGCAATACCAGAATACTAGTAACAATCTGATTTTTAAAAATCATCAATTTAGATTGCTTTACAAAATGCCATTTCGAAGAAGTTATGATCAGCTCAATAATTGCAAAGTGTAGCCACCTAATACACTGTGAGAGAAGTTTTGATGCATTTTAGTGAACCGCACCAACAGAATTGCCTTATGTGCAGAAGAGCTTATTTTACACGCATCTTTCCATTACCTCTTAAGAGCATGGTATCTAAATTAAGCTTTTTGCAAAAGGTACTTTGCTTAGCCTGGACATGAATTTATTTGTAGCTGTCAAAATCGATCTCAAACTGCATTATATTCAGCACAGAATGTCAACTCTTCACTGGGCCTCCTCCTCTTTCTTTCACAAGACCGCCTTTAATATCTCCTAGCTTACATTTCCGGGCTCATGAGTCACTAAGCGATGAGCTCTAAGTTTACCTTAGAATGCCACTCAAACAGCTTCTCTACAATATTCAAGGTTCTGGCCCCTCAATACCTCTGTAGCCGATCCTTAACTCCCCAACATGGCCATAGGCAACTGAATTAACCACTATTTCTAGACTATGCCTTTTTGTCTTTGTCCTCTAGTTTGCTGCCCCTCCACAGGCCGTCTCTTCCCCACCCGTCCTCTCCCAAACCCCATCGGGCCTTCAAGACCCAGCTTGGCACCGCCTCGACCAGGAAGCCTTCCAGATTTCTGCTAGGCGGAAGTGATCGATCGGTACGGTCTTTCTAGCACTTTGTAGTTCTTTCACAGGACTTATCACCTCTTTCCTGGTATCGAGCTTATTTGCGTACTGGTCTTATCTACCACACCAGAGCGTAAGCTCCTCGGGAGAGGGAACCTTGGGCCCCGGTTCACCTTTGAATCCCTCCCGCGCGGCGCGGACGGACCAGGGCGCCTGCACGCAGTGCAGCGCTCGGCTTCATTCAACCGAACTCGGGAACGCTCCGGCCGCACAATTCCTAACCAGAAGTCAGTTAGACATTTTCCCCAAATGAAGATCACAAAAGATGCTGCCTGTCTCCCGGTAACAGGAAGTTTACCAGGGGCCAGGAGTGAGGTGGCCAGAGCCCGTGTGCGGTGGAAGTGACAGCTGGCCCGGCCCGCACCTCCCTGCCCACCCCACTCCGGCCGCGGACGCCCCCACCCGCCAGCCCTGCCAGAGAACCGCGGAGCGGTGGCAGGAGAGCACCGGGCCCCCAGAGCCCCGGCCGCAGGCCGCTGGGCGCCGCGCCGGCGGGGGCTACGAGGGAAGGCTCCGCCAGGGGCCCGGCCGGAGCCCGGCCGGGGCCCAGCCGAGCCGAGCTGAGCAGGGAGGGCGGGCCAGCGGGGCCCGCAGCCTCCGCCACCCGAGAAAATGGAGGCAGCCCAGGGGCCGGTGACGGGCCAGGGCAGGCGGAAGCTGGGCGGGCGTCTGCGCCGCGAGCAGTGCCGGGCCGGGGGGTCACTCACGGGGCTGGGCCGGGCGGCTCCCTCTCCGCCTCCGCGTCGTCGCCGTCCCCGTCCTCGGCCGCCGCCGCCTCGGGCTGCTCGCTGGGTCCCCGCGGCGCGGCTCGGGCGCTCGGCCCCTCCGTTGTCTTCCGCCTGCTCCTGCTCCCGGCGAAGGGCTCCCGCGGCGGCGGCTGCGCGGGCGGACGGCGGCCCAGGGGCTCCCGCGGCGGCCGCCGCACTGCTGCGCTCACTCTCTCAGGCTGCGGCCGCGGCTGCTGCTGCTGCGGGACCAGGCGGCACCTTCGCCTTCGCCGGCTCCTGGAGGATCAGTCTCTCCCAGGCCGCGCCGCTCCCCGCTCCCGGCCCGAGCCCGGCTTTGACGTACGCACTGCGCAGCCGCGGAGGGCGCGACGTCGGGCGGTGCCGCAACGCCCCCTGTGGCCTCGGGCGCGCCCCAGCGGCCAGGAGGACTCGGCACAGCGGAGTCCGCGCCCAGGCCGAAGCGGGAGGGGCTGCAGAGAAAAAGCAGCTGCAGGAGAAGGGGGTGGGAGGATGTTCTTTCACCTGCCGCTTCAGTGTTGGTGCTCAGCCTTTCTCGGCTGCCTCAGCACTCTTCCTGGAGGAATCCTACGTCCACTTTCTACGACCACTTCCTAACTGTTAACAAAGCTTTATTTTTTCCTAAATGCCAGGCACCCACTTTGTGTAGACCGAGTCTTTCATACTTGCGGGGGACAGATAACTCTCAGGTAGCATCCTCTGAGAGAGAGTGCAGGAAGTGATGGAATGATCCGGATTAATAGGATTCAACAGCCTGGATTTAAACTCTGGCTCCACTATGTGGTCTCCAATGGATTATTTCATGTCCCTGTGCCTGGGTTCCTTCACACACACACACACACACACACACACAGTATAGCAATACAGTAAGACAGGCTTATGAGGACGAACGAGATAATGCATCGCAAAGCTCTGACAGCAGAGTGTGCTAGGTAGAAATGTCATGCATATACATTTTTATTTCACTGTGTTGCTTTGTTTTTAATTTGTAATTGAACCGGGTATTTTTGAGCATCTACTGTGTGCCGCTATTCTAGGCAGCAGGACAGTGAACAAAGTCCCTGCTCCTGAGACATACCAATAAATAAACCAACACATATAGGACATTGGATGGTTTTCGGCGCTATGGAGACAACACAGGCTAAGGAGGGGAGAGAAAGGAAGTTACTGTTATTTATAGTGCTCCTAAGGGGAGCAGCTACATGAAGAAAGAGCAGGTGGTGAGCTTTCTGGAAAGTCAGAAGGAACAGCAAGGATAAAAGGCCTGAGATGGAACACCAGGGAGCCCAACAAGGCAGAGGCACCGAGGGAGGGGAGAGGGGGGAAGTGGGAGGAGAGAATGGGGGTCAAATAGAACAAAGTGAGGACTTTGGTTTTCACTCTGCATGAGATGGGAAGCTATCTGGAGGGTTTTGAGCAGAGAAAAGCCATGAGCTGTGGGTTTCAGCCAGGAAACTGGTTAGAGGGCTTTTGAAATAATCCAGTCAAGAGAAGACAGGCTCAGCCCTGGGTGGTAACAGGGGAACAATAAAGAAGCGGCCAGGTTCTAGACACATTTAAAAGGTAGAGCTCACAGGTTTTTGCTGATTTCTAAAGTTTTTTGGTTTTTGGCTTCTCAAGCAACTGGGAGATACAGTTGGTGAAATGAAGATTTAAACAGAAGCAGATGGGAAGAGAGGAACTCAAGAATACATCTGGGGCCATATTAAGTTTGAGCTGCCTGTTAGACACCCAAGTAGGAAATTCGATATAGAAATCTGTGGTTTGGGGGAGAGGTCCAGGTTGGGGATAGAACTTTGGGAGTCTGCAGAATAGGTTAAAATCTCAGGACTCGGGGCACCTGGGTGGCTCATTGGGTTAAGGCCTCTGCCTTCAGCTCAGGTCATGATCTCAGGCTCCTGGGATCGAGCCCTGCATCGGGCTCTCTGCTCAGCGGGGATCCTGCTTCCCCCTCTCTCTCTACCTGCCTCTCTGCCTACTTGTGATCTCTCTCTCTCTCTCTCTCCATCAAATAAATAAATAAAATTTAAAAAAAAATCTCAGGACTCAGGGAGATCATTTAGGGAGTATTAGTGAAGTGCAGGGGCCGGAGATGAGCCTGAGACCCCCAATATTGAGAGGTCAGTTAGGAAGATAACAAGGACCCAGCAAAAGATTCTGAGGAAAGGAGCCAGGGTGGCACGGAGGAAAACATCACGTGCTGGAAGACTAGGGAGGGAGGATGGATTCGTTATCCACTAATGCTGCCAGTTGTTCAAGGAAGACTAGTGTTGGTGATTGGACATGGGCATCAGTTACCATGTAGGTAACTAGTGGCCTTGGTAAGCACCCTTGAAACAGAGGTGGGTGGGAAAGACTGCTTGGCGTGGTCTCTAGAAAGAATGGGGCTCTAGAAAGAGATCACGACCACTTTTTCATAAAGTTTTGTGCTCTAAAGGGGAGCAGAATCAGGGTGACAGTTGGAGGGGGAGTGTAGGGTCAAAGCAGATTTTTGTTTTGTTTTGTTTCATTTTGTTTTGTTCCTGGAATGGAAGCCTGTTTGCGTGCCGACGGGAATGATTTAGTAGTGAGGAAAAAGTCAATAATGCAGGTATGTGGGGTGGGGGGCATTTTCTGGAGAGCCCTCCTTGAGTGAGCCAGAAGAGAAGGTATGGCCTCGGGTACCTGCAAGGCGGATGTTTACCGACAGTAACAGAGGGCAGGCGGAGTGTCGGCATAGAGGCCGGGAGCTGGCTGGACGAGGTGCCAGAGCATGGGGATTTGTCCTTCTGAGAGCTTCTATTTTCTCAGGAAAACAGGAAGCAAGGTCATCAGTTTGGAGTGTGGAGAGGGAGGAGGTGTTGGAAACTTGAGGGAAGGGGAGAAGGTGTAAAGAAGGATCCGTCAGCAGGGTGGTTCTGTTTTCACTGGCCACATTTGGCTAGGCAGGTGCAGGAACAGGAAGGTGGGGAGTAGGATTCCACCAGGGCTATTTTTGTGGCGAGAGAAAGGGAAAGGAAGGAGAGGTATGTATATGCAAGGAAGTAATATTGACAATGACCAGCTGTTGAATCCAAGCCAGAGGAGAGGAGGGTGAGCAAATTGGGCTGGTGGGAGGTGTGGCCAGTGGTAGAAGAGAGACCCCATAAACCTGGTAGAATCCATGGAATTATGGGCAGAAATTGTTGGAATCAGCACAGGAAAGGAGGTGAGCTGGAAAGAAGGAGGTGCTAGTGGTGGGAGAGACAGGTTGCTTGCCCTGAGATTATGTGAGGCGCAGTTCTCAGTGAATGCAAGGCCCAGGGCAGCTTCTCAGACTGTGACTTCCTCGGGCATCCCTGGGAGATCTTGTTGAACGGTGATTATTGATGCCATTAGCCTAGGGTGGGGTCCATGATCCTACATTTCCAACAAGTTGGGGATGGGCTGGAGAGGATACTAATTAGTCTTACTCTTGTTAATAGCCTTGATACCAAAACCTTAGTTAATCCAACACACACACACACACACACACACACACACACACACACATGCACACACACAAAACTAGACTAACCATGTTAGTGAACAGATACAAAAAATGGCAGCAGGTTAAAAGTAAAGTCCACCCCAACCAAGGACGATTTAGGCCAAGCGTATTAGAAGCTCATTAGAAAAACCATAGCTTCCTCGGGGCTCTCTCTGCTCGGAGAGGCATAAGCTGGCAAGAAATCCAGAGCAAGCCCCTGACTTTGGGGAGTGGCTGGTTCCTGGAGCTGTCTCTTTGCTTTTCTCTGGTTAACGGTGTAAGGGAGGTGCCTGGCAGTCTCAAGTGTGAGGACTGCAAGTTTTATCTAAGTTTGAAACTTTGTTCAATAAGGACTTTACCCCCACAATGATCTGCGTGTGTGTGTGTGTGTGTGTGTGTGTGTGTGTGTGTGTGTGGCCTTTAGTGGGCTCACTTTCCACAAAAACAGAGGACCCAATTTCCCAAAGAATAAAAGAATGCATGGGGGTGGATAATCCCATATGCAGGGGTTTGATTCCTTTGTTTTAAGGGTCAGATCAGGATTCCAGGTTAATCTCTTAACTGGGACAAAGCCACTGCAATGACAAGACAGCAGAAACTTCTGGAGCCAGAGTTTGTAACAAATTCTGAAGCCCAAGTGGAAGGAGTCATGTCATTCGACCGCTTGAACTGATGCTGGGAGACACCCTCGGAATCCTTCTACAGAGCCTTGTGGAAAGCCCTTTCTACTGATATATTTCTTTGTAGGCACAAACTCTTTCTGGGAAATTCCTCTACCCCTTCATCTTGAAAACCCCTTCACAGAGCCCCCCTCCCCCCACCTTCTAGTGCAGCATCCACAGATCTCAGGGACCTAAGGTGAGGTCCTCATGTTCAAGGAAAACCAGTCAGTGATGGTCCTGTGTAGATGTCTTGTCACTTTCATTTCCTTTCCTCTCCTCCCCTAAAGCTGGGTCATCAGAGAAAGGCACCTCCCTCCCTTCATCACACCATCTGTGAAAGGACTTTGAAGCCTGACTCACAGCTTCCTCCCCACCCCACCCGGTGCCTGACTTCTCCGGGGCAACATTAGTTCCAGTCATCTAATACGTTGGATCATAGTTCCCTCATATCATCCTCTCTGGTGACCTTCACTTCCTTTCCACTTCAGCAACCACTTGGTTGGCCCTACCCTGGTCTCTGCAGTGGCCAGACTTTACCTTTGAAGCTTGAAGTCTGTGACTTTCCTGGGTAACTGCCCCTCCCATCCACCCACCCTCTCCACTCCCTCATACCCACCAAACCTGCTCTAAATCTCATTGAAACCTTATTTATTCAACGAATACTTTTCTAAAGCACATAATTACTAAACATAAGCAGTGATAATGAGATGTCGAACAATGCATGGTCCCTGCTTTCAATGATCTTGGAGGCCGGGAGAGACACACAAGTAAACAGGCAGTTACAGAAAACTGAGACATGGAATATGAATAAGATTTAGGCCATAGAAGGTGGAGGTAAATGTTCAGGAAAATCATGCAAACGCCACAAAAAGGAAAGCACGGTAAACTTAGGGAGGCGGATGGGAATAGCTCAGGTATAGAGCTTAAAGTTTTGTGTTTTTTTTTTTAAAGATTTTATTTATTCATTTGACAAAGAGAGAGAGAGAGATCACAAGTAGGCAGAGAGGCAGTCAGAGAGAGGGGGAGGGAAGCAGGCTCCCTGCTGAGCAGAGAGCACGATGCGGGGCTCGATCCCAGGAGCCTGAGATCATGACCTGAGCTGAAGGCAGAGGCTTTAACCCACTGAGCCACCCAGGCGCCCCTAGAGCTTATAGTATTAGAAGAGAAACTTTTTTATTGCTATTTTTTCCTCAGCTTTATTGAGAAATGATTGACACATAACGTATGTAAGTTTAAGGTGTACAATGTGATGATTAGATACAAGTATATATTACAAAATGGTTACCGCAAGACAGTTAATGAATACATCTTTTACCTCGCATAATGATTTGTGTGTGTGGTGATAACATATAAGACCTAATCTCTTAAAAACTTTCAAGTATATATATAATACAGTATTGTTAATTATGGTAACCATGCTACACATTAGATCCCCAGATTTTGTTTATCTTATAGCTGGGAGTTTGTATCCTTTGACCATCTCTCCATTTCCCCCATCCAAAGCTCCTGGCAACCATCAATCATTCTACTCTCTCTTTCAACAGGCTTAGCTTTTTTAGATTCTGCGTATAAGTGAGAACATACAGTATTTGCCTTTCTCTGACTATTTAACTTAGTAGAGTACCCTTGAGGTCCATCCTTGTCCTTACAAGTGGCAGGATTTGAGGTGGGGTGTTGGCACCAGATAAGGTTGGAAAGATAAGCAAAGGTCCAAAGGACAGCTAAGAAGGCTGAGTTTCAACAGGAAGGCAGTGGGGGTAAGTCGGGAGGAGTGGGCATTGAGACTTTAAGCCACGGAATGATGAGCACAGATGTGTACTGCCCAGAAACAACACTCTGACCCTCTGTCCACTTCGGATGGGAAGAAGGCCAGAGTGGAGGTAGTGGGATCAGTACGAGGCTGTTTTCATCCCAGCAAGGGAAAACGGGGCCTCGGCTGGGATGGTGGCAGGGGCCCTGGAGGGGAATGAATCAGTTAGGAAAAAATAGTTTTTAGAAGGTGGTACTTGGTAACTTGATGGATATAGATGAGGAGACCGTAGGATGAAAAACAGGCTTTTGACATGAGCGTCTGGTCGGACAGTAGGGCTGTTTGCTCAGACGGACACCGTCTAGGAGCCATCCGAGGACAGGAGGAAAACCACAAGCACATCTCCAGAGAGAGGCTAGGAGACAGTCCAGAGCTCCCGTGGGATCAAGTAATATAAGGCTGGAAGGCATCAGTTGGATGTGGCAACAGGAGGGCTCTTGGTGACCTTGGCCAGAGCTGTCCCAGGGGAGGGGGAGGGTGCAGATGGCAGTGGGTTTAAGGTGTGAATGGGAGATAAGATATGGAGGTAATAAGCACAGGCAGCACCTCCAAGGCGGGAAGGTGGAGAGGAAGGGCGGGTCAAGAGAGGGCCCAAGGGGAACAGAGATGAGTGTGTTTAAATGCTGATGGGAAGGAACCACTAAAGAAGAAGCTAAAGGTGCAGGAAGGAGAAATTATCACAGATACCTTGAGGTCCTTCCATTGGGAAGAGGCTTCAAGGGTGCACAGAAGGAGGGCTCCTTTTTTTGCCATAGAGAAAAGAGAGGAGAAAGGTCCAGGGAAAGGATGGCTGAGTGACATAAAGAGGGAATTCCCAGGAATTGAGGTATGCAGGATGTGTTTTATTAAGGAAAAAGAGTGGTTTTATCCTAGGGTAAAGTGGCTGATTGTTCCAGAATGAGAAACAAGAAAGCATAGGATGTAACTGGAATGGATATTGAAAAAAAATTTTTTAACTAACATATAATGTATTATTTTCCTCAGGGGTGGATATCGAAAGTTCTAGAAGGTTCTAGAAAGGAGAAATTTATCTGTGATGGTTAAAGCTGGCTGGATGGGTTTATTTGTAAGATTTTCAAAAAGAGCTTTAGCATCCAATAGGTTGGTGGCAAACTAGAATTTGGTTTCCTCTGTTAAAATGAGAAAATTCTTAGTCTGCCCTTCAAGAAAAGTTTGTAGTCCTTAGAACAATGACCCCCTAAGGATGGCCACACCTAATCTCTGGAACCCGTGAATGTGCTATTTTACATGGCAAAAGGAATTTTGCAGATTAAATTAAGGACTTTGAGATGGGGGAGATAGATTATCCTGGATCACCTGCTGAGCTCAGTGTAATCACAAGGGTCCTTATAAGAGGGAGGCAGGAGAGTCAGAATGAGAAAAAGGTCATATAACAATGGAAGCAAAAGGACATTGAAAGATAAAGTGCTGCTGACTTTGAAGATGGAGTAAGTGACCTCGAGCCAGGAGTGAAAAAGACCGCTCCGTGTGGAAAAGGCAAGGAAATAGATTGTCTCCTAAAGTCTCCAAGAAGTAGGTCTGCTGCTATCTTAACTTTGAGACTGTGGACTTCTGACCTCTAGAACTATAACATAGTATGTTTATATTATTTTAAGCTCTTTAATTTGCAGTAATTTGTTAGAGCAGCAATAGGAAATGAATATGAGGTTGTTAGATGATTCTTTACCCTCTGGGTAGTTTGCCGAGATGACAAAGATTGTGTGCTTTACCAGAGCCCTCTATGGTTTATGCTGAGTTTCTGACGTCCTTGATTATTTAAAAAAGAATAAAATTCTCTCACCAAGAAAGAGCTATGATTCTTTACAGTTGTGTCACCCTTTCTGTTTATTTTTTAAATCCTTTATTGTCACTTTAAATAAGTAGCCAAGTACTATTTCTCAGGAATGCGGGATCCTGCCTTATTCAGGTATTCAAATCTCCTGACAACTTTTGAGGTTTTGCCTGCCCCAAATTGATCCTGAGTAGTAGCTTTTGCACCTAAAACTGTCTTTGAGATTTCCCAAAGGAAAAAAGCACACACATGATTTGTTCTTTCATTTTGTAAGGAGAGAAATGCTAGGAAATATTTGGGTTTATCTAACGGTTGCTATCGATGAGTTGTGTGGGAAGAGAATCTACTTATCTTGTCTCGGGTTAAATCGGTAGTGTGTAGTTACGTTCAGATTTCCAGAACTATGTGCTGTGTGGGAAATTGCCAGAGCTTTACCGACGCCCTCACTGGCCCTGACATTTCTTGGCACTGCTGTAGCTGATAGGAGCCAACCGTAGAAGATGTTGTCGGTCAGAATGTCTGCAGGGTCTTCAAATGGTAACTCGCTTACAACTTTCATCATTTGAATCTAGCATCTTCTGCGGGGGTGGGGAGGGGGTGGGGGTTGGGGGAGGGGAAGGGGCAGTTCTTCCACTGGATCTCCTATCCCGTAACCGTGGAGTTATATTCATATGTACATGTTTAGAACTTACTCCAGATTTCCAGAGTCTCTTTACCTGATGTTCTTTATATATTCCTAGTGTATTCTATGTCGGATAAATTCATGGAATACTATGTGAGGATTATTCCATGTTGTATCTGAAGACTTTTTTCCTCTGTGAAGATTATGTTCCTCCCTTTTCTTTTTTTAAATAAATTAGGTATAATATCTGCTTCTCTTTGAAAATAGAGTTAGTCATGGTGTTAATATTTTGTCTACAAGGCTTTCTGAATTGAGTTTATTATTAATATTATTAATAGCCTTGTAAATGACCAAACATCCTTGTCAATTGCACTGTTTCTGTTATGAACACCCAAGAGATCGTACACTTTAGAAAATTGTCAGCGGGGCGCCTGGGTGGCTCAGTCGGTTAAGTGTCTGCCTTCCGCTCAGGTCATGATCTCAGGGTCCTGGGATCGAGCCCTGAATCCGGCTCCCTGCTCAGTGGGGAGCCTGCTTCTTCGCCTGCCTCTGCCGTGCCCCCTGCTTGTGCTCTCTCTCTTTCTCGAGTAAATGAAATCTTAATTTTTTTTTAAATAGAAAATTGTCAGCAATAGGTTAACCACAGCATTTTATTTTGTCATGTGCAGATAGTTTTTTTGTTTTTCTCTGATGCTTCCCCGAAAGCGTGGGCAGTCAGCTGCAGACTAGAGCGATTGTCATTGAAGCATGCTCGATTGCCTTGCAGCTGGCCTTTCCCCCAGAACCTGAAGAAGCTCTGTGAGCTGAAGCCCCATAACTTGGCATTAACCTCAATGGACTCAGCTCTACGGCAGAGCATGCATGGGCTGGACTTCTCCCTGGACAAGTTGCCGCTGGGCCACTAGGGAAGTCTGACAAAACGCTTGGGTCACACATGCTTTTGAAGACTATGGACAACACCAAGACCGTGGCCATCTTAGTGTCAAGCTAACTCAGTGATATTGCTGGGTTTTTCTTCTGTGGACCTCTGGAATCCACGGGACCAGTTAATTCTGGCTCCTTACCCTGATATAACTCCTATAGCATTATTTCTCTCTTTAGGGCCCGATCCCTAGGACCTTAAAACCACTGACCTTTGTCCCACTTCTCAAGAGATGGCTCACCAGTTTTGCAGGAATGACACCAGCAAGAATCCTGGAGGGACAATTTCCTAAAAGTCCTTGTTTTATCCCACTCAGGAAGTGTAGTGACTACCTCTGAGTTATTCAGTGACAATATTCTTCCTGAACAAAAGGTGGTTCTGACAATGTTGAACTTCATCTGAGCCCTGCAAAGCCTCAACCGTCATGCTTAAGAACCCCCCTCCCCCACTCTGTGGAGGAAACGGAAATGGGAAACCAGCTAACCACAAAGGACCACATAGCCTTGAGTGTTTCCAAGATAAGTCTCATCTCTGTCCTTTCTTGTGACTCCCATAAGACTTCAAGATGACCCCCTTG
This sequence comes from Nasua narica, assembly GCA_028533885.1. Taxonomy (NCBI): domain Eukaryota; kingdom Metazoa; phylum Chordata; class Mammalia; order Carnivora; family Procyonidae; genus Nasua; species Nasua narica. Next base: position 166,613,842 of record CM052810.1, on the reverse strand, counting down.
TTTACCTGCCTCTATGAAATTCCAGGCCCCCTTCTTTTCTTTGAAAAGACACCTTTGAGGGGTTCCTCACTGACGTGCTTTTTACTGCAATAGCCAGAATAAAAGTCTCTTCTTAATTATCAGGTGAATTTTGCCTGTCGCAGCCCCCTAGAGGACCCGCCCCCCCCCCATGGTGGCAGCCAGTGCATCCCCCCTGACTGTCCTGCTGAGGCTGTACCACCTGTGCCCTGAGATTCAGCCCGCCCGTGACTTAACCCCGTGGCAGCCCACCTTTCAACAGCTCAAGACATGAGCGAACTGGGAGAAGGCCATGTGGCCCCAGATACCTTGGGTGCTGGTGGAGTTGTGGAAGGGGGACAGGAAGAAATCAGTCTGACATGCTTCTGAGCTCAGCCAGGCGTAGACACAACCCGGAAAGAGGAAATGCTATTGAGGCAGCAGACAGGTGCCGGGCAGAGCGCAGGTGCTGCTCAGGTCTGGGGAGCTGTCTGAGGGGCCAGTATGAAGGTCAAGGGTGAGCCTGAAAGTTAGAAGTGTCAAAGGGCAGCTCTATAAGCTGGGGGTGGGTGGGTGGAGGGGAGGCCCCAAAGAGGGAAAGTCCAGCGGATAACACTGGCCAAAAAAAAAAAAAAAAAAAGAATAAATAAAATGTAAGCCTTTAGCCAACCCTGACCCCTCTCATTCCTCTTCTTGTTGGGGGAGCGGGGCAGGCAGGGAAGGCTCCACTTCCCTGGGTAGAATGTGCAGAGTCAGGGGTGACTGAAGGCAGCATGTGACAGGAGCCGCTTTACAGCAATCAGAAAGCAGGGACATGTCGCTGAGAAGGGGAGATGTCCAGATGATGCCACCATTCTGCAATGATCTCTCTTGTAGCCTGAAGGCTCTAGATATTTATGGTAGGCTTTCCTCCGACATGTCAGAGTCCGATTCTCCTGAGTGAAGCGAGCATGTCCGGAGGGAGGTCCCCGCGGCCAGTGATAACCAGGGGGTCCCCAGGAATTCTCAGGGTCCTTGCACATTCTCTGTGCTGTCTTCCAGCGGAGGGCGGTGCCTGGGACTGGGGAGACATTTCACAGTGCTGGAAATTGGTACTTCCTGTGCAAAGCGGGTTCTGGGCCATATGAAGACTGGCAAAGTCAGAAAACTCATCAGAGGCAGGGCAAGAGAATAGGTTATGCCTGACTGACGTGTGGCCAGTGGTCATATTAAAGATATTTAACAACTGGAACTACACAAGCTCCTACTGAGCAGAATGGATTCTGGCGGAAAATCGGCTCTGTGTATAGCAATGTTGGACCCCTTCTTAAGCTCACTTTTTTTAAACAAACGCAAGGGACAGAAAAATGGATTGGGCACATATTAAGCTTTGAACGATGCCTCCAGAATTGAGGTGCCAACTGAGGCCCAGTGGGTTAGAACCTGACCTTGATGAGTAGGGACTATGATGGCTGGAAGTGGAACCCTGGTCCAGGAGATCATGCTTGTCATCTTGATGATGCCATCCGTAACACCAGCACTTCAAGGGGCCACGACCACCAGAGTCCAGTTTCTCAGGGGCCTCTGGCATCTGAGATAGATAAAGAAGGCTTCAGGGTCTTTCTGGGTCTCACCTTGACTTTGAAGCATGTCCTGCCGGAAGACCTGACATCCGGGTCCTCCTTCTGGGTTGGGGTCCTGGCAGCAATCCATACCTGTGCTCTGGCTTTTTCCCAGGGAACATGCCGGGGACGTCTCCAGACGTCAGGAGGCAGAGCAAGCCTCCCTTATCCTCTGCACCCTGGAAGTCCCTACAGAATGATGCAGGACCTGGTCCAGGGGCTGCTGAATGCAACAACCTGTTGCTGGTGTCTGATCATAGCTACAATTTTTTTTTTTTTTTTCCAGAATAGAGGATCTTCCTCAAGTTAGGAGTCGGCTGGCTCCTATGGTTCGGAATGGTATGAAATGGTTTTTGTCGAGGGGTTACCTAGGCTAGTTGTTTGAAAGTGTCAATCACTGAAGGTCAAATGCCCACTCCAAGCGGCCAGGGCTGAGTTTGCCTGTCTCTTAGAATTCTTTCAAGGCACGGTGGTCAGCCTTCACGGCCCATCAATGCCTGTTTCCATCGAGTTCATCTTTCCAAGCCATAAAGCCCCAGGACATGGATTGGCTTCACACAGAACTGGAGTCTATGAAAAACAGGCGTAAGGGCGTCTGGGTGGCTCAGTCATTAAGCGTTTGCCTTTGGCTCAGGTCATGATCCCGGGGTCCTGGGATCGGGCCCCACATCGGGCTCTCTGCTCGGCGGGAGGCCTGCTTCTCCCTCTCTCACCCCCACCCCCCGCTTGTGCTACCTCTCTCGCTGTGTCTCTCTCTGTCAAATAAACAAATAAAATATTTAAAAAAAAAAAGAGCAGACATTTCCTAGCAATATGGTGGGCCTGTATACATGGTTGGAGGCTTCTCCATCAGGCAGACATGGGTGGGCTGAGTTAGGATAACCTTGAATGAGGGCAGAAGCGAGCAAATCCATGGTTTCCTGAGGAATTCTTGCTCAATCTGGGGTCCACAGAAGAGTCCTTTCATTTTGAGGAGGTCCACTGACAAGGCGGTGATGGAAAAGGGAGTTTGGGGATACCTATAGTAAACAGAAAATTTTTAAAATTCAAATAGGTTTGCTATCTGATTCCAGAAACCTGGTCGAGTTAACCTCAAGTATTTTGAATATATTTTGGGGGGAGGGGACGCTGGCCAAGGGTTTGCAGTTAGGCGGGGTTTCCAGCTGGGGTTATGGGTAGCAGTTGAGGAGCTCATGGGCACAGGGGCACACTCTTGGCCGCAGTGGGGCACCCCAGTAGCGGGGAATCATCTGTGCTGGCTGGCTCTCCATACTGGTGGGGACCAGAGTTCAGAAGGCTCTTTGACACTCTGCAATCTGTCATGACAAGGACGATAGTACCTGCAGTCCCATAGGTAGCCAGATCCTCTCTGCCCAGGGCTTTAGGGTGGAGGGTTAGGTCTTTATTCCTGGTGAATGATATTATCCTTGGGGGGCTGGCAGGAGAGAGAAGCAAAGGAGCATCTATTAAGCTGAGGAATGTGCCACGCATGGTTCCCTTGGGTGGTTTGCCCATTTGGAGGTGAGGATGTGAGTGTGAAATGCATACAGGTGAACGAGCGTGTGTGAGAATAAGCGTGAATGTGTGTACTTGTGAGGGAGGTGTGGCAGGAGGCCGCCTATAATACCTACATAGGAGACGGCTGACCCACCCCAGGCAGTGCAAGCCGGGCTGGTCAGGAAGGCAGGAATATGGCGAACTCTATTAGCCCATTGTCTTCTGCGCAGTTCATTCTCTAACAAAAAAAATAAATAAATGAGTTGAGGGTATCAGGTGGGACAAGCCCCAGCCAGTAGAGGCCTCCCTGACCTCCCACAGAAGGGTGATCAGTGACCTCTGCCAACGTGAGCAGTGGCTTACCTTCTGGAGGAAGTGGAAGGATCCGGGGATCGGGACCATCCAGGCCAACACTCCAGCAGCAGCGTTGGCTGGAGTTCAGCCTTCTCGAGATTCTGCAACAGTGGAAGAGAGCCCGGGGAAGCTGCCAGCCACTGTGGATTAGTCCCACTCCTTCCAGAGAGTATCGTTCAGACCTAGAATGGTGCAGAAGACAGGCCCTTCCCAGTCCAAGCAGAGCCTGGGTGATGGCGCTCTGTGGCACATGCCGGGTTGGTGCAGCTAGGACACAGCGGATGAACTTGGCACTTGGCGTCCACTTGCCAGCAGGGGCCCCAAGAAGGAGCTGCAGTATCTCCAGCTATTTTAGGATCATGCAGAAGATGCTATTTGTACTGCCACAGTGTCTAAGGAACGGTACATAAGGTACATAAAATGTGCTGGAGATGGCCCAGATCAAATTTATCAAACTGAAGCTTGATTTCTTCCAGGCTGAGGATCCGTGTATAAGTCACAATCTCGGCGCAGCTTCTGCCCACCGTGGCGCCTGCAGTCACACAGTTCCAAATCCGCCCCACACTCTCCCAGCCACCCCCAGCGTCGTGCAAATCCATTTCCAGCCATTTCTAGAACCAGCGGAGGGATAGGTACTGAGTAAGCAGTAAACAAGTTTCAAATTAAAAGATAAAAATTACTTTTCAAGAAATATAAAGTATCAAGAGTGTAACATCTTCTTTCAGTGTCCAGTGTCTGTTTGTGAGGCTGGGCTGATCCCAAGGGTCCCGTTGGCCAGACCCATTTTATGGCGATTTCACCACAAATCACCCCAGAACACAGGCCAGGTTACGGTAGATGAGAAACTGCTAAAAACATAAACTCCCATTGAGTTCGCTGATAATCATTGTGTTCCCCAATCAAAATCACCAAGCAAATTAACCCTAACACTACGGAAATGTTTTCAATTAAAATTACATCGAAATAGCCCAATTTCCATCTCAGTATTTCAAATGTAAGTTCTATCACTGACTGTTTTGACAAAATTATCTCTAAAGGAAAGGCATCTTGCCTTCAGCAGACGAATGGATAAAGAAGATGTGGTCCATCTATACAATGGAATATTACACAGCCAGCAGAAAGGATGAACACCCAACTTTTGTATCAACATGGACGGGACTGGAGGAGATTATGCGGAGTGAAATAAGTCAAGCAGAGAAAGTCAATTATCATATGGTTTCACTTGCTTGTGGAGCATAAGGAATAATATGGAGGATTTTAGGAGAAGGAAAGGAAAAGTGAATTGGGATAAATTGGAGGGGGAGACAAAGCATGAGAGACTGTGGACTCTGAGAAACAAAATGAGGGTTTTGGAAGGGAGGGAAGTGGGGGGATGGGAGAACCTGGTGTTGGGTATTGAGGAGGGCACGTATTGCATGGAGCACTGGGTGTGGTGCATAAACCATTTGGAATCTTGGAACACTGAAAAAATAAAATAAAATAAAAAAGAAAGGCATCTTGATTAAATTAAAGGACAAATTACATCATAGACATTATTTATAAACATGTTGTTACTTGCCAAGCTATCTTATGATCAAAAACTCAGTTCCGCACTTTTGTATGATCTGTATTTTCTGAATATAATTTTGTCATACAACTTTATACTTTCCTTGAGCAGAATTGGCCACACTTATATAATCATATGGTTAATTATAAACAAAACTGAGCATCGAATGAGTTCTATTCAGCCATCAAGGTAACACAACAATTGGCAATTTTACCCCTAGAATAATTCATTAATAATTTCCCCCCCAATAATGAACATCCTGAGTCACTACCTACACCAATGTCTTGGTAAGCTTATTTATCTTGATATTTCAATGGCCTTCCCAGATTCTTATAACCGGGACCTGCAAAACCATAAACATTTGACATCCTGAAGAACTTCTCTAGATCAATACAGATCAAACCTTGATCTTACTGTAAATATTACCCTACTCCATTAAGTAATGAAATCCTTTTACAAAAAGCATTTCAAAACCGATCTAAACATTCAAATTTTTTAATGCATACACTTTAATTCAGAACAAACTTGAGCACTATTGTTAAATTTCCTTTCTTTTTTTATTAACATATAATGTATTATTTGCCCCGGGGTACGGGTCTGTGAATCACCAGGCTTACACATTTCACAGCACTCACCATAGCACATACCCTCCCCAATGTCCCTAACGCAGCCACCCTATCCCTTTCCCACCCCCAGCAACCCACAGTTTGTTTCCTAAGATTAAGAGTCTCTTATGGTTTTTCTCCCTTCCAATCCCATCTTAAACATTCAAATATTAAAGTCAAGTACAAACACTCGGATATTCATACACTAACAAAATTTTAACAAAATTGATACAATCCAAATCGAGCAAACCACTTATGTGGGTGTGTCAGGGGGATGGGCAATAAATGGGGCAAACAGCTGGATTCTGAGCCGGAGGTAAAAATCAGACATTCTTTCCAGATCTGCCGCCAGGTACCCAACAGTGTTCTTCCATTTCTTTAAAAATCATTAGGGAGCTTTGCATCAAACAACGGTCTCTATCTTTCCAATTAAAAGGAAAAAAGAAAAGAAAAAGTTGAACCTTTTCAACTTACACCTTTATAAATAATCAAAGTTCATGGTTTCTTGACTCTTTCAGGTCTGGTTCTCTGAGGCTAAGGATGATTTATTCTGGATGTACTTTGCTTCTTGCTGAATCAGTCCTTAGGCTTCATCATTTGCCTTTCCCAGGCTAGGAACCAGCATCTCCTACATTTCAATTGCCTTTGTAAGGTTCCAATGAGGTGATCAATTAATATTTCATCTTTCATTTTTCCTCTTGCTTAATTCCCTCTGCTCTTCCCCCTCCCCCATTCTTCTAGCTTTGAATTTCAATCCCACCTGCAAAGCCAGAGAACACCAGCCAAGTCCTGAAAGGACACATCCTATGGCCCATACAGAGTCCGAGGCTAGGAGTCAAACAGTTCAGAGAGACTCTGAAGATGTTTTTTAATATCTTGAAGTAATAGGGTTAAAATAGCAGTTTTTTTCTTGAGTCTCTATTATGCTCAGGTCCCACGCCAGAGGCTTTACCTACACGATTGCTGATCTAAAAATAAAAGGGAAATATTGTATTTCATCAAATCCAGCACACCCTGGTTGTAAGACCCACCATTACTTCATGTAACATTTAAAAAAAAATCACAATCAACTCTATTGTAACCTGTCACTGATTGCGAATTGCATCCTAATTTCAGAGGTGTTAACTGGTGAAGGAAAAAAAAAAAAGTGCATGTCAGAATTGATGACAGAATTTTACAGAGAAGTTGGGTAATGTGGCCAGAACCACAGAGCTGATAAGAGGCCGAGCTGAGTTTAGATTGTTCTAGAGTCCGCTACCTCTTGGGAGGTTCGAAGGCTTTGTTTTCCTGAGCAGTTTCTTCTGCCCTGCCTGACCGTCGTCAGTGACCAGTTTCTAAGCCATTTGTCCTGGAAAACAGAGCCTCCCCTCTAAATCAGCCAGACTGCTAACCGAGCTAAAACAACTGCTTTTTTTGCGACCGCTTCCCCTCTGCAGGGCGCCTAATTATAGAGACCGCCCGTTCTGCTGCGGCCTCGTGACTCTTGGTAGGTCAGAGGGGAAGGAGTGAGTGTCCGTGAAGGCCATGCGACCTTCTCCTCTCTCCCACAGCCCGAGACAGCCAGGGGCCACAGCAGAGCAAGTAGATTAACAGAATCGGATTTAGGGCGCTAGAAGATGCTGGGATAACCCACTCGCGCCTCTCCTTAGCAGATCTTCTTGCTCTTCTCCGGCAAAATGAGCTGCTGCTCTCATCCCCTGCTCAACTTCACCCCTCTGACTCCAGAGGTGAACTCCCAACTTCCAGGCCCGTTGCTTTTTTGTTCCATTGATTGATTGACTGATGGTTTGGTTTCTTCCTATTTAGTGCGTAGCTACTATGTGCAGGTACGCTGACCACTGACTATAAGCCAACACACACACAATTCCTGCCTTTATGGTGTTCAGAGCCTTGCAAGAGACACAGATGTCATCTAAGAAACTTGCAGGTAGAGGTAAAATGACAACTGCAATAAAAGGTTCTCAGGAAAAGCTGTGCCGAGATAATGCTCCCCAAATATTCTGTATATTCCCCTACTTTTTCCAGCCCCTTTACAATTTAGATTGGGGCCATATGATTGCTTCTGGCCAAGGACCTTGAGCTGGGGTGTTGTGTGGGGCCTCTACAGAAAGACTTTGAGAGCTAGTCTGTCTCTTTCAACTGTCTTTGTTCTGCTTTGAAGACCTTGGGGACCTTGCGTTCCAAATGGTGTAGCTACAGGATCGAGGAGGGCTACCCACCCCACAGTGAACTTTACAGTTAGGGGAAATCAACCTCTGCTGTGCTTGCTCACGGAGACCTCAGGTTTGACCCAGCAGTTGATGGTAATTACCTTAACCGATACGGAATCACATGTTCCTATGAGGGAAACCAGGGGAAGAACTGATCAGGAAAAGGGTCAGGAATTCTTAGGGAAGTGATATTTAAGCCAGGGTCAAAAGGAAGAGTGGGAGTTAACTTGGAAAACAGTGTAGGGAGGAGCATTCCGGGCCGACTGACAGCTTGTGCAAAGGTCCTGTGGCTAGAGGATGTAGGACACATTTGATAAAATGGATACAGGGCCGAGGGGCAGGGGGAGCTCAGTATGACAGGCTCATCTACTCGCTGTCAGGCTCATCTGAGGCAAAGCCTGACATCCAGGCTGCACACTGGGATGCTACTGCTTCTCAAATCCCCTGGACTGTCATGGCCTGCGGGATGGGTCAGCCAGGTTTGAAATGGGGTCAGCTTTGCCCTCCCACCCTTCTTGGTCCCTCACAGCCAGTGTCTTGCCCATAGTCTATCCCTCTGTGTTGCTGTGTCTATTTTTTTTTTTTTAAGATTTTATTTATTTATTTGACAGAGAGAAAGAGAGATCACAAGTAGGCAGAGAGAGAAGGAGAAGCAGGCTTCCCGCTGAGCAGAGAGCCCAATGCGGGGCTCAATCCCAGGGTCCCGGGATCACGACCTGAGCCAAAGGCAGAGGCTTTAACCCACTGAGCCACCCAGGCGCCCCTATTTTTCGAGTGGGACTGGAGGGCCGTGGGGTGATGGTGGGGGCAGGAAACCTGGGAAGCTCTTACTCAGCATTGCTGGGACATAGAACCTGAGTGCCATGACAGGAGCCTCAGGGTAGCTGGGCAAGAGAATCGGCATCAAATGAGAGGACCATGGTGCATAAGGAAGAGGCTGGAGGGATGGGACAGTGAGACCTGCGGAGGGCTGATCCGACCTGAGCCTCCTCTCATGACATGCCACAGGGCCTTGACTTCCTCTTGCAAACAGAGCAGTCTAATGAATCTGCCTGAGTCGCCTGGTTCACATGCCTGTGTTACCCACCTGAACTGGTGCTGGGGTCCCCTCCTGCCTCCCCGCTACATCTGACCAAGCCTGGCTCTTCCATTTCCCCGAGGGCAGCTCTACCTGTCACACGCCTGCCAAAATCCTACTAAGAGCTCCCTTTTAAGCACAGTGTGAACTTGGGCCTGGAGTCCAAGGACCCTGAAGCTCTGGCCTCTGACCACCTTCCTGTTGCTCTCCTCCCCATCCCATCCCTCACCGGCCTGAGTCTTAACCTTTTGGAGCAGGACAAGAGCTGTTGCCAGGGGTTGCATGTTTGCCTAATTCATATCCAGTCCCTACTTCTTCCTTGAATTTAGTTCCATGCAGCAGTGTGCCCAGCCTCAGGATGTAAATCTATCGTGGCAGTCTCATTCCCAGTTCTGGTTATCTTACAGCCGGAGAAGACCATGTGACTCCGTTACCTCCTGGAGAGCTACGCAGGGATCTCCTGGGGGTGAGGCAGTGTTTTCCGGAAATGCTTTTGCTTTCCTAATAGCTGGGAACACTGTTATTGTTATGGCTGGTGCCATCTCTTCTCCTTCTACCTTCCTTGACTGCAAATGTGATGGCTGGAGAAGTGGCAGCCATCTTTGATCCATGAGGAAATGGATGATAGTGGTCACTCTGTCATTAAGCGTTTATTGAACTATCATTAACATCTGTCAATTTCTGGACTTTGTATTATGTATACCCCCTTATTCATGTAAGCCACTGTACTCATTTTCTGTTGCTTGCAGCTGAATGTCTTTCCTACCTGATACACCTGTTTAGGAACCTAGCCTCAGATTTCTTTGATCTCTCAATTCCGATGACTCTTACCTCTGCTTCATTTCAGCACCAGACCACATCCAAATCCTGGACCTTGTTACCACCTTGAACTACTCCGTGCCCCAAATATCTGATACAAACTGCCCAATTTCTGAGCCGAACTCCAATCCTTCCTTGATCCCAGGGTGATGGTGAAAGGGTGCCATTGATTTCGAATTGGAAGATTATTTTGGCCTCCCTGTGGAAAGGGTCAGGATCCTCAGGTAAGCTCTTCATAATATTTCTCTCCAATGTTCACCCTGAATGGAGTGCTGCTCAGCTTGGTCATCCTGCTTTCCCTTGTGTTTCACACAACACCCTTCTACCCACTCTTGTCTCTGGGGATTAGGTATCCCTCCTCAGGGTCAAGTCCGGCCCCTCCACTTCTAATGTTTAATAAATCATTTCATTACCTATGGATTACATCTGTAGCTGCCCCATGAACATCACGACATGGCTGACCACCAAGGCCAAGTTCCTCAGGATGGCTTATGTGCCCTTGGGTCTCAGTTCCTGCTCTTTCTTCAGTCTTACTGCCTGCGTAGTCATTCCAGACTCACTGGGCTTCCCAGTACATGCCGTGATGCCTCATACCTCTGAATTTTGATACACATAGCCTGAAACTCCCTTTTCTGCTTCTTTCCTCCCTGACTCATGCTTGCTCATTGTCAATGCTCACCTTGGGCATCGCCTCTCTGCCAGGAAGCTTTACCTGTCTGCTGTCCTCAGGCAGAGCTGCGTGTCCCTCTTCTGGGCATGCCTCTACCACTCACGGATCACAGCACATTGTGTCAATAATCAGACCCAGCCTCCCTCTCTCTCCATCTCTCCGTCTCTCTCTCACAGCCCCCACCCTTCTGCACACTT
>CM052810.1:166562114-166602768 GCA_028533885.1 Nasua narica | reverse complement strand
TGGGTTGGCGAGGGGGTTGAGTGAGACTGGGGCCAGTGGGGAGGAGAGGAGAGGGCTCTGATCCACATACTCATTCTAGGATCCATCTTCCAATGTTGCCCTGGACAAGCAATAGAGGCGGAAGAAGTGTGTAGGGATTAGTTGGAAGGATAGGAAGGAGAAAAGAGAGGTGTTAGGAAAGCCAGAGCAAGATACAGCAAAACTGCCCAACTGCCCGATTTTCTCAGCTCCTGCTGATGGCAACTAAAAATGGTGTTAACCAAGAGGGTGTGTTGAATTCAAAGAACAGACTGGAGTGCCGGGAGTTTCATGATCTTCCCTGGTCTTTCATAGTTTTCTTAAGGAATTTCCTCCTCTGTTGTCTTCTTGGCCGAGTACTGGCCGTCTCATTGCTCTGTAGAGAGGGCAGCAGTGTGTGGAAGGGAAGGCTGCAGAGGAGACCAGGAGCCTCCAGGTCACCACCTGGAATTATCAGTGGGATTCAAAGGGACTCTGAAGCGTTAAGAAAGAGAGAATCATAGAGTTGGGAAAAAGGAATGTCCAACTAAGATTGCTAAGTTAGATATACAACTGGTTAACTTTCTGTAGAAGAATAAAGGAATACCACCTTTGCAGTTACTTCTCTATCAGTCTAGAAAGTTTTTTTTTTTTTTTAAAGATTTTATTTATTTGAGAGACAGAGAAAGTGAGAGAGAGCATGAGAGGAGAGGTTAGAGGAAGAAGCAGGCTTCCCATGAATCTGGGAGCCCGATGTGGGACTCGATCCTGGAACTCAAGGATCATGACCTGAGCCGAAGGCATTTGCTCAACCAACTAACTAAGCCACCCAGGCGCCCATCTAGAAAGTTCTAACAGTGTATTAGTTCTGCAGTTTACCTCTAACCTTACCAGACTATTCATGGTTCAAACCTCTATAAGTTATAAGTTGTTAATCAAATGCATTATAATATTCTCCCTGAGTAGCAGATTAAAGTCTATCAGGCGATGAAGAAAAACTATCCAGGATACATGTCCTGATTTGTTATTTACTACTAATTAGGGCCTGACTTTATGAGGTTACATATTAACTTATAGATTTTTGTCCAGTAGAGATGCACATTACTTGTTTGGTAGAAAAGATAATGCCAAAGATTGTGGGTTTATTGCCTTATTAACGAGTTTGGGCTCTGATTTAAGAAACTTGTTTCAGCCAGTATGCCTTTCCTGGCCAACTTTATAAACCTCTGTTCCTTGAATTCTATGTTGGTGGATCACACATGCTGCAATTAACAAGGAAATTCATTCATCTATTCAGAGAAGACCAGTGACAACTATTTGAAAACAAACATTGGAAAAGAGAACCAGGAAGCTTCTAGCTCACCACTAAAAATTTTGTCAGATATTTTGCAAGTCTTGGGTTTGAGGATTTTAGAAATCTGAATTCAGACCTACTTTTCCTGATGCATTTTACGATGAGCACCAGACACATTAAAATGAATCACAGTAAAATAATAGTGCTATTAAAATCCCATTCTCTGCATTTTCTTTTCCTATTGTGTGTGCAAAGACACAAAGAATCATTATAAATTCATATTTAATAGTATGAGCACTGTTGATTGAATAGATGTGCTCATTTTTGTAGAAATATGTTCATAAAATGAGAGCTTCTTGATTAGCTATTCATGCCTATTCAATACTGAAGTCTTGAATTTATATGGTGTTTCCCACCCATTCTGTTCTTCCTCTTTATCTTTTATGGAGTACTGAATGCTAAGTGCTCCTCTCCTGGGTAATAATATTTTTATCATTTGGTCAAAAATCTTAAAAAGCTCAGAAGTCCTACTTTCTAATTACCCTTGATAAGAAAAGAAAAAAGAAAAAAAAAAAGGAGTCAGACAAACACTGGCAAAATCAAGTTTTAGATTTTGATGGACGTCTTCTAGCAAGTTGTCCTGATTCAATCAGTTTAAGATTCCCAGGGACAAACAAGCCTGTATTCCAATAGACTTATTGACTGACAACGAGGGAGAGGAACATACACCAGAGAACCATGGACATTGCATTAAACGAAGACATAGATAGAGTTATTATATGGTTTGTGAAAGGGTGGAGTTGAAGTATATTTTATAGGGTGCAGTGATTTGATAGGTTCAAACCAAGCCAGAGTTGTGTGAGAATCAGGCCTGGATTGTGAAGTGAACCCAGGAACCTATAGAACCCAGGTCCTATTGCTGGAAAACCCAGAAGCCAGGTCCTATTGCTGGAAAACCACAAAGGTATGAAAATGGGGAATGTTGTCCTCAGCAATCCCATATTGGAAGCTGTGCCCTGGATTGGAAAACCAGAGTCCATCTCTTTACCTCGACCCTCCAAGCAAGGGTGAGAGGCTTTATCCCTGCTGATATCATTTCAAACAGCAAGTTGCTGGTAGTGTTTCCATTGTGACAGCAAAGTTCCTCAGTGGGTGAGGAAGCACGAGGCATTCAAAGAAGGGTTGTGAAGGCATTTCACAGCTGCGGCAAGTTCTCAGGAGAATGTTCCCATTAAACTTGCAGCTGGCTTTCTCCACATCTGTTAATCCAGCCTCATGAGTGACAGGGCAGATTTTTATCTCAGACTGAGCTAATTTCTACTTTCTCAGTGCCATTGAATAAGTAGTGGTTTATCAAAGGACTTTGCAAAAAGAATCTTATTTTAACTTCCCCCTAATCGTGAGGTGCAAGGCAAAACGAATGTCGACGGTCCTGTTTTATACATGTCAAAACCAAAGTGCACCTGTATAAGGTTCTCCCCTCCTTCCTCTCTTTCCAGAGATGCAAATGAATCTTCAATGAATGCAAATGAATCTTCAACAACATTTCTACAAAACATGAAATCTACTTGTTTGCTGGATCATTCGAAAGTAGGATAATAAATTTCAAAGAATCCAGATTCATTTTTTTTATTAAAGAGGGCTGTCTAGATGTTCAGATAGAAACTGAACATTCGTAATTGCTAAAAGAGAAGTTTCTTTTTCCTCCTTCTTCTCCTTCTCCTTCTTCTTCTCCTTCTTCTTCAAGTTGGCTCCACACCCAGCAGGAAAGCCCAACTCGGGGCTTGAACTCACAGCCCTGAGACCCTGAGATGAAGACCTGAGCTGAGATCAAGAGTCAGACATTTAACCAACTGAGCCACCCAGGTGCCCCAAGAGAAGTTGTTGCTTGCTTGCAGGTATGATCTCTGTGGTCTTCCAGCCATGTCTAGGAGGAGGAGTATGGGGAGATTGGGTGTGGATCAGTGTCCACTCCGGCTTACAGAGGATAGGCAATAGTGAGGTCGTCAAAAATGCCGACACTTCCACAGAATGTTCTTCTTACTGGTTTTGTAAAGGGAATGTCCTCTGGGCTTATCCAGATGACAAGCCATACAGCATGTCTTCATGTGATATACCCATGTGAACATTCCTACCTCTCTGAGCCTTCTGACCCCTTCTTTGGTACTATGCCGAGGCTTTGGGGGCATCTCTACCTCGTTTGCTAAATGCCATCCTTTTGTCCAAGTTTGAAGGACCCAGTTCAGTCACAGACAGGACCAGCCCCAGATGCCCTTGCCAGGGCCTTACACATCGGTCACAGGAGATGGCTTCCATATCAATGGAGTCTCCATTCTCCAGTCTTATATTCTACCCTTCCTGCTCCTACATCTTTAAAACCCATTCCTTCAAGTGTTTCTCTCTTGTTTCCAATATACATTAGCCAGTTCTTGCTGGGCAAGGCTTATGGGCAATACACAACCCTAGAGTTTTAAAGGCTTAGACAACAACATTTACTTCTTGCTTACTCAAAGCCACAGTGGATCTGGGAGCCCTCTTGGCATGGTAGTGAAAACACGGGGATCAATCTCTAGGGTCGACCAAGGCAGGATCAATTTCTAGGCTCTGTCCTCTCAAAACAAGGCCTCAGGAATCAATGTGGCAGGAGAGGTTACACAGGGAATTCTCACTGCCCTTCTGTGAATCAGCTTGCAAATGACATACCACTTCTCATCATAGTCCATTGGTCAGTGTTTCAGACATTTAGCCATGCTTAAAGCAAGTGGCTGTAAAGTAATGGGTAAGTTCTGCGTGAAGAGGGGAAAAGAAGAGAAAACTTTAAGGACCTAATAAAAGAGTAAAATAAATGGAAGTACATAATACCATCCCTTATAGAAAGACCTGATGTTTTCTATTGTAAATTTCATTCTAAATTATTCAGTAAGAACTTGACAAGATAGTTTTATATTTTATTTAGAAACAAATGAACAAATGAACAAAAATGGCAACAAAAAAAATTTTGAAAAAGTTGTTTGCACAGCAACAGTCAGAACTGTCAGTGGGAGGGACCACAACCGCTTATTATGTAGCTGCTGAGGACCCTGTTGGGGGTTTGAGAAGTTCTTTATAGATCTCCCATATCAGCCCTTTGTCTGTAGTGTCATTTGCAAATATCTTTTCCCATTCTGTGGGTTGCTTCTTTGTTTTGTTGACTATTTCCTTTGTTGTGCAGAAGCTTTTTATCTTGATGAAGTCCCAAAAGTTCATTTTCGTTTTTGTTCCCCTTGCCTTTGGAGAGAAGTTGCTGTGGCCCATGTCAAAGAGGTTACTGCCTATGGAGGACATTAGGAGAAAGAAGCGAAAAATGAGGGTGGGGGGGTGGGCACGGAATCGGAGTGGGAGAGGAACCATGAGAGACTATGAACGGAGGGTTTTAGAAGGGAGGGGTGGGGGGATGGGTGAGCTCGGTGATGGTTATGAAGGAGGGCACGGATTGCATGGAGCACTGGATGTTATATGCAAACAACGAATCGTGGAACACGACATCAAAAACTAATGATGTACTGTATGGTGATTAACATAACACAATAAAAAAAATAAAGATCTGTGAGCATAAAAAAAAAAACTCTGTTGGGGGATGAGGGGTGGGCTACTTTATGAAATAGGTTCCAACTGAAAACTATTCTCATTTGTATCTTGAATTGCAAAAATGTTTCTGAAAGTACTCTCAAATATAGCCTCTATCTGAAGTCCAAACTTGATGAATTTCCGGTTATCCTGAAAAAGCAAAGACAAAAATGAGAATGGCCATAGCAGCTGAGCTTAGGCTCTCTGTGTTTCAAATAATCCAGAGCTTTGTTTTAGACTACCCCAAATTTTAAGTGAGAATTAATATAGTTGAGTATTATGTTCCCAGATAGCTTGATCATTTCTCTTTATCTGGAAGACAAAGATGCAAAAATAGTACTGTGTTATAGTCTAATTCTTCATCAGAAATTTATTGTTAATTTTTTGAAAACGCTAGTTGCTTGATTTTCAAACACAGCACTTATGCCCTGTAGCACGACAATGGTACAGAAATGTTAAGGCAAATTCATGGAGCCCCCCTCTTTCTCCCTCACCCCTTGAGATAATCCTTGTTTACTTTTGGATATAGCACAAAGAAATTCGAATGTAAAGAAATCCAAGATTTTGAAATTTGAGAAATTTGGTATCTTCCTTTAGAGAAGAGAAACACGAGTTGCCTTTGAAGTGCCCTTGGAGCCCAGGAGCCAGCGATCTGGGAAGACCAACTCCTACAGAGACGCCCCTCTTGGCACTATGGCCCTGTAGGTTCTGCCTGTAAGCAACCTCCCATGCTCTGCCTCCCGACTGCAGCACTGGGAACCAGTGGCGATAGCGAGAGAGATGTCCAGGTGTGCGGACTGGGGCGGGAGGGGAAGCCCCTGACTACACGTTGCTGAGGTCCCGGACGCCGGAGAGCAGGTGCACGGCGGCACCCGCGAACTGCGCATGCGCACACTCTACACCAAGGCGTCAGGCGGGCTCCCATCGTCTGGCTGAGTAAGGACAGCCCCAAGGTAATGTCTGCAAGAAGACGTGGTTTCTTACTATTTCCTCACCTTAGACCACAGGGCTTTTAGAATACTTCCAGCTTTTGCACGTGTGTAGGCTTGCCACAGGATGAGGGAAACTGTAACATTTACCTGACACAAGAGGATGAGCGGCAAAGTGGCTACATGGAAAGAAAGAGGGATGTGGAAGGAACCACTCACCCTGTAAAAAGTCCTGTGGCTCTGAAAGATGAGACACATGTCCTGCACGAACTCCTTCACTCGCCGGTACGCTTTCCTATTCAGCTTTTTCTTGATTTTGTTTAACCACATGGGTTTTATTGGGCCAAGAGATGGATCGCTACTCTGGTGACAAAAGAAAGGGAGGGCAGGCTGTGAGCGCGGTTTAAGTCCACCCGCCCCCCCCCCCCCCCGTTCCCGATCCAGTGCTTGTGTCCTCTCCAAACTCCTGTGTTGCAATCCTAACGCAGTGTGATGGCATTAGGAGGTTGGGCCTTTGGGAGATGATTAGATTGTGAGGCTGGGTCTCATGAATGGGATCAGTGCCCTTATAAAAATGACCCCAGAGAGCTCTCTCCCTCTCTTTCCACCACGTGAAGACATGAAAAGCTGGGAGTCTGCAGGATTACACAGGCGCCCCGACCTCAGGCTTCCAGCCTCTGGAGCTGGGAGAAATAAATATGCGCTGTTCCAGCCGCCCTGTCCATAGTACTTTGTGGTAGCAGCTTAAGTGGCCAAGGGCCAAGTAAGCCGACTCCGACATCCATCAACAAGACGGAGATAACCACGAGTGGACCCATCGGACCCATATCCCAAATTCAACAATGCCGGTTTTGGGCTTTGTTGCCTGGTTACTCACATAATGTGGTCTTGAGGCAAAAAAGAGGCTTTTGGAACAGCAGTAGATCTTCAAGAGGACAAATTCACATTTCTGCAAAAGACAGAAGAGATTTTAAGTGAGACGCAGCTCGGAGAGAATGAAGTGTACATATGCTCAGAAGGAATGCACGCTTCCCAAACCTGTGGCCTATGAAACAAACACGGAATGGGAATTTTCTTTGAAATGCAAAGTTTAGTGTTGAGTCATGTGATCAAAGCACAGCAAGGGACAGCAGTTCGCCCCTGGGCACCATCCCTCCAGCCCCTGCACGACTGTGCTTCTTCTCTCAAGTCAACAGGGAGGAGGCTTCAGGTTTATATTTCAACTCACCAACTGTTCCTCAGGCACCATCGGCCTCGTTAGGACCTCAGACGCCTGGTAACGGTATTGGCTTTGTGGGTGACTTTGTTGAAGAGCCTTTATCATGCAGAAGATGCAACTCCATGGGTCCCTGAGAGGTTGGGCATAAGGTCAGCAAAAGTAGATTTTCTGTGACTCAGCCAGTTTCTACAGTTGCTAGAGTCCTCTGTTCAGGAATGACTTGAGGTTTCCACTGCATGCAGCCTCTCTGTTGGACACTCCTCCGCGCGAGGGCCCCATTTGGGCACAGTTGCCAGACCCCTCCCATGTATAGTGGGACTGTTGAGTGAGCTGCCGTGGTGGGTGATGGTCTTTCATTCATCTCAAAACTTCAGAGTTCTTATCTGAGCCACTGTGGGCTGAGTAATGAGCCCTGCCATTTAAAAGTGACAATTGGAAATTGGTACCTTCAGCACTGGAGTCTGGGGCCTCAGTGAGCCATCAGACCATAGTAAAAGGACACCAGCTCTCGTTTCTCAACTTTGCTGAGTAAGCACAGAGCTATAGGCATCCTCTCCTCCGGGCACTGCCATACCTGGGCCTACCTAGAATCTGTGCTGCAGAAACTTGTTGGAAAGGAAATCTATGAACAGAGTAGTGTCAGACATCCACCATTTGCCTCTATGGAGATTCATTCTCCATTCTTCTCTGCCAGGCTCCCTGTGCTGAAGGGCTCTTGATAATCAAGGGGATACAGGGGCACCTGGGTGGCTCAGTCAGTTAAGAGTCTGCCTTTGGCTCAGGTCATGATCCCAGGGTCCTGGGATTGAGCTCGGCATTGGGCTCCCTGCTCAGCGGGAAGATTGCTTCTCCTCTTCCCACTCCCCCTGCTTTTTTTCCCTCTCTCACTGTCTCTCTCTCTGTCAAATAAATAAATAAAATCTTAAAAAGAAAAATCAAGTGGATACAGTGATCCTTCCTAGATACGTCATTTGCCTCTCCTTGGCTACTCCAGTGCTCGCTCACAGGGCCCATTCCCGAGTACCCATGGTGGGAGGATGGGGACTATATGTGGGCAATAGAGCAGATCTGTCTTCTGTCTCTGCAGCGTGCCCAACGGCAGAGCTTTACGCAGAATCCCCAAGATGACACTATTCCCCGGGGAACTACCTGGCAGCAGGTGGATGACATTAGACTCTCCTATTACCGAGGGTGCAATGTTCTGTCTTCACAGGGACAGACACGATCCCGACGGAAATCGTCCATCCTCCGGGGCCCCAGCAATTCTGCCTACACTATCACTTACAGAATGCCTTATCCGTCTCCACGCTATCCCTCACACCATCATCTCTGACCAAAGATGCATCTTAAGGCAAAGGAAATGTAGCCCCATGGCCATCTGAAAACTCTTCACAGTCCCAGATTTGTCAACTTTTTGATGATTCCACGGTAGGTGGTATATGCTTTTAACCGGCACCCAAGGTACAATGTCATCCCCCCCCCCCCAAAGTGCCTGGGTCTGGGAACCAAGTGGGAGATGTGGGGGTGGCACTGGAAGAGTTTTTGCTTCCCATTCATCTGTTGCTGCTAGCGCCTTTAAACAATGGGTACTGGTACTTTAGGACTTGCCCCCACTGCCTCAGGACACAACCAGGGACAAACTCTGCGGGGTGAGTGTGCAGGGTGGGGGGCTGGGCCCCAGGAAGGGAGGGCGAGGAGGGGCTCACCAACCTGTTCGTGTCTATATGGTGGATGTGGCACGTCTCATGAAAGGACTTTGGACAAGTATCACAGCAGAACAGCTTTCCGGGTCTACGGCACACCTCACATATATTTGAGTTTCCCGGCTAGAAGGGGAGATAATGGAATCAGTGAGATCCCAGAAGGTCGATACACTGGGACTCGAGAACCCACGGTCTTTGCTTGTACCCAGGGGACACTTGTACGTTTCTCTCCTCAAAATATGAAAGAATAATGTTGAGTGAAGAGTTTGGAAGAAGACATTCTGGTCTGCAGTGAAGTTTGGGAGGAAGTGGCTATTAGACCATTAAAGTTTTCTTTATGAAGACAAAGATTCTGACACAGACTAGCATCAACCACAAAAGAGGAAGAATTAAAGATAGTCTGAGAAATTTATTATTTTGCTGGCAAAACTTGGCTCCGGAATGTAATACAGTGTCTTATCTAGTTATCTATATTGAATCATCCACAATGACTCACTGAAGAGTGATTTACCGAGAATTTAATGTAAGAGATCATACTTCTGACATCCCACTGCATCCTATTTTCTTGGCCATAAGTTCCCCATGATTTGAAGGGCCTGGGGAGGAGTTCCTGCACTATGAGTCTGTGCCTGGAGGGCCGCTGGGCCTGTGACATACCTCCGGTTTGGAAAGACGTAGACACAGATGACCAGGTGGGTGTCAGGGAGGACAGAGCTCTTCGGCTCTGGGAGCCTGGGGGAAGACATCCCATGATTTAGCTCGGCACGTAAGGTGTGGAGGTGATGACCCCAAATGGCCAGGTTTTGTGGTAACAGTGACCACCACAACTGAAGGCCTAGGACATACCCTCATTTTCTGAGCATACAGAAGACCTGTTTTTTTATATATAAGGTAGGTGGAGGGGCCACAACATTGGTTGATGCTGGATTTTTCACCAATCACAATGTATGGGACCTTAAGCCAGATTTAATTTCCTTTAGTGGAGTTAAACATTAGATAGTGCTTGTATCTAAGTATTATGGTGTAACAAATGCATGTTAAAAACAATAGAATAGACCAAAATAAGACTTGATCAAGGAATGAGCCCATTGATGGGTGAAAGAAATCACATTGTTTTCCTGGGGGGTGTGTGTGTGTGTGTGATAATCTATGTGACTAACATGTGAATCCCTACATACTACAATTTCTATGTAAGAAGGTTGTGTGCCTGAGCCACAGAAATGCCCAGAAGGATTAGGATCTGGTTCTTCTTCTGGGACCACCCACGCAGCAAGGGAGCCAACTGAGGAAGACTATGTGGTAGAGAAACATTTCCTCCAAGGGGTGGCAACACTACACCTAGATGAAAATATCCCGTGTATACCATGGGTTGGAAGAAGGATTTACATCCTCTTGTGACAATCTAGGTACAGAATAATGCACAGATTGGGGGGCTGGCTAAGCCAGCGATGGCTGGTTGGGACTCTTGGTGATGATAAGGAGGTGGGGAGGTGACAGGGAGCACCATTCCACCTTGTCCTTCTAGAAACACTCTTTATGCTTTATTCTGTGATACTCTACTATCTTGGATTTTTTTTCTAACCCTCTGCTTTTTTTTCAGACGTCCAATTCATCACCAGTCCTGCTGATCCCATTTTTCAAACATCCCATCTCCTTCTCGGTGTTTCCGTGAGGTCTACGACCATGAGGACACAGATGCCCTACTCATAGCACTGTCTTAGCCAAAGCACAGCAGCCTGCTTTTTAGGTTCTGAGTCATTAACAGTCAGAATATCATCCCCGCACCCAGTAAGCTGATGGGAATTGGGACATATCTCAATTTATAAATTCTTTTCATCTATAAATTCAATATAAGAAGAAGAGACACAAAAATCACACATAAGAGGAAATTCTAGGCTCTGTATCTTGCCCATGCCCTCCCTCCCTTTATTGAAAGGGAAACCGTATGGAATGGCCTGTCAGGGACATCCCTGGACACATCCCCACATGGGCCTGGCATGGGCCATGTAGATATTTTTCTCTTTTTGTCATAACAGATGACACTTATGGATGCGGACCGCTGCTGGGTGGAGGTTTCCAGACCATCATCTTATAAAGTGCACTGTAAGCAGGTCCTGAGAAAGAATGAATAAACATGCCAGTCCCGTGTTGGAAGGTGCATAGTCTAGGAAGCCCGCAAAGTCAACATAGATCTCTTTAATCTTTTTAGCAAGAAATCTGTTCTTTTGCTTGGCAGTGGTTCTCAACCTGCTGTACAACAGGATCACTTGGGGAGCTTTAAAAAATTCTGATGCCCGAGGCCCCATCCCTCACTCGCTGAATCAGAAGCCCAGGAGGTTCGGATGGGCACTACAGACTAAAAGCACTGGCCCACCATGGCCCACAACTCTGGCTGTGCATTAAAACCACCAGAGGAGCTTTGGAAAATCTTGACCCTTGGAACACTAACATCAGAACCTCTGTGGGTGGGTTGCCATGTGCAGCCAAGATTGGGAGCCCGAGGTCTAGTGGGATTTCTTCCCGCAAAGCCTGGGGGCTATGAGCAGAGTCATTATCAGTCTAAATCTGTCACAGAGAGGCTATGAAAAGGAGGGAGGACATTCTTGTTAGAAGACTCTGGGAAACAAAGGGAGGGTGTTAGAGGGGAGGGAGGTGGAGGGATGGGTGAGCCCGGTGGTGGGTACGAAGGAGGGCACGGATTGCATGGAGCACTGGGTGTTATACACAAACAATGAATCATGGAACACGACATCAAAAACTAATGCTGTACTGTATGGTGACTAACATAACACAATTAAAGAAAAAAAAAAAAAGAAGAGTTGCCTTTTTATCTTCACAGAGGGCTTGGTTGTGAGAAATAGCCCTCCAAGTTCATTCCAGTTTTCAGAAAGGTTGTGCGGACCCCAGAGATGAGAGCTATTCCACAACTCAAGGGTCCCACCTCCAGCAGAGGAATCGAAGTCCTGTGGAAGCATCTAGATCATGCTGGGCAATGCATTTGCTAGAGGACCAGGGGGCGTGGCAACCCTTTTCTAGTCCCCTCTCCATAGGCACCCTTTATCAGTACAGAGGCCCGGCATTCTGCAGGGAGGGTGCAAAAAGGTGAGTCGGCCCAAATCGTCTGTCTTGTTGCAGTGAAAGCAACCAAAGTGTGATTTGGCTTAGAGTAAGGGGCCCTCTGCGATGTCGGCAGACTTTAATGCGGGCAGCCGTAGCCAGCAGGGCCTGTGGAATCAGGAGGGTCTACACATAATCAAGCGCTAGCCAAGCAGTTTGAATAAAAATATCTGTGATTTGCTCTGTGTTGATTTCCCTCTTAGCCAGTTTAGCCCCCTGACGGCTCTCTTGAGAAGGGCTGCAGGGCCTCCATAAAGGACCCTGTGATACTTCTCTGCATCACCCACTTGCCCTACGTACATTTCTCTGTTGGCCTGGGGACAGGGTCCAGCCCCGGACTTGCCAGCCTGGCCCCACCTATTCCTTCTGGCACATGTTCAAACCGTCTTAGCTCTGCCTCCGTGTTAGAGTGAATGTTGGTGATCTTCCCTCCCTTCCTTATCACCTTCTTTAAAATGCGGCTCTTCTCTCAAATTCACTCCTTATCTGTCATGGGCAGGCCAGCCTTGGCTATTGCCACTTTAAGTCCTGGCTGTAGAGATCCCAGTGGTCTAGGGCTCTGCCTCCCATACCCAAGGGAAAATAAGGAAACAGGGAAGTTTCCCTGAACAAATGGAAGGGAAGCTTTCACGCAGAGACAGCAACTCCAAAGTCACCTCCCCGGTGTGGGTGACACGTCTGCTGTTCTCTGCTCGTCACACACAATGACACACTCCACCCGAGCGTGAGCACGCTTCAGGGAATCACAGCAATGATGCAGGTAATGTACGGGGGGAGGAGGCCTGGTTATTCCGAGGTCACAGGTGGGGGAGTCGGTACTCACATAAGGGTCAAAAAAGCCATTGCTGCTAGTCTCTGGTATTGCCTGCTGAAAAGAGAGAAAGACTGAGACACAATATTGAATACGATTTTTCATTAGCCACACATCTGAGCAGACTTCTTTATATAAAGGATTCGCGCCACAGCCCCCCCTTTGCTTTATATCTGCATTTATGGATCTTTACATCTAACTGGAGAATAAAAAAGCATGAAATTATTTATCACTGCCAGTTTGGCCCAATGCAACAAGCTCCGTTCTCTGACTGTTATTCTCAAAGCAGGCCTTTGGGAAGCCACGCAGGGAGCCCAGTCCTGGATTCCGCAGACGGAGTGAGGCCTGAATATCCGTGGCCCCCCAGGGACTGTGGTGCCCGGAGTCCCGGACACCGTGCAAGGGTCCCCGAGAACCCACTGCCTTCTGCAGCTCGCCCAGGGCCTTCCCCTGGAAATAAAGTGGATCTCAGGTCTCCAGTCCTGTTCCTCTTCTTCCTGAAGCTAAGCACCTCTCTGCTTTCTCCTGAATCCCCAAAGCATGCACTGACCTTGATCTGTGGAAGGACTTGGCCTCATTCAGTTGGGAACACGGCTGCCTCAGCTTCTACCTCCCATCCGAGGCAGTGGGGCCATAGATAGGCCACTCGGTGTGACCCAAAGCACAATGACCTGGGAGGCAGCCGTGCCACTGCCCACCTCTCAGAGTGGTCTAGAACCCCCCGCCCCACCCCAGGAGTTGTTGATCCACGTTAGACAATAAAGTTGCAACAGTCCCTTGGGTCCATCGCTTTGGCCTCCTTCTTGTGCCACTGACCAAGCATATGCTTGGTGCTTCGTGTTTGTGCCACGGGTGTTTGTCGAACGGCCACGGAAGGGTGCAAACAAACGAACACAGCTGTCCCTTGGGAGATGAGTTTTCCCAGCAGCCAGTAAGTGATTAGCATGGCCTTTTCTGTCTTACTGCCTTGGAACACCTCGGCTACCACCATCGGGTTTCCCAGGAATCTTAGGAGCAGGGAAACTGCCAAGGGCACCCCCTGTCATTTGATGGCGCAAGGGACAGAAGCCTAGGGGCTGGGGAAGGAAAAGGCCGCCTGGAGAGATGCTCTGAGAACGGAGGTAGTCACACCTTAAGAGCTGTGAGCCCAGAGGTACGTGGCATCTGTGACAAAGGGATGGGAGACGGCCAGCTCAGCTGATTAACCTGGACCGAGTTACCCTCGACTCCCTGGCACCGGGCAGAGATGTTTGCTCTTAGCGAGCAGAGCAAATAACGTGCCTTTCTCCGGAAAACCCAGTGGACGCAGGCCCTCGTGACAGAGTCGCTGGCAGAAAGTCAGCGGAGCGGGGAGCCCCGGAAACCAGCCTTGTGAACACTGTGACTTTTTGGCGCGGCGGAGCTGGACCAGGGTGACCTCTATGGGGGGGGGGGGGGTAGCATAACGGGAGCTCTGCCATCTCCCTCGCGCACCACACAGGTTCTTTCTCGCGCTCACTCTGGTCCCTGAACTCCACACGCGACTTTAAAGGAAAGCGGATTCACCTCCGTAGAGGGAATGGAGCTTTCAAAACCCGTCCGGTGAGGGGTGAGGCCCGGCGCTCTCGCGCGGACGCGCTCCAAACCCATCTCCCTGGTGGGGGCTCCCCACAGAGGAGCGCTCCTGGGCCAGCGGTGCCCCACGCCCGGCACTCAGCCTTCCAATCCCTCTGTTCTGTAAGGTGGCATCTCCATAACGGAAATGGCCCTGGGCAGGAAGGACCCCTTGAAGAAGGACTCAGTGTGAATGTGCTTGTGCGCGTGGAAAGGGGAGGAAAGATACAAAACAAAGGGAGAGGACACGATCCGGGTGTTTTGCTTCTCCAGGTGACCCGCGGCTATTACCCATCTCAAGGAGGGGATATAAGTGGCAGAAAGTCATGTGATAATTACTTTTCTTCTTCTTGGCGGCTCCGGGAGATATTTATTCTGAAAGAGAAATGAGATTAATGCTCTGATGTGTCCTCGTTTCTACTCTGAGCGCTTGGTATTTCCACCCGCCCTCCGGGTAGGTCCGACCGTCAAGCCAGACTCAAGGCGTCTTCGTGGGAAATAACGGCCCTCTCCAAATCTGTGACACGCTGCTCTCTCTTACCCAGACTGGGCTTTCAGGTAAGCTTTAGAAACTGCATCCTCTCTTGCTTTCCTCACAGCCTCGCCAGGTTTTCCTTCACAATGTCTTCTGTACCCACTGCTTCCTTTCCATCACCGGGACCCCTCTAGCTTGTGTGTTTATACCTCACGTGCTGCAGCTGCTCCACGGTCACATACCTGGGGACGGACGGCAGGGGGCCAGTGGCCGTGGGCACACAAAGGTGTCTAGGCCTTTGGGGAGACAAGTAGGATGAGCCTTACAGAATGGGCGAGGATGATGAAGGGTAAACCGTGCTCTGACAGAGTATTTGGGGATCCAGAGATGGGTGGTATGGTAGGCTGAATAACGTCCCCCAAAGCTGGTCAGATCCTAAACCCCAGACCTCTGAATATGTTAACTTAAGCGGTAAAAAGGACTTTATGGATGTAATTAAATGAAGGATCATGCAATGGGGAGATCATTCTGATTATCTGTGTGGGGCCAATGTAATGGCCAGCATCCTGTTGCCAGGGAGGCAGGAGGGTCAGAGTGAGGAGTAGGAGACGTAAGGACAGAACACGATGTTGGAGTGAGGCCAGGAAGGGCTTCAAGCCAAGGAACGCAGGCAGCTTCCAGAAGCTGAAAAGGGCAAGGGACAAATTCTCCCTGAAAGGCTCCAGAAAGAACCAGCCCTGACAGCATCTTGACTTGAGCCCAGTGAAACTGATTTCACACTTCCAGCCTCCAGACTTGTTAAGATAATGGATTCGTGTGGTTTTAAGCCACCCAGGTTGTAAAGAGTTGTTAGAGCAGCCGCAGGAAACAAATGTAGTGAGAGTGTGCTGTTGGAGCTGGGCCTTGCAGGCCGAGAGGGGGCGGATCAGGCCCAGAGGTGGAGGAGGTCGAGGAAGGTCTTTGTGGCTGCCCGCACTCCACCCTCCAACCCATCCTGTGTCCTCTGAGCAGCTGGATACTTCTAAAGCAGTGTTTCACCTGTGTTAGTCCCGAACTCAAAACCTCCCATGATCCCTCCATGATTAAAGGAAGGGTCCAGACTCCTTCCTCCAGCCTCCAAAATCTAAGAACCCTTCTGACTTAAATTAATTTCCTGTGACCACATTACACAGTGGCGATTATTCATGGCCCCATCAGGGCCACAATTTACTGTTCTACCTTCAAAAGTATAAGAACTCGTGCATTTAGAGGATTAGGCTGTAATATAAAGCAGCCACGATGCTTCTGAGTGCAGTGTTAGTAAGTAACACATGCGCTGTGACCTGGGCAAGGGCATTGCTACAGTTTTCGGGACACTGAGAAATTCTGCTAATGCTCAGAGCAGGTGAATGGTGACACCAGACCCTGGACATAAGCCACTTGTCGTTGGGATACCTCAATCAGGTGTTTCAGGGGGAATCCGCCACATCTCACGCTCATCTTCCAGTTCTTGGCTCGCGAATAGTTTCCTTCAACTTCAAATTCCCTGAAGGTGAACCATCTTCCATCCTCGCCCTTTATGCACTTCTCTGAGGTTCCTGGGAGACCAAAACAAGGAGTTACCAGGGAGTAACCCCCGCCCCCGACGGCAGAGCCTCCAGAACGTGGCCTCCGCCGTGGATCCGGGCCGCCTGTCTTGGGCTCAGGACCTACAGCAGGAGAACTGACATGCCTTTCAGGGGCGCCGCAAGCAGCCCGCAAGGCAAGGGCGGAAGACGACTTCCTGTCCTGTGCGCACACGTCTTTGACTTTTGTGCAATAAGGACAATAATTAGCACCAACGCTTATTTTTAAAAAGTATCTCAGTATATTCAAAAGAGAAAAAAAACTGAATGGCTCTGAAGATGAATGAGGAGGATTCTTTTCCTCCCCTTCTCTGAGAGCCAGGCTGCGTTTCAGAGGAGGCGGACGAGGCTACGCAGGTGACCGAGTGGCAGCTGTCGCCACACATCTTCTTCCTCTTGCACAATGGACCATCCAGCTAATGGAAATCAATTATTTCTCATATGTGGGGGGTGCCTGCGTAGCTCAGTAGGTTGAGCATCTGACTCTTGATTTCGACTGAGGTCAGGATCTCAGGGTCGTGAGATCGAGCCCTGCATTGGGCTCCACACTGGGCGTGGAGCCTGCTTGGAATTCTCTCTCTCCCTCTCCCCCTCTCCCTCCTCCTCTCTCTCCCTCTTAAAAAACAGTTTCTCATATTTTGGACTCAGAGCTATTTTATGGGAAAAGTGATTATGGAGATGTCATTAAGGGAAAAAGTTAAATTACACATCTGCAGTATGGTCATTGGGCAAACACTGATACTTGTTGGTGCCTGAGAACTATATTTGGGGAGGGAGGGGATGAATTATGACAGATGAACGTTTGTACTGTACTTTAGTAGTTATGATTTGCAAAGTATTTTATATCTGTCATCTCATTTTTCCCCTTTCATAATAACATGGTGAAGCAAGTTTTATTATCATTCCCATTTCGTATGGGAGGAAGTTCAGGGTAAGAGAGACTGGAAATTTGGCCCGGATACAACAAACACTCATGGTTTCACTGAAACCTGAATGCAGGCCCTCTAATTCTAAATCCTGTGTTCCTCCTTGTTAGCACAAGGCTGTACATATGTTAAGTGGAAGGGAGCTGTGAAAGTTGTCACCAGATTTTTCAAATGTGTACATACTCCACCCTGATATTGAAGTAGTTGGAATTGCATTGGGTTCTGGAAAGGCATTCTGGAGATGATTTCTATGGGGAAAGGAGAGATGTCCTATTATGTTTATTAATTGCAAGTGTGGAAAAGCCATCTTTCCTCCATACTATCTGGGATGCTATACAGAGAAGAGCTAATGGGTCAGACTGGAGGCTGCCATCTTTAGAAAGGTCTGCTTGCAAGGTTGGATCTTGGCTGGCATGGGGAACTTGCATTTGAGGAGGGGGTCTCACCATTCCCAGGCCTTAAAAGAGTGTCTCACTATCCATCTGTTTATAGAAACAATATAAATGGTTTATGCTGAACATCTGCTTTCCCTCTGGGAGTCTGGGATTTTGGCATGTGCTAGGCAGAAGACACCTATGTGACTGACCCCTGATAAAAACCTGGACTCCAAGGTTGGGGGCAGCCTCTCTGGTAGATGGCATTTCACATGCGTTACTGCAATTCATTGCTAGAGAATTAAGTGCATCTTGTGTGATTCTATCGGGAGAGACTCTTGGACACTGGTACCTGGTTTCCTTTGGACTTTGCCCTGTGTGTCTTTTTCTTCCTTGATTATGCTTTGTGCCCTTTCACTCTAATAAATCATCACCATGAGTTCACTGTATGCTGAGTCCTACAGGTCCTCCTTGTGAATCACCAAACCTAGGGATGGTCTTGGAAGACCCTCGACACAGGTGTATACCCTCTGAATAATATATTATTCGCATGGGTATTTTCCAGTTGAAAAGCATAGAAGATCATGAAACTCACCTTGTTTCATTTTCTCCTTATATAAAATCCCCTTTGCCTCTCCACAGGTCACAGGAAGTTCTGGAAGGTAAAAATTCATATGTGTATCTCTGGGAATTCTTGGACCTGCAAAGAAGCATTTTTTTTTAAATTTCATCTTTCTGTACAACTGTGCACCATTTTGACCTCATCCGTTGTGAGATCTTTCTTTTATAATTTAAAATGTATGGGAGGGCTTTCCCCCATGAACTCATTACCCTTCTAGGTCTTTCTTCTATGGCAGAGTAGGAGCACAAAGATAATGTCATTCTCCAAAACCCTACATTAAAAGCTTTGTTTGGAGGTGTCTGAATCTCCAAGTCTGTTGACCACAGCTCCCCACTGTGCCATGATTTTCCTCCTGCTGGATTATTGCTTTGAAGTTATGTAGCTGGAGATAAAACCTCAACTTTTAGTTTTCTCTCCCCACTTGAGGAAGCAGCTCAGGGACAGAAAGCAAGATTGCAATGGGGCACCTAGCTGGGGCAGTGTCTCTCTTCTCTTCTTGCTCTCTGCTTGTCCCACTTCTCCTTCATGGGAGCTTTCTCTGTGGCTAAAAGGGAAACTCAAGGTAGAGCGTGCTAGAACTGCAAATTACTCAGGGAGAGGACCTCTGCACGTCCTTTGGGTGGGGGCACTAGGATCTGATTCTGATGAAGTAGGCATTACAAGTCTTAAAATGAACGTCAGAGGCACCAACACTGAGGGGGACTCATTACAGACACAAGCTGGGGCTTCTCAATGGAATGGGAAGTGTGGGTGGCCATAGTCCTTCCACAGTTAGTCCTTCCACAGTTAGTTCTGTTAGGGCTGGAGTGGGCCTAAAAGGTCACTCAGTCTAATTCACCTGCCACCCACCCATTTATAGAGAAGGAAATTGTGGTTAAAAAACAAAAAAAAAGCAAAAACAAAAACCCACAAAGTCATGCAACCAAAAGAAGTTTGGAAATTAGGACACATGTCCTGTATTATCACCTAGGGTCCCCCCCTTGATGGGCAACCTGTGGCTCTCTATGTGGGTGAGAGAAGGGTCAGCTAAATATCATGAGAATCATACCCTTTTTATTTTTTTCTTTATGTTTCCTTCCTCGAAAGTTATCAATGCAGTCATATAAGCTCTCTACCGGCCCAAGAAGGCCCGGCGTCTCTCAGATCAACTGGCTAATCAATGGGGTGGGCGTGACACCATCTTGTCTTGTTGAAATTAAAATAAGGCCAATGAATATCCTAACATTTGTTACTTATTCTAAAAGACAATTAAGTAAATTGATTGATCACTCAAAACACAGAGTATAAAATAAGAATTTAGATACTTAATTTTTTAAAAGTATATTATTTACTTCCATTTACCTCTTTTTCTGCCTCTTCTCGAAGGCCCGGTGTTGACAGTTTTTCTCCCTGAGAAAGTAAAAAAATAACACAAATGTCTCTTGTTTATAATATTACATTGCAAATAGTAGTGTTTTACAAAAACGCCATTCAAATGGAACTTTTCAGAAACCTGTCTAGTACTTCAAGAAACGTAGCAAATGTGTGACCGAATCAGGAGTCAGGAACTTTTTCCTGTAAACTAACAGATAGTAAATACTTAAGGTATGTAATTGCTGTTGCGACTATTCAAATCTGCTGTTGTATTATGAAAGCATCTGTAGATGATATGGAAATGGAAAGATGTGGCTGTATTCCAATAAAACTTTATTTACAAACAAGTGGCAGGATTTGTCCTGTGGGCTATAGGGCTGAACCCTGGCCTAGCCTTAGTTACAAAGATGATACTTAACTGAGATTCATCCTATATTTCTTTTACTATTATCTCCAAATAAATTTGAACCAGTGTTTTGTAGATTTCTCAAGCAACTGGGTGAGAAAAACAGTGAAGTTAGACATCTACTGCATGCTTCTTTTCTTTCAAGAACTATCCTTAGACCTTGCCTCTATTAACTTACGTCAGCCTTAGAGCAAATTATCAAACAGGAACTAATACTATCCTCATTTTACAGATAAGAAAAATCAATGCTCACAGGAAAAAAAAATACAGATTAAACAAAGGTGCTGAAGATTTCCTTTAATAAAGAGACAGAGATAAAAGGTAGTAATATAAGGTTTCAAGGGAGATTTCATGGTGGATTCTATAGGTGCGATAGCTGAAACCCTAAACCTGAACGAAGATATTTGTGTTGAAAGTGGTGGGAAAAATGAGCAAGGAGGTCAAAACTAACTCAATGAAGGAGAACTTATAGAAACTGATGCCGAAGTTCTAAAAGGCATAGCGTTAGAGAGAGCACAAAGGATTGACTTAAAAAATGTCTCAGAAGAATGCAGTATCTGATTTATGTGTTGATTGTGTCCAAAAAAAAAAAAAAGAGTGAGTCATGTCCACGTGCGTGTTTGGGTCTGCTGTTATTCAAATGTGTTTGAATGTTGGGGTCAGGGACACACATTAGTTGCTTCTTCTCTCTAGAGGTCTGTGCCCATGGCTGGCATCCTGGGGTACTAATTTGCATAGTTCAGGTCCCAGGAGAAAAATCTCCTCCAGATTCTCAACTATAACTTGTCTTTCCTTTAAACAGATTATAATCAGATGAGGCTGGAAAGGAATTTTTTCTTCAACAATCACAAAATTCCTTCATTTGTGGGGCCTTTGCTATAACAATTACCTAAAGGGTTTTAAAAGTATCATCAAGATAAAATTGGACTCAGGAAATGTTTATTGATAAATTTTCTTCTGAGAGGAATCACATCCCAAGGTCAAGAATGTTCTACTCTACAAAGTATTACCTTAGGAAGTTTATCAAGATATTATGGAGGTAGGGCGCCTGGGTGGCTCAGTGGGTTAAAGCCTCTGCCTTTGGCTCAGGTCATGATCTCAGGGTCCTGGGATTGAGCCCCGCATCGGGCTCTCTGCTCAGCAGGGAGCCAACTTCCTCCTCTCTCTCTGCCTGCCTCTCTGCCTACTTGTGATCTCTCCCTCTCGGTCCAATGAATAAATAAAAATTTTTTTAAAGAAAAGATATTATGGAGGTATACTGAGAGAAGGGATTCCCAAACCTGCATAAAAGAATCACCGGCATGGTTATTAGTAGTGAAGACTTAAGACATGTAAAATAGGGAACATGTAGACCACAAATAAATAGATGAAACTTTCTTTTTTTTTTCTCCCCAAATATGTTTATTTTAATTTTTCTGTGTTACAAGATTGATTGTTCATGCACCACACCCAGTGCTCCATGCAGTACGTGCCCTTCTCGATACAAATTGCTCTACACTGATGAGTTCCAAAGAACATGACTGTGCCAAGTAGGGTAGTTAGTATGATTGCCAGGTGTAAAAAGTCCTCCATATATGTGTGGCTGTCTGTGGAACATCCCTCTCCTGTCACTCATGGTGCTGAAGTGGTAGGTATACCCAGGAAAACTAGCCAGTTCTGGTTCACTCTATGACCTTCCTCCCTCTTTACCCCCTTCCCTCTCTTCCTGCAAGGTCCAGGCCCACTGTCCCATGAGAAGATACCTGTGCCCTCTGCTTTCTCCTTGCTCTCTCTGTTCTCTCCTTTCTCACAAGGGGGCCAAACTTAAACCCCAGCTGACGCTGGCTATAAGCTGAGTCTGTTAAGCAGTAGCCATTATTGGCAAACATACATTCTCTTCCTCTCGGTTTCTCTCTGTTTAAATCCTCTTGGGACTAGTGTGTGAGCTAGATTCTCCTTTCAACAAAACCACAGGATATGAAGCTCTATATGAGGATGAGATGGGCCTTGGAGGACAGTCAAGCTATTATTATTTATCTTACTTTATAGATGAGTAAACTGAGGCAGAAGAGGTAAAGTGACACTCTCGAGTTCACACGATTACCTTGATCATGGAAGGTAAGGACAGCTAGCTACATTACTTGTGAATTACACAGTGTTTCATGGCTACAACTACCTCCAGCCCTGAAAGTTATCCGTTCAGCAGAGGGAACACTGCATTGGCACCAAGGGCCCCAGGTTCTGCTTACAGATTCATCACCGAATTATATTTTGTGGTATTATCATCTTTCTCTCCCTGTCACCTTTTGGAAATGGACTAAATCTGATATATTTCTCAACAGGACAGCTACATAAAGCAATAGGGAAGTAGGTTTGTTACTAAAAGCATAGAATAAAGCCGGAGACCTTAGATATTTAGTTACTGAAAATGAAAAAATGTATACTTTTTAAAAAATTAATTCTTTTTTTCTTTTTACCTTTTGATTTGCCTCTCTTCCATAGGGTTCTGTTACTCAGAGTTTGGATTTTATGTCTGCCTCTCCTTCTCACTGAGAAAACAAAAATATAAAAATAATGCTGCTGACATGTTACTAAATAGCCAATGAGTCAATCAGGAACTCTAAACACATAGAGGGGAGCCTGGATGGCTCAGTGGGTCAAAGCCTCTGCCTTCGGCTCAGGTCATGATCTCAGGGTCCTGGGATCGAGCCCCTCATCGGGCTCTCTGCTCAGCAGGGAGTTTTCTTCCCCCTCTCTTTCTGCCTGCCTCTCTGCCTACTTGTGATCTCTCTCTCTGTCAAATCAATCAATCAATCAATCAATCAATAAAAATCTTAAAAAAAAACACATGGAAACAAATGAAAATGAAAACACAACAGTCCAGAATCCTTGTGACACAATAAAAGTATTTTTAAGAGGGAAATTTATAGTGATACAAGAATACCTCAGGAAACAAGAAAAATCTCAAATACATAATCTACACCTAACACCTACACCTAATTGTTATACCTAATGGAGCTAGAAAAACAGTAAATAAAGCCCAAGGTTAGTAGAAGGAAAGAAATGTAAAGATCAGACCAGAAATAAATGAAATAGAAACCAAAAAATAAAGAAAAGAAAATACCAATGAAGCAAAGAGCTAGTTCTTTGAAAAGATAAACAAAATTAATAAATCTTTAGTCGTACTCATCAAGAAAAAAGGAGAGAGGAAACAAAATCACAAATGAAAGAGGGAAAATAAGAGTTAGCACAGAAATGCAAAGGATTATAAGAGACTGCTACAAAAAATTATATGCTAACACATTGGACAACCTACAAGAAATGGATAAATTCCTAGAAACATGCAATCATCCAAAATTGAATTAGGAAGAAATAGAAAATCCAAACAGACCAATTATTAGTAATGGAATTGAATTGACAATCAAAAAATTCCCAACAACCAACAAAAATCCAGGACTGAATGGAGTCACAGGGGAATTTTACCAAACATTTGGAGAAGAGTTAATGCCTGTTCTTCTCAAACTATTTCAAAAAAATAGAAGAGTAAGGAAAGCTTCCAGATCCATTCTATAAGACTAGCATTACCCTAATACCAAAACCAGACAAATACTACAAAAAAAAAAAAAAAGGAAAGAAAGAGAACTACAAGTCAGTATCTTTGATGAAAAATCCTTAATAAAATATTAGCAAACTGCATTCAACAATACATTAAAAGGATCACTCACCATGACCAAGTGGAATTTATTCTAGAAATGCAAGGATGAGTCAGCACTTGCCAATCAATCAGTGTGATATACCACATCAACAGAATGAAGGATAAAAATCAATCTCTATGAAAATACCAACAACATTTTTCACAGAACTGGAACAAATAATACTAGAATTTACATGGAACCACAAAAGACCCCAAATAGCCAAAGCAATCTTGAGAAAGAATAGCAAAGCTAGAGACATCACACTCCCAGGTTTCAAAATCTATTACAAGGCTACAGTAATCGAAACAGTTTGGTATTGGCAAAGAAACAGACACACAGATCAATGGAACAGAATAGAGAGCCCAGAAATAAACTCATGCTTACATGGTAAATTAACTTATGACAAAGGAGGAAAGAATATACAATGAGTAAAAGTCTGTTCAAGAAATGGTGCTGGGAAAACTGGACAGCTATATGCAAAGGAATGAAACTAGACCACTTCTTAAACTATACACAAAAGTAAACTCAAAATGAATTAAAGACCTAAATGTGAGAACTGAAAGCATAAAATTCCTAGAAGAAAAGACAGGCAGAAGACAGAAGAAAAGACTAATGTCTTTGACACCAGCCTCAGGAACATTTTTCTGGATCTGGTGTCTCAGGCAAGGGAAATAAAAGCAAAATAAACTATTGGGTCTACACCAAAATAAAAACTTTTGCACAGTGAAGAAAAACATCAACAAAATGAAAAGGCGACCTACTGAATGAATTAAGAATATATTCACAAATGATATATCCAATAAGGGGTAAATATCCAAAATATATAAAGAACTTATATAACTCAACATTTTAAAAAATTGGTTGAAAATGGGTAGAGGATGTGAACATTTTTTCCAAAGAAAACATACAGATGGTGAACAGACACATGAAAAGATGTTCAACATCGCTAATCATTAGGGAAATTCCAATCCAATCCACAATGACATATCACCTTATACCTGTCAGAATGGCTAGAACCAAAAGGACAAGAAATAAAAATTGTTGGTGAGGATGTGGAGAAAAAAGTACCCTTGCGCACTGTTGATGGGAATGTAAACCGGTGCAGCCACTGTGGAAAACAGTATGGAGGTTCCTCCAAAAAGTTAGAAATAGAAATACCATATGATCCAGTAATTCCACTACTGGATATTCACTCAAAGAAAATAGAATACTAATTCTAAAAGATTTATGCATTCCTATGTTTATTACAGCATTATTGGCAATAGCCAAAATATGGAAGCCATTGAAGTGTTCATTGAGAGATGAATGGATAAAGATGTGGTGTGCGTGTCTGCATGTGTGTGCGCATGATGGAATATTACTCAGCCATAGAAAGGATAAGCTCTTGCCATTTGTGACAACCTGGATGGACTTAGGAGCTGTTATGCTAAATGAAATATGTCAGATAGAGAAAGACAAACACTATTTAATTCCACTTATATGTGAAATACAAGAAATGGCACAAATGAATAAATAAACAAACAAACAAAAAGCAGAAACAGATCCATAAATACAGAGAACAAACTGATGCCAGAGAAGAGGAGGTGGGAAATGAGCAAAATGGGTGAAGGAGAGTGGGCGATATAAGCTTCCAGTTATGGAATGGATAAGTCACAGGCACAAAAATTACAGCATAGGGAATATAATCAAGTCTAGAGATGGCGACAGTATGAGGAACCAACTACACACCCACTGGGACTGTGAGAAGGCATGATTCTCATGGGCTTCTCTGGGGAAGGGAGGAGCTCAGTTAGCTTTTCTTGAAACATATTCCGTAAAGAAGGATGATTTAATGGACAACATGATCCTGGCAGGGGTGTGGACCTCCCCCAAGGGGGAAGCGGTAGGCAATCAGCTGGAACTCTTACGTTAGAGGAACTTCCGTGGAGAGATTGTTTCTAAAGAGGGGTTCTTTAAAGAACCCACAAACATGGTTCATGCATCCTTCATATGTGGGAGACATGAAGGACATAGCCCATAAGAGGGTTATTCCTGCTCCTTACGTCCTTCTCTCCCTCTTCCACAACTTGAACTAGCTAAAAGCACTGATACTGAGTAGGGTTAGACAAGAGTGTGGATAAGAGGCTGGTCTCACCCGACTTCCTCACTGAATATCAGATCAGGCTTTTTAAGGTTGAATGAGAATATCACTGCTGCCAAAAAGAGAATAGCACAGCCCTGGGGCTTACCTAAGACTTCATCTTGATGCAGGAAGAGAACAGTTTCAGAGAACAGTTTTGAAAAGGAAGTAGAAGGAACAAAAGCGATTTGTGCTTCAACTATCAATTTCAACATTTTAACAAAGCAGGTAAGACAGGTTTCACAAAAATTCAAAGGAAAAAAACTTTGGACCTGGGTAAGTATAACTTAAAAATAAGTAAGATGATACAGGCGAATATTAAGATAAAATGATAGAGATGCTAGAAATATGTGTATATATTTATATGTTTAAATTTTATTTATATTATTTACATAAATATATGTGTGTAATAAATGTATATACATAATGGGAGGAGCTCAGTCATATATGTATGTGTGTGTGTGTGCCTGTATATAAAATGATAAGATGACAGAAAGAATTAGAAGAAATGGAAAGGAAATGAAATGTATCCTCACATATTTTGACTCCACAAGAAAAAGCCCAGCCACCTCTGAGTGCTTTATAAACTTAGTAACAGTATTTGATGTGATATGATGTGATATAATGAACAAAAAGAAAGTCTATAAGAAGAACAAGTAGAATGGGAAACAGAAGGGGAAAAGAAAGGAGACAAAGAAGAAGAAGAAGAAAAGATGGACCACATAGAAATAATGACTGCAGAACCGGATGCAGAGAATGAAGCATCACACATCTTTTTCATTGTCTGCTGCCCAGACTCAGTATGCTCTGCTTGAGTTTGGTTTAAACAACTGTGTCCCAGGCTTAGATCTGATGTGACACCAGGACTCTAGCTT
Source organism: Nasua narica (assembly GCA_028533885.1). Lineage (NCBI taxonomy): Eukaryota > Metazoa > Chordata > Mammalia > Carnivora > Procyonidae > Nasua > Nasua narica. Next base: position 166,576,071 of record CM052810.1, on the reverse strand, counting down.
CTGCTTAATTAATTCAAGTTCCCTCTGTCTGTTTCTCCTTGTTCTGTTGAAGGCTGTGTCCATTAGTTACAACAAACCTTCCTAACATTTTCTCCTGGTCCCTTATTTCCCCTTCAGGGCTAGCTTGCCTCTGGCCATGTAGCTCCATGCTATACCCAGGTTCCAACTCCTATTCTTGCCAAGGGTCTTAGATGACAAGAGGCCAGGTTTGAACCAACAGAGTCAGAGTTTTCCTCTAAATATGAAGAGGTCAGTGACTTTGGATAAAAACGTAAAAGACAAGTAGGCAGATGGCTATTTGTCCCCCACAATCACTCTGCCTTTCTTCCGTAGGAATAGAGTTACAGCTGAACCCATGGCTGCCTCACTACAGATTATATTTCTGGGCCTCCCTGGCAGCTAGCTCTGGCCATATGACCAAGTTTTGGGCAATACGATGTGAGCAGAAGACTCTGGATCTTTCCAATAAAAGCAATCAATAGGTGATTTCCCTGCCCATTTTCCTCATTCCCACTGGTTGGGAGACAATGGCAACCAGACTAGCTCTTTTGGACCCAGAGAGGGAAACTATGTGTTGAGGAAGGCAGTTTCTTCCTTCCATTTCTGGATGAATTGATGAAAGAGAAATAAATTATATGGTTTCAGCCACAGTATTTCGGGCTCTCCTTGTTACAACAACTTAGCCTGCACTCTAAACGATCATTATTTATGAAGCCCATTGGTGATTTCAGGGGTGCAGGGAAGATGGGTCTGGCAGGAAGATCAGGGTTGCAGTAAGCACACAGGTGGAATTCTCAGACTGTTACCTTTTTGGAGCCTGCTTTTTTTATGTATATGTCTTCTCTTTTTTCCTTCAAACAGAAAAGAAAATAAACTTTACATGTCAGTAACCTTCAAATATTTTAGGGTCTTCATTCTACTTTTGTAGTGCTAAATCTCCAGCTACCAACACATCACCTTGGTTGTCATCACACTGAAAACAAAAATAGCAACAAAAACAACCTAAATTGATGCTGGTCATTGACAGTATATATTTTTTCCCCCACTTACATGAGGTTTTCTCAGTCACAATAAGGAAAACACAAAAGGTAGCTGAAATCAGACAGGAGCTGACAGAGAAGAGGGGGAGTGTCAGAAGGGTCAAGGAAAAGTAGATCTCAGAAATCACAAGTGTATGTCCTGGAATTTAGGGGTTTGCCTTGAAAAGCTGAAGCTATAACCCATGTTTATTTTATATATTTTTAAAGATTTTATTTATTTATTTGTCAGAGAGAAAGAGAGAGAGAGAGAGGGCACACAAGCAAGCAGAGTGGCAGGCGGAGGCAGAGAGAGAAGCAGGCTCCCTGCTGAGCAAGGAGCCCAATGAGGGACTCGATGCCAGGACTCTGGGATCATGACCTGAGCCAAAGGCAGCCACCTAACTGACTGAGCCACCCAGGCATCCCTATAGCCCATGTTTGTAACAGCAAGAACTTAAGTATGAAGTAGGAAAAAAAAAATTGGAGAAATGAAGACAAATTTAGAAGGGAGCAGCAGGCAGAGGAAGAGATTAGTGAAGGACATCAATTTATAAAAAAAGAACGAGGAAGTTTAGAACAATTAAGAAAGATTAGAAAGATAAAAAATAAAAATAAAAAAATAAAGATTAGAAAGAAAATAAACTATGGAAGATAGTGAACAAGTCAGCATATTTCCTAAAGAAGAAAATCAAAATAATAGAAGCACTTTGAGACAAATTCAAGAAAAAAGTTCCTGAAATAGAACAAAAAATTGAATATACTTCAGTACATATATTTTCACCCTACAGCATAGGAAATTGACTCCAAACTGTCAACCCTGAGATATATTCCAACAAATTTACTGGACTTTAAAAATAAAGAAAAAATGGAATGGGCAATCTAGGTAAAAAATATCAAGTCGTTTTCAAGGAAGGGTGATTCTACTGACTATAGAATTTTCTATAGTAACACATACCTAATGCCACAAGAAAGTGGAGAAAAATCTAAAAGATGCTTCTAGAAATAGTGAGTAAATTATTTTTCACATATAAAAAATAAAACCAAATATTTTTGAACAGGAAAATTCTGGGACTGTTGTTTCTATGAAAAATTATTGAGAAAACTACTTGAGGATCCACCTCAGCAAACCAAAACAAGACTGGAAAAATTTTGGCAAAAAGGATTAAAATAAAAGTGGGGATGAGGTGACAGAGTGGGATATTAAACATACACGCACTGACGATATAGAAATGGTATAATAATAAAAAAAATGTGTGAGGAAGGGGGAAATATGGGTGGTAGAGCAAAATCATTGTCTGTTGGACTCATGGCGTGTTATGTGGACAAATCAAGGAGTGATATCAAGCACATTTAAGAGCTGAAAGATAAACATAAAGGTAACATCATGATGGATCTAGAGAGTTTAATGCTAAGTGAAATAAATCAAAGATAAATACCATATGATTTTACTCATTTGTGGAATTTAAAAAACAAAACAAATGAACAAAGAAAAAAAGAGACAAACCAAAAACTGACTCTTAAGTTCAGAGAACAAAGTGATGGTTACCAAGGAGGAAGTGCATGGGAGGGGATGGGTAAATTAGGTGAAGGGGATTACGAGTACATGTATCATGATGAGCACTGAGTAATGTATGGAATTGTTGAATCACTATACTGTACACCTGAAATTAATATGCTAACTATACTGGAATTAAAATAAAAAAAAACTATTTGACACCAAAAATAAAAAAAGTAACATTATGATCTAACTTGGGGGAAAAAGGAAAGAGTGGACAAAGAAATAGGACACATGCTAAATTTATCAATTTTGGGGGTAGGAAATTAATGGGTACTATCTAAAGAGAGATTATATAAAAATATTTCTAAGAGTAATCACTAGAACAAAAATACAAACATTTCTAAATACCAGAAGTATACACTGACTTCTAACCAATGAAAATATGAGAAATGAGTACAATTCAACCATTCATTTCTTTTAAGGGAAAGACCCAGAAGTGGCTCACATTTCTTCAGCTGTCCAGAACTTAGTCACAAGGCCAGGGCTAGCCCCAGGGAAGACTGAAAGGTTTAGTCTAGCTAGGTAGCCATGTACCCAAATGTAACCACTGGAACAGAAATGCAAACCTTCCTATCAGAAGTACACACATGCACATAAATGCATAGAAGTCAGAATACAGAGTGTTGACATTTTCAACATCCAAAACACTAGAATATATAGTATAAATTAGTATGACACAAACAAGACCATACGTTTTGGTCCTATCAATAAAAGTAAATGGACATAACTCACTTATTAAAATAAAGATTTTGAGATTGAATTACCGAGTAAACTCCAACTTTTTTTTAGATCTTGTAATTTATTTGTCAGAGAGAGAGAGCACAAGCAGGGGGAGCAGCAGGCAGAGGAAGAAGCAGGCTCTCCGCTGAGCAAGGAACCTGATGTGGGGCTCCATCCCAGGACCCTGGGATCATGACCTGAGCAGAAGGCAGATACCCAAACAACTGAGCCACCCAGGTGCCCCTAAACTCCAACTTTTAATCCTATACAGAAGACTCATGGAAAAAGATACTTTACAAATGTTGAAAATAAATGTATAGGCAAAAGTAAATTCAGCATACATCAACAAAAAGAAACCAGGGAGTCATGGTCTGAGTATCAAAGGAAACGTAATTCAGGCCAAAAAGTTTTAAGCCAGTAGTAATTACGGAGATACAGTGAAAAATAGGTATCAACCACTCCTAGTAGCAACTTTATTTTTACCACCGTCCGTCTATGAGAGGTCAAGTGCACAAAACGAGGAGACCCAATTAATACATTTAACAAGGTGGATATGATTAATTCATATTCGACTCCATGTCCAAAAAATAGAGAATGTACATTTCTTCCCTCTTGGGGCAAAGAGGAAATGTAAATCCAAATTGCAGCCTATCTAGCAAATAACGATAATGAAATTATTTCCTATGAGAACCTACGCATTATCTAATCTAAAGAAAACACTAATTTTAGAAAGAATGAAAAAAATACATGCATACGGTCTTCATTATTCGTGGCTTCCATATCTGTGAACTCACCCACTTGCTGAAAGTTATCTTTAACCCCCAAATCAATAGTCGTGGCACTTTCATGGTCATTCATAGACATAGGCAGAGCAGTGGATCACTCAAGTCACTGATGGGACATTTATTTAGTGCTTTTGTTGGTGATTTTGTTGTTTAAAATGGCAGTAGTGCTGATGTGCTATCTCATGTGCACAAAAAGGTTGGGATGTGCTGTATGGAGAAAACTTGTGTGCTTGATGAGCTTTATTCAGGCATGCATTCTAGTGCTGTTGGCTATGAGTTCAACGTTTATGAATTAACATATATATTAAACAAGATATCTTTAAATAGAAGCACTCACAAAAATACTCATAAAAAAATTGGTATGTGTTGATTAGTATGCTGTGGCCAGAAGCTCACAAGAACATAACCCTATACTTCCCCTAGAAACAATGGTTCAAAATTAGAAAATTCTGTGTTTGGGGTTACTTTATAGAATGTATCTGCTCTGAATAGTGAATATTGGCTGTATATGTACATATATATGGATATGTATATATAAGTGCCCAAGCAATGTGGTTTCAGAGTCCACCCACCTTTTTTCATTGTTTTTCATTTTAAATATTGTACTTTTCTCTTTTTTCCCCTCAAATATTGTTCTTTTCATTCTCAGCATTTATTTTTGGTCCTTTTTTTTTTTTTTAATAATTTCTCTTTCTTTGTTGATATTTGCTATTTGGTGAGAAATCATTTTCTTACTTCTTATGTGGCTTTGTTAAACATGTTTAAAATAGCTGATTTAAAGTCTTTGTCTAATAATTCCAGTGTCTGGTCTTCCTTGGGTACAGTCCCTATGTTTCCTGACTATGGAGCCATACTTTGTTGCTTTTTTTGCATGCCAAGTAATTTTTTCTTAAAAATCTAACATCTTAAATAATATGTGATAACTCTGGAGATCAGATAACCCCCCTTTCCCAAAGTTTGTTGTCATTGCTGTTGGTTGTTATTCCTGTTGGTTTGTGTTGTTTATTTAGTACTTTTCTTCTGAACGAATTCTGTAAAGCCTGGGTATTTTGCCATGTGACCCCTGAAGTTGCAGCTCAGTTTAGTGGTCAGTTAATGACTGGAAAGAGATTTCCCTAAATAGCTGGAAGTGGTAAGTCTCCTAGTATTTGCCAAGGGCCTATAAATGCCTGTGTTGATGCGTGCCTCCAATGCACAGCGAGGCAATTTACAATTTCACCCTCGCTGTCACTTTCTGCTTGCGCAGAGCCTCCCGGTTGGCCAGAGGTCAGAGGTGAGGGCTTCTTAGGTCTTTCCTGAGCCTGTGCCCAGCCCTGGGTATATGCTCTTGCCTAGACCTGTGCGTGGCCTTCCAGATGGCCAGGAATATTGGGGAGTTGTAGATATACGTATATATGTATCTATATTTATATACTATATATAACATATTACATACTTATAAGTATAAAACTATATACTACAGTGTTATATATGAAATACTACATATTTATGTATTATATAAGCTTTATATATATGTTTATATGTATAAAATAGTTTTATAACTTTATGTATTATTTTTATATACATCTGTATTATATAAATACAATATTTTTACAGTTCATACATTTACATATTACGTTATATAACTTACAGGAATGTTTTATATCTCATATTTTACTATATGTCATTGTCACATTCTGCATGTATTTATAATTTATAATCTTTATGCATTTGCACATGACCCATTCATATTTGTATATTATCTACTCTGTATAAATACATTTCTGTGTTATGTATTTTTATATATTTGTTTATAATTTATGTATTTGCAAATAAATAAAACACATGAACTATACACTGACATACATGTTATACGTGTGTTTTCACAATCTGCCGATTTCTGAACACCTGCACTGCTACCAGCTTAGTCCAGTCCAGCGACCCCCTTGCCTCGGTCGTTACAGCAGCCTCCTCACTGATCTCTCATCCCACCTCCTGAGGTCCATCCTCCATGTGGCTTGCGGAGCAATCCTTTAAAAACTTAGCTGAGATTATATCATTCCCCCGGCTCAAAACTTCTCCAGTGTCTTTTCCTTTTACTGAGACAAGAATCCAAAGTTTTTATCATGGCCTATAAGGTCTACATGACCTAAATAGCACTTTCCACTCACCCCTCTGTAGCTCCGCAGCCAGTAGTCCCCTTGCCATTCCTCAAAAGATCCCACATATCCTGCCTCAGATCTACTTATGTAGATCTACTTATGTTTCAGCTTGACAATGAGGCTCTCACTGGCCACCCCATATAAGATGCCATGTTTCTGCTCATGCTGGATTATTGCTTGGTAAGCATCTTTGCTGCAAGCATTTTTACTACAAGCATTTTGCAGCTTGACTACCTGGCCATGCAAAAGGCGACTCTGCCGTGAAAGGTAAAATCATGAAAAAAAAAAGAGGGATATTCATTAAAAAGGACATAATGAAACATGAAAAATGAATAGCAAAATTCAAAGGACTTTATCGGGTAATTCAAAAAAATATTTGAATACATACACAATAGTGCAGATTTATGGCAACACTGCACAAGTAACTGATTTTATTTTGTGGATTATACCCAAGCACTTGTCTTCATAGTCTTTTGCTCGTAGTATTACACATTCTATTTTTGCTTGTTGATTTTTCTCCTTGTTCAGCATTGCATTTTTTCTTTTTCCACTAAACTTTCCTCCATCATTAAGAGAGGTATCAGTTTCCAAATGCTGGGATGCACGTCTGTAACTGAGCTTCGTATTGCATTGTGAAAGCTTTCTACGCTGCTGTATATTCTCAGCATATCGTTACGTGTCCATTGACGGACATTCCAAAATTCTGTAGGAAATGTAAGCTCAAAGTGTGCCACTGTATAAACCATTACGAAGGCAACAGCTTTATATAATAGAAAAATGTGAGTACTGAGCCAATGAAGAAATGAAACCAAACTGTCAACCAGTCATTTTTAAATTTTTTATGGCAAAATTGCCTTATGTGGGGAAAAAAATGTAGCAAAATATCGACAGCAAAGATGCTTACAGTGAAAACACCAGACCTGGTTTCTGTCACCCTATACCTCCATTACTCTATTTTCTCCTCACTTGAGCTAAGATGAAGGGAAAAGCATTAGTAGTATCAATATCAAGTGCCAAGGTCCTGAGGCAGCAAGTTATTTAGTTTGTTCAAGGACGCCAGAATGATGTGTGAAGAAAAAGATGGTAAGAAATGAGATTTTAAGAGGTAATCAGAAGCATCTAAAATATTATATATTTATTGGTGTACTGTCTATATTACCTTAGCCAGAATGTAAGTTCAGTGAGATTTTGTTCACTTCTTTACCCCTATGGGGCAGCTTTGGCAATAGATACTTGTTGAATAAATGAATGAAGAATATTAAAAGAAAACAGAATGAATAAGCGTGAGATATATTCCATGAATTGGAAGACTCACTATTTTAGAAATGTCAATTTTTCCCAAATTCATCCTAAGCAATTTCAGTAAAAACTCAATTGGATTTTCAAGGGAACTTGACAAGATACTACCAAAATTTATATAAAAGAGAAAATGTCCAAAATAGCTAAGATAATTTTGAAAAAGAAACAAATTGAAAGAAACTTGCTCAACCAGATATCGGAACGTGCTATGTATCGATGGAGGATTAGATAGAGCAATGGATCAGACTAGAAAGCCCCCCCCCCCAAAACATATAGGTTTATGGTAGCGTGATGCATGCCCTATATGACCTTATGTTGGAGTATTTGGAGAAACTGGGACAATTGTTTACCCATGTTGGAAAAAAACTAGACCCCCTACCTCATATCACACTAAAAAAATAAATTCCAAAAGGATTAAAGATCTAAATGAGAAAAGAAATAGTGGTGTCTCAGCCTGGTCTTCCCAAAAGCAGATTTTGAGATAAGGGTTTGTGTTCAGGAAGTTTACTTGTGAAACTGTGTCAAGGATCTGGGGTGGGGAACTGGGAAGAAGCAAAGAGTAGGAGAGAAAGCCAATTGGGATGGTTACCACTCTGGTTAATTGGGTCCTGATCCTTGTGGGGAGCCTTTGAAGAGCTATTTTAAAAAATTGTTCACTGGGGCGCCTGGGTGGCTCAGTGGGTGAAAGCCTCTGCTTTCGGCTCAGGTCATGATCTCAGGGTCCTGGGATCGAGCCCCGCATCGGGCTCTCTGCTCAGCAGGGGGCCTGCTTCTCCCTCTCTCTCTGCCTCCCTCTCTGCCTATTTGTGATGTCTCTCTGTGTCAAATAAATAAAATCTTTTAAAAAAATTGTTCATCTTAAAAATGGAAGACAGAGTATTTATTCATTAGATCCTGTCCTTCATGGTGAAGATGTTCAATAAAATAGGAAAGGTATGACAAGGTAACCTGAAAGGTAGCCTCAGGTTATGTCAAGATTTCTTAAAACAAGGGGTGCCTGGGCGGCTCAGTGGGTTAAAGCCTCTGCCTTCGGCTCAGGTCATGATCTCAGGGTCCTGGGATCGAGCCCCGCATCTGCTCAGTGGGGAACCTGCTTAACCCTCTCTGTCTCTGCCTGCCTCTCTACTTGTGATCTCTCTCTTTCTATCAAATAAATAAATAAAGTCTTTAAAAAAAAGATTTCTTAAAACACGATTGAAAAGCGCCATCATAAAGGAAAATATAGACTTATTAGATCACACAAAGATCATATCTTCTCTGCATAAAAATATGATAAACTGGTTAAAAAGATAGGTCAAAAGATAATGTAAAAGAGGCTGGAGGGGATATTCCAGAAATGGGGATCAGGGAAGGCCTCTCTGAGGAGGGGATATTTGAGCTGAGGGGGGAAGGATTTTATTAGTGTCAACAGAAAGTACAAATGTCCTGAGGTAGAAACTTTGTTCATAGAGGCCCAAGTAGCATGTGAAAGCAAGAATGGTAAGGGATGGGATATAAAAGGTGATCAAGGGTAGTCTGTGAAATGGTTTTCTAGGATCAGCTGGAAACCATTGAAAGGGTGTAAGCCAGTGGGTGGCAGGCTGTTGAGAGAAGAATGAATCACAGGTGGGAAGAATGGAGGCAAAGTCACCGGTTAGGAGGACTCCGCAGTATTCCATATGCAAGATGATGGGGCTTGAACTGGGGAAGTGGCGAGGCAGATAAAGAATGGACAAATTCCATATATAGTTTGAAACTTGATGATGAACCAGTATGCAGAATGGTTAGGAAAAGCGAGGAATCGAGCATACTCCCTACGTTTTTGATTCAAGCAGCTGAGTAGCCATAGTGCCATTTACTGAGATAAAGGTGACCGGTCATGAGTGACAGGTTTGGGACTGAAATAAAGAAATCTGACATGTCGAATCTGACACACCTATTTGAAAGCACGTGGAAGTTTGGAGTAAAAAATTGGGTGTATGGTTTGATAGCTGGAGAGGGATTAGAGGAGGGTAAATATAACTGGCAGTCATATAACGTACTGAAGGAGTTTGTAGCTACCAGACTAGATGAAATCCCTAGGGAGAGAATGTAGCGACGAGGAAAGCACTCAGGTCCAAACCCTGGGGCATTCCAATATGGAGAAATCAGGAAGTTGGGAAGGGACCACCACCAAAAATACCACCGCCATCAGCACAACCACCACCAAATCACCAGGAAGGAGAGAGGAGTGCATCATGAAGGAGCAAGGGGGAGGTTGTGGTGTCCCAAAAGATGAAGAGCGCATTCATCCACGTGGCCTGAAAAGGACCAGAGCCTCCTAGCCTACCCACCTGATCCCACTGATGCCAAAGCCTGCCAGGTGTTAGGAGCTAAGAGGCAGCCAAACCCCATCAGAACGGCCGTGACCAGGTGATCACTGCAGGCCACCCTCAGACAAGACACACCAGCTCGATCCTCTTGACTGGAGAAACCAGCTTGTCAGGGATCCCTTTGGATCCCTTCAGGCCCAGGCTCTTGGGAAGAGGTCTGCCTCCCCTTCCGCCATGGCTCTCCTCACATGCTGCCTCCCCCTGCCTCTCCTGTGAGGCCAGGAGGTCCCCCTGGCTATGGTCACTCTTTACAGTCCTCTTGGGAACATGCAGTCCAGAGGTAGCCTCACCTTCACGATGGGATCTACGGAGCACCCTCATGAACCAACCACATTGATTATGATATCACTACCCAAAACAAAGAGTCAACAATCGAAAATCACAAATCTTCAAAGAAAGGGACTAGGGGTGCCTGGGTGACTCAGTCAGTTAAGTCTCCAACTTTTGATTTTGGCCCAGGTCATGATATCAGGATTGTGAGATCAAGCTCAGCGTGGAGCCTGCTTCAGATTCTCTCTATTCCTCTCCCTCTGCCCCTCCCCCAACTCATGCACACGTGTGAGTGCGCTCTCTCTCTCTAAAAAAAAAAAACCCACATGCCAATCTTCTAATTTGCAGTTTTATGACATATCTTATCCCTCCCTTTATCTTGCTGTGTTTTCCTTGTTTTGCTTTAAGTACGTATTTTGTACAATTACATATGTGGATTCAATTTTTCACAAAGAGAATTAATTTGTTCATTTAAATTACTCATCCAAAATATTCTTGGATGCATCAATATGTAGAGAATTAACTATTTCTAATGCACAGTCTTTTCTCACCTGCCATGTAGCAGGAAGAATGGACACATTCCATGTGATGCTTACATTTGACCTGGGGCAAGGGCTGCTAAAGAAGGAAAACATGCTAAGTATTTGGGGTACAACAATGGCCTAACCTTGCAGAATTAGCCCTTCTGTTTCATTATCAAAAGCAAATAGGGATCTTCTCACCTTGCATTTAACACCCAAGCTTTCTGCATTGTGGGGTTATATCAATAAGCACGAATGTCCCACAACGCTGGGAACCAGTGTTGTGATTCTACCTTAAGCCATGCTGCAAATGAGATCCTTGACTTTGCCTCTAGGTGAAACTTAGAGCTTAAAAAAGAAAGGGAGCACTGGGTTCCTCCCCAGAAGTAGGGGTCAATGTGAATTGTCCTGCCGTATCCTTCAGACTGAGTTATGGGGATTTCATCTGCAGCCAACAAGGTTCTCCCCAGCCTTTAGCATGAGCATGAGCTTGTCCAGTATTTCAAATCTTGACCTCTCTACTGAATCCTTCCATACCCCTGTTTGGGGCGACACTCATATTGCCCCCAAATCTGGCTCTTCCATCCATCCTGCCTAATTCCTCATGCTACTCCAGTAAATAATCATAGATGGTTTTGAAGTCTGAGCGTCTTTCCCCAAAATGAGCACTTTGAAGGGAGACTGAGTTTCGGTGGTTGTTAGTGTAGATGTGGTCTGATTTACAAGGAAAGAGAAGCTGTGGACGGGCTGGGAGGGTGCAGTGGGTAAATAGGGCAGTGCAAAGGGAAGTATGATGAAGCTCATTAGGGTGAGCGCTGGTAAATGGAATGTAGATAAAGAGGGTGCTCAGTATTTGGAGATAAAAGAAAAAATATAGAACTATCTTAATGATGCTGGTAATAATATTTAGCTTGTATGTAATAATGTGTATATAATATTATTAAGATGTAGTCTTTTAAGAAAAAGTATCATTGGAGCACCTGGGTGGCTCAGTTGGTTAAGCGTCTGCCTTCAGCTCAGGTCATGATCCCAGGGTCCTGAGACGGACCTCTGCCTTGGGCTCCCTGCTCAGTGGGAGGCCTGCTTCTCCCTCTCCCTCTGCCCTTCTCCCCGCTTCCGTTCTCTCTCTTTCAAAGAAATAAATAAAATCTTTAAATAAATAAATAAAAATTTAAAAGGTATCATAAGCATTGTCACCTAAATACTGAACAAATCATTCACATTACGTATTTAGGTGAAGACAAGAAAGGAAATCTGAAAATAAAAAAACACAGGGGATCTCAAGCTGATTCAGATTTAAGAAACGAGAGAGGAAGCTATAGGAGGAAAGAAATCTCCATGTACCTATATTACATACCTATATTACATGTTTTTAGGTAAAATCCTTTTCACACCTTTCTCTATTTTCTGCCAGGTATGTATTTCTGAACTCTATGGGCTTGCATTTCTTATATGGCTACCTAATGAAATCCAGAAATCAGATTTTAAAAATGTAAGTCTTTATAACTACCAAGGACAGGTGCTTGGGTGGCTCGGTCCATTAAGCGTCTGCCTTTGGCTCAGGTCATGATCCTGGGGTCCTGGGTTGGAGCCCTGAGGCAGGCTTCCTGCTCAGCAGGGAGACTGTTTCTCCCTCTGCCTCTCCCTCCCTTGTGCTCTTTCTCATGCTCTCTCTCAAATAAGTAAATAAAAGCCTTTATTACAGAAAGAGATGGAGGGAAAGTCCTCCTCAACCTATAGCTGTGGAAGGAGAGAGAGAATTCTGCACCATAAACTAATATAAAGAATATGATTTGACAAAGCATTAAATTGAGAAATTACATAAAAAGGTAAGTCTTATGCTCTAGTAAAATATGGAAATATGTCTATTCATAACCATTACCAATTTGTTCTTTTCTCTGTTAATAAAAATTTGTCCTTGGAAGAATTAATTTGAGTAGGTCTTGTAATATTCTTGTAATCTTGTAATTCTTGTAATAATAAGAAATTATTACCACTTCTCATGAAACCAGTTCCAAAGAACCTTAATTCTGATCGACTATCTTGATAAATCTTGGGCCTGGCCATCATATTTTTTAAAAATTTATTTTAGGGGCACCTGGGTGGCTCAGTGGGTTAAAGCCTCTGCCTTTGGCTCAGGTCATGATCTCAGGGTCCTGGGATCGAGCCTCGCATCGGGCTCTCTGCTCAGCTCTCTGCTTTGCTTCCCCTCTCCCTCTGTCTGCCTCTCTGCCTACTTGTGATCTCTCTCTCTCTGTCAAGTAAATAAATAAAATCTTAAAAAAATTTTATTTTAATTCCCATGTAGTTAACATACAGTGTTATACCTGTTTCAGGTGTACAAAACAGTGATTCAACAATTCCATACTGGCCGTGATATTTTAACTGATATCTGGATCCCTGAACTATATAAATGCATGTAAGATTTTATATTAAATTAGAAAAAAAATTCTTGGCATTCTGTATTCCTCACATACAAGTAGGTAATAAAATGACCACCAATTTCCTATTTAAATAAGATTTTGAGAGCCTTGTCTCATTTAATTTCACTCTAGGTATTATGTAATGGGAAAAAAAGATATTTATAGTAACAAACAAATTTGTACACCATATAAGAATTTTTAAGAAGTGTAAGAAAAGTCTTATTGGAACAACATTAAAAAAGACGTGAATAAGTGGGTAAAAACCTCTGTTCTCCCAAAATTCATCTGCATTTTTAATGTTTTTTTTTTAAGTTTTTTTTTTTTTAATTCTAGTTAGTTATAATATATGGTAAAACTGGTTTCAGTTTCAGTGGAATTTAGTGGTTCATCACTTACTTGTAACACCTAGTGCATTTCTAATCAGATTCCAGTGAATTTGGGAAGGAGGTCGTGGTGGTGGGGTGTCTTCTTGAGTTTGATTCTAAAATTCACCCCCAGTGAGTCATCAGGATGGTGCTACCTTTGAGCTCTCTCTTCTTTTCTGTAGCCCATTTGATTGCAAGAGAAAATCTAGTATATAGACAGGCTAACAGTACTGTGTGATTAAAGTGGCAGTTCAATCACAATGTAGTAGCATGGAAAATATTTTTGAAATTCCAACCTCACACAACGAAGAGGCAAAACCCATGGAATTATAGATGTAAACATTAAAAATGATCAGGTGCTTCAAACATTTGAGACAATGTTTTTTCAATTTTCAGCTAGAAATGGTTATTATAAAAATAATGGGAAACCCAAGAGCCAGAGAGAAAAAAAACCTGACAAATTTGACTACCTAAAAATTTATAACGTCTCTAGGACATAAGAGTC
>CM052810.1:166545829-166561614 GCA_028533885.1 Nasua narica | reverse complement strand
GTGTATATCTAGTTCAAGTGAGCAGTGATGTAGACATGGACTAGAGTGTCAGCAATGGGAAGGGAGATGAAGGGTCAGGTTGGAGATTTAAAAGGAAGAATTGAGAGGTGAAAAATGTGGTCTATCAATTGAGGAGAGACAGTGGTGTCATCTGTGACTCTGTGAATTTCAGCCTGAAAGAAAGGACCATTAATAGTGTGTTTTAGAAACAGGGAACACTGGAGGAGCAAATGCTGGTTTTAGGAAGATGATGTGCTCAGTTTTGTAAGTGTCGAGTTTGAAGAAGTTTGAAGAAGGCTACAATCTTCAGAACGTTGGACAGAGATCATTCTGCCGTTTGGATGGGTGAGCTTAGCTGCTTAGAGGACAGGGCTGGGCTGGATATGTTATGTTTAGGAACTATTAAGTTGTGGATGGTGATTGAAACCATAGGAGTGGATGAGATGCCTGGGTGACGTTTCTTGTAATCTGGATGAGTTATAGGGGACACTGATACCTGGGAACACCTTGCCCTGAAAACTCACGGCTACTGTGAACCACTCCTTGCACCAACATTGCTTTTGTCTCCTGCCCATTTCAGATCCCACAATTTCTCCATCTCACTTCTCTTCCTTTTACACTCTGCCATTTTCACTCATCTTTTAACTTTTTTTATGTGGTTCTCTGTGTGCCTCTTTCTCATCTCCATTTATTAACCTATATATGTACCTCACTCCATCTATTTTCTTATGCTTCTATCCCTGGATCTAGTTTTTTTATTGATGTAATCCTCTTTCTAGTGTCACTTCCTTTTCCATTTTCTCTTTGCTTCTAGTCTGTTTCTGTAAATCTTATCTTGATCTTTTGGCTCTTTCTACAATTACAATCTTCGTCTTTATATTTTATCTATATTCAGCTTAATCTCACAGACTGCTACTGTCATTCATGAACCACATGCCTACTCTTTTGACACTGACCACACTGTTCACCATTTCCACCAGCTCCCTATGGGCTTTTCTACATTTCAAGACTCAGTCAGTCATGGACTTTATTACCATGTTTCTGGTACAAATCTTGAGAGTTATCTTGAAAGTCATCACTTCCCCCCCCCCCCTTAAAACTCCCCAATTTGGTGATATTTGGGTTCCATGTCCACTTGAAAAAACTTGAAGTGCACTCAGTCAGATGTCTTTCCATTTGGAGACCCCAGCCTATCTTTTCCCTTCTTCCTCCTTACATTATCCATTCAGTGTCACCTCCCTCCATTCAGGAACACAGCTCTTCTTTCTCTTTTGGCTCCTTCAAACCTGTTGAAAGCAGTCCAAATCTGGGCACGAGTCTATGTATGGGAGTGCGTGTGCATTTGTGTGTGCATGTACATGCTCTGTTTGGGGTGAAGAGGTAAGGTAAAGAAAGAAGAGCTTTCCCTCTTTGCAGACAGGAAAACAAAGATATAATTAATATCATAACTGGCTTCTCTATCAGATGCTTAAAGGTTGGCATCTCTTCTGAGTCTCTTCCTCTATTCATCTGAAGAGATCTGAATTCACAGAAGGGTACTGAAGAGAAATAAGGAAATGACAGACTACAGACACTGGCCACTTTGATGTGGTCAAGCTCATTTATATTCACTGTTAAGATCAACTGAGAAAACACCCATTCCAATGACTGCACCTTATATCCAACAAAGATGTGCTCTGTCACCTTTTCTATCTGGCCACACCTCATTCTCCTCCTTATTTCTCAATTTTCTAGCCATTTCCCTGACTTACACATTTCTATCTCCATCACTTGATTCCGTGAGCTTCTCTCCCTGATTTCTCGTCCTCTGTGTTGTTTTCTCTCTTTTCATCGGTGATGTTCTTAATCTCTGTGCCTTTTTATTTCTCTCTCTTTTTAAAAAAGATTTTATTTATTTGAGAGACAGAGCATGAGGGGGGAGGGTCAAAGGAAGAAGCAGGCTCCCTGCTCAGCAGGGAAGCAAGACTTGATCCGGAGACTCGAGGACCATGACCTGAGCCAAAGGCAGTTGCTTAACCAACTGAGCCACCCAGGTGCCCACCTTTTTATGCCTCTATTCATTCTTTTTGGCTCTTCCCTTCCAGGTATTTTGTATACTTTATAGCTGACACCACTCCTACCATCTTATTTTTCTTCATGATTTTCATTTTTATCTATCTATCTATCTAATCATCTATATTGTTGTTAAATAAGTTTTCTTGCATCAGGCACTGATACGTTCTGCTGATACTATATATCAGGTCCCTTGTACCTCCCTTTTGGACTTTGATCACTGGATACAGCTCTTATATTCCTGTTACATACAATAGTCATACTTTTTGACTTTTGGTCAAATTGGACAATTTGGTCAAATGTCTATTTCATCATCCCAAAATAGGGATAACAAAAATTAGCCTGCCTAAATCTTGAGGGTATTGTGATGACAAAGTAAGATCTCATTTGCCAAAGTACTTTAAAATAACACAATATAATCAAATTACAATGTGATGGACATCTGCCAAAAACTATACTAAAGTTTGGAAGTTGTGGATCTGAAGCTTTTATTTCTGTCTATAATTACATAGCAGGACCCGTCGTCTTTTGAGACTTACAAATACAAATGACATTAGTACCAGTCGATATATCACTATAGAAATCTAAGATGTTTAAAAAAAAAAAAAGAAATCTAAGATCTTAGTGTTAGTAGGCATGACAGTAGGTATTAAAAAGATACCACCAAAAAAAAAAAAAAGATACCACCATTTTGCTAATCATTTCATCCACAACAGCAGTATATAATTACATACATTTATTCAGTAAGACTCATCCCGTTAAACATGAATTTATAATAATTTCCTGTCTCCTTCTATTTTCTAAAATGCTGAAAAGGAGTTCCCAGGATTAACTGGATACAGGTCTTCAAGGTGCTCAAAATAAAATGCATCAGGAAACAGTAGCTTTTAATTCCTGACATTCTGTAGACCAAGGCTTGGCATCCTAATCTTCTTTACCTGACCCACTTCTTAGGACTGAGCTAGAAGATTCCTGAGGTTCTTCTGTATGACTTAATTCTGAAAAGTTACCACTGCTGATCCCTGCAGAAAGAAATAAAATTTCTTAGCAGTCTCAGTCTGTGTCCTAGGAACCAATCCAGCACCAAACTCTTTAAAAGGAAGATTGGAAAAAGAAGTTCATGGAGGAGGAGCAGGAATATTCCTACTACCAGACTACACTGTGACTCCATCTGACCTGTTGGTCAAGGTTGCTCCAGGAACCACCCCCAGGGCTGGGCTAGGGGACAACTTTGCTGGAAGGCACTCCCTTTTGTCATCATGTCTTACCCTCTCCACTTGTCTGAATGTACTTCTTCCACCAGTTCCTTTGATTATCCAGGGAGTCTGTGGAAGCAACATTTTCAAGATGTCAGGGCCTTTACCAGCTGAGGCCCTCAATAATCAAACAGAGCAGAGCACCCTCTACTCTAGGAGTTACTTTATCCTATTTAAGCAAATGAAGAATATACTTATATTGCACTTGTGCCACTAAACTTTTTGAGGCCTACATGTTGTAGCAATTAGCCCAGCCCACCTAAATCAAAATGTATAATGTGAATCAATTAAATTGCGAACAAATTAATTTTTTTATTGTACGAGGTATAACAAAATTTTTTGAACAAAGTTTTTATAGTAAAGAAATATATTTGTTACATTAAGAGTTTTAATTGCTCTTACGTCTTTTCCTCTTGCTTATCCCACAAACAGATTTGTTTCCAATAACCACAGGATCTGAAAAGTAAAGGAAAACACAACCAGTAATCTACACCTAAGAGTTGTAAATCTTATGACTACTCCCATTGTAGACAGGATTTGGACTAGAAAGACACTATGATGATCATTTGTCTCTTCCCATCTAAAGGAAAAAGACCACTACTAAATGGAGCAGAGAACCACAATCCTTTGGCCCCAATTGCAAAATCAAAGAAGTTATGAAAATCCATATTTTCCCCATAGGTTTTCAGCTAACTCCTTCAGCAGCGAATCTGGACTTGAGCTGTCATGCGTCCATGTAAAAACTTTATTTCTCACACTTAGTGTGAATTCACACAATTTGTTGCAGGAATATAGTATATTTGAGAATGGGATTCTGTCCCAGACCCTGCTGGACTTTTTTGGGGTGGTAATATATAGAATATAAACCACACTGTCTCTCTAACAGATTATTATTTTATGTCTGGCTTCCAAGGTTTTGAATAAAAGACTATGGATGTTGGCTAGGAGTCTAGACTGTTTTGACTCTTCTAGTGACTTTCCACACAAGATGTGTGAAAATCTTTACATGTTTATGTTGTAGAGTTTTCCTACCTGTGGAGTGGAGAGAGTAACAGTTATCTGGCCTACCTTTAAAGTTGTTATAAACATAAAAGGATATCTTACTAGTGAAGATATTTTCAAATATCATTATATAAGCCAATGTCATATTGGGGTCATCTGTCAAAAGCTATAAATTGAATTTGATAGTAATAACCATAAGCTTTTCTTTCTGTCAATAATCAGAGTCTATGATCAGAATCTTCTGATATTTGAACAACTTCGTGACAAAATCAAGCAAAAGCAGATACCCATTTTATCTGCTCTCTAGAAAATTGGAGGGCAGGGGTGGAAATCACTACGTAATTCAATATTTTGGGGCCAATAAATCTGAGAGCATGTAGTTAAAATGGCACTACGATTCAACTAGAGTCATCTTGTTAAACCTGGATTTATAATGATTTCTCTCTTTGCATTTTTCAGAATGGCCAGATGTGATAAATGCAGAGAAAGGGATCCCAGGCTGTGGAGTGTGCTCGGAGTTAAATGCCCAGGAAACAAGAACTCTGAACTCAGATTCCTTGTGTCCAGGAGCCCAGTGATGGCAGTCCTTACCCTCCTTATCAGTATCACTTCTCAGTGCTGAGCACAAGGCTCTCGGGGGCTCCTCTTCCTCACAGGACTCCGAATAGTCAACAAATCTTTTCACTGCGGAAGAAGCAAGTGTCCCTTGAAAGTCTCAGTGTATGACAACAGAACCAAGATGGTTAAAAAGCCTATGGCAAGAATATCCCCAGGACATCTTGGGAGTCTGGTATTGAAGAAGGCAGATTTCCCACTTGGCTGCTTCCCTGAACCCCACTTGAAACAGGGTCCCACATCTTCCTCATCTAGAGCTCCTTGGAATGTTTACTTGAGAAAAAAATTTAATTCTATTGTGTTTGAGCCCTTGACTTTTTTTGGGTTTACTTGTTATGACCATTAGCCTAACTAATTAATACAAAAGCTAAAATACAAACCATCTTACATTAAAACACATTTATATTCTACTTTGAAAGATATAACAAAGAATTAGAAAGAATCTTTTGTAGAAAATGCTGTTCATTTGTAACCACCAAGAGTTTTATTTGCCCTTATCTACTTTCCAAACTCTTTCTTTGGATATAGGCGATTTTCTGAAATCTGTGGGGTCTATAAAGTAAAAGGGAAGAAACAATTATTTGTATGCAATAATCTTGCAAATTCTGTGACAACTCAACGGGCTTGCAATCATAATAATACTTTGATGATCATTTTTCTCTCTTTCCTTCAACTGAATCCAGTTCTGGTGGCCTGGGGTATAATGCTGGGTTCCTGCTTGGCTCTCCTTTTCGCTCTCCATGTAAATTTGTAAATGATTCTTCTACATTACTAGCTGCCTTATCTATAAAGCTGGGATAACCTAGTTACCCTATCTCTCTGTTAAGGTTTTTTATGAAAACAAAATGAAGTTTATTTATAAAAGCCCTTTAAAAAATCACAATGTGAGCCAAAGGTTTAAGTAATTTGGGTTTGAGGATAGCTGATCAGAAGTCATTTTCCTATCAATAATTAAATAGCACAAATTATTCTTTGAAGGCTTTCTAAGTTTGGGACTAATGACAATACTGTCAACAAACAGAGGTACACAATGCTTACTCTGTTGGATAGAATATAATGCATATTGGTAGAGAATAAATACATTATTGCAACTCTTTTGCATTAATACATGATAGTGCGTAGGAAAAGAAGTTTATCATTTTACCAGCATATTTTTGCTACGTTTCCTATATATCAGTCAAATGGGCCCATGCAGTTAAATAGCAATTTATAATGTCTTCCTGCCTCCGTCCACTTCCCAACAGGGTCAGAGAAATTAAATGCAGAAAATAGTCCCTAGAAGTAATAGAATCAAGGCACACAGAGCATGCTCGAAACAAGATCCATCAGGAAAACAGCTCTGGATTTAGCCTCTGAGTATTTGTCCTCCAGGGTTGCAATTCTAATGCTCTTACCTAGTGTAACCTGAAGTCGTGAGCAGGTGGCTTCTTGGGATTCTCCTCTCTCACTTGATTTTAATGAGTCAAGGTTATTGGTCACTGCACAAAGGAAGAGGGCTTTTTAGGGATCTCAGTGTGTGACCAAACAACTGAAATATTAGCAGGAAATATCCTCATAAGAAAAAGCTAGAAAAATCTAGAAAACCCATGCAAATTGCGATCTGTAACAGTGCCACCCCGGTCTGTCCTTCTAAGCCACCTGCCTTGAATGGTAGTCCCACTCCATTCCGTGTCGCCAGAGGCAAGAGGCCACTTTGCTCTGTCTGAACCTTACCTTCCCATACTGTCTGTCTTCCATGTCTTACCCCTTCCGTTCCCACTTCACACTTTCTTCACCTCTGCTGTTTCTCACCTGGGAAGGAAGACCTCAGAAACCCTGTGTCAACAACCTGTTCTGGTCACCTCCCCAACCTAGTGTGTTTGCAAGGCTGAGAAATAATCTCTTGTGTCTGCATCCGAGACATATTTTGGGACTGTCTTTTAGAGCACTTCGCTACACTAAGGCAGAAGTTCAAATGTGTACCCTTTAAACCTTGAAGTGAATTTACATTTTACTTTGATGGATCTAGTAAGCAATAAGAATGATGTATCATTTAAAATATTGTTCTTTGGTAACATCAGGACCAGGTAATATTTTTATTTGTTTTTAGGTCTTTTCCAAGTATGTTTCCCCAAATAGGCATGTTTCTAATTCCCTCTGGGTCTAGAAAGTAGAAAACAAATCACCAATGTGTGCACAAAAGAGCTGCAAATCGTAGGACCACTCACGCTACCCACGAAATTGAGGAAATATTTTGATAATGTTTTGATAATTTTGATAATCATTTTTAGCCCCAATTTTATAAAGCAAAAATGCAGAATCCAGGATGCCGTCTTGTGTGTCCCTTTAATTCTCCATGAGACTCTGTAGAAGACCTTTAAACATTGATGTGATTATGTTTTCTCTACAACGTCTGGGGTACTTAAGATTTTTATAAATTAAAAAGTAAGGTATTTGCAAAAGTCCTTGGAAAAGTCATTATATATGCCATGACTTGCGGAAGAACTCTCAAAAACAATACTTTGGGTTTCAGAGTACTCTATCTGAATCTTTTTTCTGGTAACACTAGTTAGCTGAATGAGTTGTCTTTTGACACAGTTCAGTTTGCGCTTAGATGACAATATGATCTTCTAATAAAGGAATATTTAGCTTTCTGTCCCATACAGAAATCACTGTATAAATCCAATACCATATAAGCATAGAAACTAGCTGGGTTTTTTTTTCTCCCCAAATACGTTTATTTAAATTTTTCACTGTTACAAGATTGATTGTTCATGCTCCACACCCAGTGCTCCATGCAATACGTGCCTACTAGCTGGTTTTAAAAACAATTTCATCAGGTAGCCCTTTTCCCCTATATAATCAATATACGGGTGCTTGCATTGAAAAACAGGACCTGTCCATTAAGAGGCCTCGTCTTTATATATAATGATTTTTTAATCTCCCTGCATTTTCCAAAAAGGTAGAGTAAAATAAATGCAGAGGTTGGGATTCCAGGATAAACTGAATCTATCATACAGAATAGGCACAGAACAAGATGCATCAAACAGTAGTTCTTCATTCGGATTCTTGTAGCCAAAGCCTGCTTTCCCACTTCCTTACCAGGCCCACTTTCCAGCGCTGACGTGGAGGCTTCAGGGGGCTCGTCTTCATCTCTGGATTCCTCGGAGTCACTGCTGATCACTGCACAGAGGGGCAAAGCCCTTTAGCTTCTGGGTGCGGCCAATGAGCCCACATAGCAGGCAGCTCAGCAATAGGACCACTAGGGAGACCTAGAAGCTAAGTTAACTCAAGGCACCCTAGTCTGTGCTTGAATGTGTGTGACCTGCAGGTTGCTCGAGTCCTAAACTAAAAGTGATGGAATTCACATACAGAGGGCAGCTTTGCCCACCCTGCCAACCACTCTTCTTCCCCCACCTTCATGTGACCTCCTCCCCTGCCCTCATGTGACCTCCTCTCCTGCCCTCATGTGACCTCCTACTCCCCCTCTCCTCCACCCTCAGGCTCCCTCTATCTTTTAGTCTCAATTTCCTCCACTTTCTTCTTGGCTTTGCCTATTTCCCTTACTTACGCCTCTCTTTCTGGCAGTGGTATCCCTCTATACCTCTCTTTGTCTTCACGTCTCCTCCTTCATCCCCTCTCATGAATATCTTGGCTCTCTGATGTTTTTTTCCCTTTTCTTCAACTTCTACCACAATACTTTCTTCTTTTGCTTTAGAAATAGTTTTCCCTACATTAATACTTAAACCTACTATTTTCTGTCTTTTGGTTATTTTTCTGATTACTGGGACCTTCTCCTGCGTAGCTCACTGCATATGATGCGGGTTCCTCCCCTCTTGCCTCCATCCAAGGCCAACCGGACTGCTTCGATGGACCCTGATAACATGTCCCAGCCCCTTGCCTGGAACTGGTGACTCACATGACACACTCTTTCAGGCAGCCTTACCTATTACGTCAGATGCCTGGTTAACTGTCGAGCTGAAAAATGGCTTTTCCTTCTTTATATCCACCAGACGCACAGAACAGGAGTTGACTTGGATTCCATGGTTGGGCGGCACTGCACCTGGGTCAAATTGTAATGAATGACATATTTGGACATATTTTAAAGTTGGAACTGGCAGCAATGGCAAATAAAGTAATGCTTGTTTTAATCCACTGAATTTTGCGACTGTTTTTACAAGCAACAGAAAACGAATACAGCTTCCAACTAGAGATGACTTTCAGATCTTTGATTACAAGTCTTCGGGCACTTGAAGGAATGAATCTAGAAGACAGGTCTGGACCAGGGGTGTGTGTAGGAATCCCTAGATCACAGGTAGTGACTGAAGCCATGGAGACATGAGACGCTTGGGTAGAGGCCTATTTTTTTCTGAGGGAGTAAAAGGGTCATTTCGGTCATTGTGGACACCTTAATGATGTCTTCTCAGTGGTATTAGGAAGAGCCCTCTGTGCGCTCTTTCTGGTGACCGTCTTTTCAAATGGGATAATGGTTCATTGGTCTTCTATTTGGTCCACTCACTGTCACTTTTTCCTTCATGGTCCCTTAATCCATCCCTGCTCATTCTCGTTAGGTCTCTCCCCGTTTTTTCTATTTACTGGTATTAATTTCCTTCTGTATATTTCTCTTTTCATACTCTTTTTTCCCAACATTCTTTATCACTATCTCCCAGGATCCAGCAGGGTCTAGGGTAAGTCAGAAGAGGTGCCAAGGGGACAAGAAAATACCAAGAGTTAAGATTTTCTTACCATGTGTCCCAGGACCTCCTTGCCTCACTCTAGAATTCGCCCTGCTTTCCCCTACTGGATTTTTCAGTTTATCCATTCTCTGTTACGTTTCCTACTTTCTCCTACTCGATCTCTGTTTCTTAATTATGAATGTATCTTTCTGGCCTCTTCTATATTGATTTTTGTCTTTCATTTTTCTCATCTCAAGCATTCCAATCATCACCAAAGTTCTCCTCCTGTGTCACTGTCCCCCACCCCAAGTCCCTCCAGTTGCCACTTGTTTTCTAAAAGTCCTTCACCAGAGCTTCCGTACTTGCAAATCTAACTAGCAGCATCATGCATGGTTCCCATGTTTCTGTTACAGCTTCTGAAAAGCAAGTTGCAACTTATTTCTTTTCAACTCCACAAAATGGTACTGTTTGGATTCCATGTCAATTTATCTAAAACCTATGTTGTCATGTACTTTGCCATTGGTGTTCTTTGGTTCACTTTTTAAAATATTTTCTCTCTTTGTATTCTCTCCCCAGGGACATGCCCTTCATCAAAGAGCTCAGCTCTCTTTTCCTCTTGCATCTCACATGACTCAGAAGCAGTCAGAGGGTGTGCACAAGGCTGTGGGTCTTGGGTGTTGTTAGGGTCAGGGAGGTGGTTAGTATCAGAGGACCAAGGAAAGCTTTTGCTCTCATAGAAAAACAAAGATAGAATCAGAAAATTGAGGGGCACCTGGGTGGCTCGGTGGGTTAAAAAGCCTCTGCCTTCAGCTCAGGTCATGATCTCAAGGTCCTGGGATTGAGCTCCGCATAGGGCTCTCTGCTCAGGCGGGAGCCTGCTTACCCTTCTCTCTCTGCCTACTTCTGATCTCTCTCTATCTGTCAAATAAATAAGTAAAATCTTTAAAAAATAAAAAGAATTAGAAAATTGGTAAGATAAGTGATAATTACTTTCACCATCACAGGGCAATGGGCTGGGTGTGTCTTCTCTTGTGTCTCCATTATTCACTTGGATGGGTTCTTGTTCACAGGAGTCTGAGGAAAAAAGAGACCACAGCTGAGACCCCACAGAGCTCCCCCCCTCCACCCCCGTTCTGCCTATTTGCATTTTGTTACACCCACCCTGACTTCTCTTTTCTTCTCATGTTTCTATTTATAGCTTGCCTGCCTATAGTGCCACCTTAACCTTCATCCCATGAAAGTGTTGGTGCTTCAGTGAATCTGTGATCGAGCTCTCCCTGACTACTTTTGTCTTCTCTTTCTGTCTCTCTTTCCGGATGAGGCACTGTAACTTTTCACCCTTTGTCTCTTCGTTTATCCTTCCTAACTTTTCTTTTTCCTTTTCTTTTCTTTTCTTTCTTCTTTTTTAACAAAGGAAAACCAAATTTAATAGGCATACATATGGGGAATCCACACAGACATGGGATTCCAAACATGATGAGGCAACATGAAGCTTATATGAGCTTGGAAGAGGGATAGGGGCCAGAGGATACAGAGGGAAGAAAAGTCATTAGCAAGAAAGTCAAAGGAGATGTTTGGAAAAACATGTAATAGGGTTCTATTATGCAGCTAAGTTCCTTCTTAGGTAAAGGGGAGTCTCTGTTAGTACTTCTTTTCCTGGCATAAGCTCTCCTTTCTGGTATATATGGAGGACGTTATGGGGGAGGCAGAGCACCTTTCCGGCATCTGCTAGGTTTTTATTTTAACTCGAAATAACCTTTATGCCTAAATGGCACATTTTAGGGCAGCCTGCCCTGGGCCCCTACACTTGAATGTATACTGTGAAGTTTTCTTTTTCTTTTTTTCTTCAAATCTGGGTATCTTTAAACTTAATATCCAGTTTCCTCTCATTTGCTGAGGCTGTATGCAAACCGATGCTACTATAAGCACATCCTGATTTTCTTGGCCTTGCTTCTTAGCCAGAAACCATCTTTTTTTTTTCTTTAAATTTCTATAGTGTGTACTCATGTCTCTCATAGCCCATATTTCTTATTCTGCTCTGTATTTTATTTGTCTGTGTACTCATTTAATTTTCTTAGCAGCCTTTGCAGATCTTAAAACCAGAATACATTTTCAGCCCCTGGCATTGCAACTTTTCTATCAATAAGAGATATTCCAACATCGAGAACATGAAAAAGCACCAGGAACATATTTTGTATATTTTCCATTACAAGTAGGCAAATACTACTTTTTCAGTTAAACAGTAAAAATTAGCTTATTTAGCGTTTTTATCAGCAGGATAATTGCCAAAGTTGGCATTTCTGATCTCACCCAATACGAGCTTTTAATCCAGTAAAAAATAAGTAGGCTTGTGAAAGCCTACTTATCCTAACTTTTCTTCCTCTAGGTCTCTCCGATCAATATATCAAGCCACACTCCTGCCTTCTCTCTATCTGCATGAGTTTCCCCTTCTTTGTGAATGGATGTTTCCTTAAGTTGAGCATGACTCCACTCCCTGCCGACAAGGGCTGCTTAGGCCCTCTATACTCATGCAAACTCAGGCAGTCAGTCTTACCTGCTGGCTCAGACTCTTGGACACACTCCTCATATGCTTGTTGGATTTCTAGTGCATCATTTTTGTCACTGGCTGTATCTCTTTTGTTTGCATTTATCTGTTCTGGTTCACAGAGGTTCTCCAAGACTCCATTTTCAGGTAGGGTTGTACCTAAACCATGTTTTAATTCATAGATCTTTTATTTGCCCTCTGCATCAATCAGGGTCCAACAGGAAAATACAAATCACTCCAAGCTTTTGAAGCACAGGGAATTTCATCCAGGGGGTTGGTTATACAGTTGATGGAAAAGCTGAGAAGTCCAAGTAGACGAATGCAGTAACCGGAAGAATACTTAATAGGGAACTGTGGGAGGGACTGAGGGTGAACTCAGAGGTCAGGGTCACTGGGTGGATAGAAGCTGGCCCATGGCTGGCCTGCTTGGGGGAAGTGGTTTCACGGATGAGATGCAGCCACTGTCAGATTTGTGGACCATGGCAGTGATGGGGAAATATCCAGCTTCTCCCTTTTCCTACTCTCTGATCTCTTGTTAGTGTCCCATGTCAGGAACCCAGCAGGAAGCCAGCAACAAAGGAAGCTAGCAAGTAGGTCCGCAGGCACCAGTGGCCAGAGATAGAGGGCAGAGCAGAGCAGGGGAAGGTAAGGAATGAATCCTAGGGCAAACACCCCAGGACTTCCTTACAGAAATTGCAGAAGTAAAGACAGAGATTCTGGGCAATCAGTGATACAAAGAAGCACCCCCACCCCCACTTCCCAGCACATTCCAGAATGGGACAAGAACACAAAGGGTTAGAATACAGTCAACAGGAACAGACCGTGGTAAGATGAGGATTGGGGGCATGACCAGGTCAGGCTTCGATAGGAGTTTTCACCAGTTCCTAGGGGGAAGAAATTGCAAGTTCATTTCAGAAATTGAAGTAGGGTCTGTGCCGTTCTCCCCTAATCCCTTTTTTATAAAGCAAGGGTTGAAGATCCCCTCCAGGTATCCATACAGAGACCATGTGGACTTGGTGGATCCCATGCAACCCTCGCAGTCAGACCCCAATTGGCAGAGTGGAGGATTGGGGTCAGCCACACTCCTGGCTAAAAGGGCCTCGGCCAGACCATCCCACTGCATGTCCCACACGAGGCACTTGAGTAACTGGTGATGGCTTATCCTGACTCCCATGGCCATAGTGAAGCTGCCTTTGTCCCCAGAGCTTCCCCTGACCAGTGGAATTACTCAGTTCCTACAAAGTCCTGCTGACTCGTCCCCACCTCCACTTCCTCTACACCCTCCCTCTACACATCTGTTCGGTCTGTCTCATTGGCCTTTCCTTGAGGATTCCATGTCCAATTCTCCTCTACCTCCTCCCATTCTTGGTATTCTTTTTTCTGTACCTTTCTCTGCATATATTTCCCAGCTTTTGTCTCATGCTTCTGTCTTTTCCATTAGATTACCAGAGTGGTAGTTCAGGGTGAAGAATGCAGGCTCTGTCCCAGCCAAAAGGTAGAAACAACCCATCACTAGCTGATGAATGAATAAGCAACGTGTGATAAATATATCCATACAAGGGAATGCTCTTCACTAATAACAAGGAACGAAGAACTGATTCATGCCACAACATAGATGAACCTTGCAAATACTGAGCTGGGTGAGGGAAACCAGACATGAAGGACGTGTTGTTATGGGTCCATTTACATGTACTGTCTGGAGTAGGTAAATCCAAAGAGACAGAAACGAGATTAGTGGTAGCCAGAGGCTAGGCAAGGGGGGCACAGGGAGTGATACGGAGCTTCCTTCTGAGGACATCGGAATGTTTTTCAACTAGACAGAGGTCGTGGTTGCACAACATTGTGAGTGCACCTAATATCATTATATAAGTGTATAGTTATACACTTTAAAATGGTTAATTTTATGTTATGTGAATTTTTACTTCCGTTAACACACACACACACAGGCTCTGGGTTCAGAATGCCTGGGTTCACCTTTGCTCATCTGACCCCAGGCCAAGGACACACGTGGCCTCTAGAATTCAATTTCCTTATCCGTAAAATGGGCAAATAAACGATGCTAACCTCTAATGGCAGCCTGAGCACTAAACCTACAACCGCCCCCATAATGCTCAACCAGTGAGATGTTAATAACACAGCCATTTCTATTGTGTCTTTTAATCCTTTCTTCTCTTTCATTTCTCTCCTTCTCTCAAAGTACCCACATCCTCCCTTCCATCTTTCTACCACTTCCTCTTTTCTCTCTCTGTAGGACTGGTTTTCTCCTTGACTCCCTGGGCTCTTGAACAACATCCCCCATATTGAAATCAGCCCTTCTGCCATCATTTGATTTTGACCTTGGCCCCTTGACAGCTTCCAACTGATTTTTTCCTACAGGGACTTTTCTAAATCACAATTTCTTCCTGGCAGCGAATCTGCTTAAATCCGATTTACCCTCACACTGGGTTTCTATCCCTTTGTCTTGGTTATTGGGCCAAGAGTCTCTTGGCATAGCTACTCCTCCAGGATTTGGCCTGGACTTAGGACACTCATGCAAACACCCTTCCCTGCCTTTTCCTTGGCTCTTAACACTTCTTCCCCGATTCCCCAAATACACTCGGGACTTGGGCCTGAGTTCCCTTTCTCCCTTTCTCTTTTGCAGATGAGAATCGGTGTTTTTCGGGTTGCAATCACCTCGTCCAAGGCTCAGTTGGGTATTAGGACTCTTGTCCACCACTTCTTCATCACTTTCTTGGTAATTAATTTTCTCTTGGATTGCTGAGGAGAGGGAGACAGAAGGAGGCAATTAGGGATCCCATCGGAGACCAGGAACAGCACCCCAAAATCACCCAGTTAACAACTCCCATCCCTCAGGTCACTGGACCTCAGTGCCTCTGATCCTGCTTGTAAAGCTCTGCCATCATCCCTGGGATAGAAAGGAGAACTCGCAGCAAGAGAGTCTATGTTTCCCACACAGAAAGGAGCCACTCCAATGTAAGGATAAAGAAAACATCACGATCCTGTTACTCTTGTAGAAGCATTTGCGGGTGGCCACGAAAAGCATATATCAAAGTAAATAACAGAAGTGAGATGTGATTCTGAACCGTTCAAACTGAAAGGAAGAAATAGGGATTTTCTCCGGAGAAGAGCTAGGCTCTCAGAGAGATCTGTGGGTATGAAAGAGAAAGTCCAGCTGCTCTGAAGATGCGGCCTGGCCAGAGGAGGGCTGCGGCCTGGAGGGGGAACGCTTCCCAAAGAGACAAAGCAGAGCACACCTGGAGGAACAAGACAGACCTCGCACGGGCCCAGATCCCAGGAACCGAGGAAGGACTCTCCGCAGCTCGGAGGAGGCAGCACGGACAGCCGCACTGGAGGACCGCCCCACAGGCCTGCTCAGGGCTGGGGAGGCCGCCAATCAGGGGAGGGAGGGACATCAGCCCAGCACCCCTGCCTGTAGGTGACCCCTCACACATGGGAGGAAGGAAATAAACCAGGAAGCCTGGAGGGGGGAGGGGAGCGTATCTGTGGGGAGTCCAGGGAGGAGGGGACCCCGCAGAGGCAGGAAACCTGCTGCTCCGGGGCCCATGGCGGGAGCTCCTCCTGGGGCAGGGCGTGCAGGGGTGAGTTGCACGGGACAGTGGGAGCCCCAGATGCTTTGTGGTCCCAGGACCTGGCCTCGGA
>CM052810.1:166501146-166545329 GCA_028533885.1 Nasua narica | reverse complement strand
TCTGTGGGGAGTCCAGGGAGGAGGGGACCCCGCAGAGGCAGGAAACCTGCTGCTCCGGGGCCCATGGCGGGAGCTCCTCCTGGGGCAGGGCGTGCAGGGGTGAGTTGCACGGGACAGTGGGAGCCCCAGATGCTTTGTGGTCCCAGGACCTGGCCTCGGACCCTGGAAAACCAGGTGGGAGATTCGGGGAGAACGAAGGGAGTGGAGGGGGCCCGTGCGTGTAGGTGGTCCCACGGGGGCTCAGGGGGCTCTGCGCCTGGGATGAAGGTGGGACTGAGCAGCGGGAGAGGGTGCTGCACCCCGGGCCACGGCCCCCAGATCCTGGGCTTTGGCTCGCTGACGCACAGCTCCCGTGGACAACAGGGTCTGGGAGGTGACAGCTGCCCTCTCCCAGGGGCAGGTGGTGGCAGCGAGTGTAGGTGCAGGGCGCCCCAGCTCGGGGAGCCCCGGAACCTGACTCAGGCGATGTGGACACTGAACCTGGAAAGGGGGGCGGTCCCTGCAGTCCACCGAGAGACTCAGAGCGCCTGCGATGTGGGCAGTACCCTCGGTTCCCTCGGCCCAGGACATGCTGGTTACAAATATAATATTGACCTAATTGCCCTTATTCCATTTCTAACTGGACTGACTTGCTGTCCAGAAATTATTTTGTTCTTGATGAGATAGGGTTACTATTGACCCAAGTCGACAAACCACAGGCTTTATACCTGCTTTTTAATTTTTTTTTCTTCCTTATAAAAAGTGTTGATATCTCTTTATTGCCTACTAATAAATTTTCAATTGCTTAGCTTTATATGTAAACTTCCTAAAATTTTCTTCAGATATATCTCTCATGAATCAGCTCCACAGTCTGCTTCTCACTCTCTGAGACAAATTGAATTTGTCTTTCAAGACAACCAGGTCCTTTCACACTCCACGCCTGATCCCATGGTGCCAACCCTCCTCAGGACCCAGAGACATTTTTCTTATGATGTTTTTATCCCTTATCTGGAGAACTCCACTGGCACCCAACTGTGTTGGAATAAAAATTTCCCAGTCAAGTAAAAAAATTAAAAAATTTAAAAAGCATATATATATTAAGATCATTCTCTTAACTCTTGCAGGCCTTAAAATAAAGTTATTTAAAAAATAAAATGAAAATCATGCTTTCCCAGGAAAAAAATTGAGACTCAAACCTTTAGTTTTGTTTAACAACTGGCAGAGCATTGGTTTTGTGATGATTTGAATAATGTTTGGCTTTGCCCCTCGGGGAGAAAGAGTTAATGGAACCAATTGTGAATTTGACCTTGGGTTAACTTTCTGGTTTATTACTTTGGAAACCTGATGAGGGTGGCTTTTCTTGTACTAGGCCAACATCGAAACCTAGTTTAGCCCTAGTTTAGGGTTAAAAATGACTGGTAAATTGCATGTGGATGGGGAGGGACTAGCTATAGACTACAAAGCATGCTTTGACCTTCCTTCAAAGTGGTGACTCTTACAACTTGGCTTGTCCCCAGTAGGGTCCCCAAACCTTAAGACTCCAGCACCCACCGACATGGTGCTGCTGTGCCAGGGCGTATCCTACAGGGCGTATCCTATCGACGACCCTCGAGGCGACCCTTGGTGGGCCACTGTGTGGGTCTCCACCAGGAGTCCCAAAGAAGAGGAGCAGCTGATGCCACCCTGTTGGGATTCTTGGATTCCTGGCATTTGTCCTTCTGAGTCAATCTGACACCACTTTGGCCCTGGTGCTCCTGTGAGTCTAAATGCCTAGTTAAGCAGACCTCTACTCTAGGTGGTTGTTGTACCACAGCTATTATACCGTAAGCTTTGAGAAGGTTCATGGTTTCTGTTTTCTCTACTGTTATATCCCCAGCGCCCCAGCACTGCGTGTGTAACATTGTAGGAGCTCAATATATACTTGTCCGGAAAAAAAAAATTTGTCCCTCGCTATCAAAAGGTAGATAAGAAACCTAATTACCATATTCGAAGATCCTGTAAATGCGATTTAAATTCGGGTATTCTTGCATGTTGACCTCGCTGAACAATGCTTCCAAAAGGGGCAGGTCAAATGTCTTCTCCAGTTCATTGAGAACATTATACACCACTTTTTGTACAGGGACCAGGTTTCTACAAGAATCTTGACAATCCTTAAAAAATAGTGAATGGAGAGAATATAAATAGACTTCCAAGTTACAGAAGAGCCCTAGAAGGTGATTTTATGGGTAATGTCCTCCCATTTCCCTCCACAGGTATCTTCTCATAAAAAGTTTTAGAATTTCTATTTATTTGTTTAGATACTAAGTGAAGCAAGTAAATCCTTCCTCCCTAAAAACACTCACTTGTGAAACGGATCTCTTCGCCTTCATTTACATTACATATAAGTAAGAGCAGTTTTGAAGAATAACAGTGGGTTCAAAGTTAAATGATGTGTAGCCCTTTAAGAACCCGGCCAGATGTTTGAGGAATAGACTAAGAAGTGAGGAGCAACTCTCCTGTTGCAGGGACAGCCCTCACCCTTTCCCCAGGACTGACTTGGCCTGGAAGAACTCAAGGAAACCCGGTGACAGTTCTCCCTTTTCGTGAATTTGGCCATAGAATGCATACCCATACAGCAAAGAGAAGACTTGAATCTCTATATCTCTAGAATTTCCTATTGCTAAAAATCAAACCCAAATTCCAAGACTCCAGAAATACCATTAAAAAGAGAAATAGGAAACAAACAAACCAAAAACCTAAAAACTGAAAACTGCTAGCGGATGAATAATAATTATCAATTCCCAAACTTCCTAATAGGTGCTCGCTTCGGCAGCACATATACCAAATTTCCTAATAGGACATCCATTCCCTGTAGGTTTTGACGTTCTCAGATCTAAGCACTCAAATCGATGTCCGTTGAAGTGATATGTGTCAATTATTTTATTAAATTAACTCATTTAAGTTTTACATCAATTCATTAAAATTGTCTTTAATCCTCAGTTTATGTTATAGTCTACGCGTTCCTACAAGGCATTATCCGTCTATGGAGCACTCCTGCTTCAGGTTCAGCCCATTTGCTATGCTATCCAGTCCAACTCCAGGGGGCAGCACAGAGCACCTTTCCTTCAGTGAGAAGCAGGATTGTCTCTGATGACAACTGATTCTCCTTTTCCTTTTTACCTTACAGTAACACCTGTAACAATACTTTAAAAAGTTCCCACTCATAGGAGACTCCTCAATCACTTAGTTGTGTTTAATCTTTGGGTCCAAGATATCAAAATATAACTTCATTTGGGGCCAGGTTACCAAATCGTGACATAATAAACATCACTTACGTCATACATTTTACTGGTGATGAGTTCGCGGTCCCGGAGGCACTCAAAGAAAGGAAATGGCTTTTTTATTGCACTTGAAATGTCCACCTTGTGTCTTTTGAACTGTTTGAATACCGTCTCATAGATAAGTTTGTCATTAGCATTCTGGTCTTCTGTGGATGTGCTAGGAAGGAAGGATACCATGTGAAAATGGTCATCAAGATTCCAAGATGCTTGTGGAGGCTGTAAGATTTATATATGAACAGTAAGTTGGGAAAAACTAACTTATATAAAGTAAAAAGGGTTGAGCAGAGACAGAATAAATGGAATTTAAGTAATAAGCAAAGACGTGATGAAGAAAGCATGGAGGTTAAGAAAGACTTAAGTGTGGGACTGAAAAAGTCTATTCCAATCCATCTGGATCGAAGCCATTATAAAGATACCTTCACATATCTGAAATATTTTTGTAATTAAAAAAATTTAAATTTAAACAAAATTGAGATGAGAGAACAAAGGAATGAAAAGCAATAGAATAAACTATACTCCAATAAAACAATTTTAGAAAAAAGGAGAGGAATGGGATAAAAGACTAACCTTGAAAATACTTAACAACTAAGAGGAAAAAATATCAGAAAGATAAATACGAGCTCTCCTATGGCTGTCAAGAGAAATACCATCCTACATTATAAAATTAGTTTATAAAGGATAAGATGTGCTTAATAGTAACATGAAGCAGTATAAATTGATAATATCACAAGAATATCAAACATTTCTCCTGGAACATCTCGTCCTACTTTGTGTTAAGATAAATCTGTCTGGATTATTGTTATATATAGTGAATCTTTTCAGGCATCTGAATTTCAGAAATCACTGATGTTTCCTGTGAAAATAATTTTAAACCTGAGTCTATAATTCCAATTTTTAGTTGATCATTTTATTGCTCTGGTAATAATGTTTTAATCAACATCTTACATTACGAAGACATAGAAGCTTTCTTTGTCAAACCAGAAGAGAATTATTGCCACTTCCTAGTACTTAGTATGCCTCGGGGGAATAATAATGTCACATTATTGTGTCAAATTCCTGCAAAAGAAGTGTTTCAGTTCAAAGATTGCAGACTGAAAAGACGCATTTGTCTTCTCTTTTATTAAAAGTCCTGTTAAAATGATAATAAAGAAATTGGATTCACAATGACAAAGAGAATGGCAGGGCAATGAGCGCAAGAGAGATTTCAATGAAAATCTATATGACAAAAGTGGTCAGAAGAGTGCTAATTGCTGTTGTAGGTGGAGGATGTTCCCAGAGGTCAGAAAAGCAACCAGTATGCTCTGAAGAACCCCGAAGAGGCAGTCGAGATCACAAGGGAGACACGGTGCTGAAAACTTACATGTTATTTTACAAATGGAGAAGAGAACAGGGCACCTCTAACCCCTCACCCTGCAAGCGGACCACCTAGAGCCAGGCAGCGCTCAAAGGCAAACATTGCTGACCTGTCACCATATGTGAATTTTTCCTCTTACTGGGTTTCATTTACGTGGAATAATACATCATGCATGTTTTGTGCCTGACATTAGCCCATCGTCCGTGCTGTTGGATGAATGGAAGTTTGTTCCTTTTAGTAGCTGAAGGTATTCCATTGTGTGGACCTACCACAATCTGCTTATTTGTTTTCCTGTTAATGGACATTCAGATTGATTCCAGTTTGGGACTCATATGAATAAAGCTGCTGTTCTTGTACATGTCTTTTTACGGCATGATGTTTTCATTTCTCTTGGGTAAAACAGTTAGGAGTGGGTCATTGCGTGAGTATGCTTAGCCACTTTAGAATCTACCAAACTGTTTTTTAAAGTCTATTAGAGATAGTTTTTCTCATTTTAGCAATTCTCACGAGTTATGATGTGGGATCTCATATAGTTTTAATTTGTACCTTTAACGACTAATGATATTGAGCACACTTTCATATGCTTATTGGCAATTCATGTATCTCCCTGTGTAAAGTGTCTGTTCAAGTTTTTGACCCGTTTACATTGTTGGATTGTCTTTTACTACCTACTGATGTGTAGCAGTTTGTTTTATATTATGGAAAGAAGTGTTTTTGTTTAATTTATGTATTACAAACATTTTCTTCCAGTCTGTGGTTCACTTAACCATGTGTTTTGATGAGGAGAAACTTTTAATTTTGAGGAAGCCAAATCCATCAATTCTTTTCTTCTAGAAGTGGTTAATAACTTTAATGTACTAAGAAATCTTTGCCTATCACAAGTTAATGGAAATATTCAAAGAGCAATTTACAATGCAAGCATGGGTTTATTTCTGGATTTTCCATTCTGTACCACTGATCTATTTGTCTATCCTTATGCCAATAGCATATTGGCTTGCACACTCTGCAGCTTATAGAAAGTCTGAAAGTCAGTTAGGGAAAAATTGTCTTGGTTTTTCTAGGTCTTTTGTTTTTCCATATGTCTCTTAAAATCAATTTGTCAATTTCTACAAGAAAAGGATTTGGATTTTTATACAATTTGCATTGAAACTTCAGATAAATTTGGTGACAACTGATATCTTAACAATATGGAGTTCCAATCTGTTAACATTGTATAGCTCTCCATTTATTTAGTTTTCCTTCTAGAAGTGTTTATAGTTTTCGGTAAAGAAGTCATACACATCTAGGCTGGGGAATTTAAGAAAAGAAACAGATGAACATAGGGGAAGGGAAGGAAAAATAAAATAGGATAAAAACAGAGGGAGGCAAACCATAGGAGACTCTTAACGATAGGGAACAAACAAGGTTCCTGGAGGGGAGGTCACTGGGGGATGGGGTAATTGAGTGACGGGCATTAAGGAGGACACTTGATGTAATGAGGACTGGTTGTTATATGCAACTGATGAATCACTAACTTCTACCCCTGATACTACTAATACACTATGTGTTAACTAAATTGAATTTTAAAAAAAGAAGTCATACATATCTTTCATTAAACTTATTCCTAACAAGAAATGGTGTTGCTTTTTAAGTTGGCATTGCTTTAAATCATATTGCTTTTTAAATTGCTTGTTATAATTGGATGGGAATAAAACTGGTTTTTGAAAATATTAACCATGTATTTATAATCCTGCTAAATTGTATTCCAGTAGTGTATTTGTAGATTTCTTTTGGATTTTATAGGAAATAAATAATCTTGTCACGAGCAAGCAAAACTTCTTTACTTTTCTTTTTCCAACGATTAATTCTTTTTCTTTCTTATTGTACTGGTTAGGAGTTTAGACACAATGTTGAAGAAAAGTAGTGAGAGTGGACTTCCTTGTCTTGTTTCCAATCTTCGAAAAAAAAGCCCTGAATATCACCATTAAGTATGATGTTTGCATCATACTTACAGTATACACTGTGTGATATACAGTATATACTATGTGCTATACATATCACACAGTATACACTCTGTGTGTGTGTGCGTGCATGTATTTTTTTTCGTGTGTTTGTGTGCATGTATTTTTAATGAGACTGAGGAAATTATTGTTTATTCCTAGTTTGCTGAGACTTTTCTCATGGACAGATGTTGAATATTATCAAGTGCATCTGCTGAGATATTTATATGATTTTCCTTCTGTATTCTTTAATGTAGTGAATAACATAATTGATTTCCACAGCTTTTTCTTAAGTAGGAACAGATAACCAGAGGTCAGCAGAGTTTTGAGAAAATTCTCAAATATCAGGAAGAATAACTTATAAAAAGAGAAAAAAGTTATCCTAAGAGAAACTGAGATATTATAGGAAATGAGAAACTTACAAAACCTCTAATATTTTTAAAGAGATTTGATTACACACACTGCATCCCAGGATACAAAGAAAGTAAATGATTGTGGTCTCAGATAATTTTTAAATTGATTTTTGGAAATCTACTAAAATTTACTAAACTGCTTGTAAAAACAAATTGAAGAAGTCTTCCAGAAAAGAGATTAAAAGGAAAAAAACCCCAAATTTGAAAGAAAATATAAGAACATTAAGATAAATTTAGGTAGTCTAATAGCCACTTAATTGGAGTCAAGAAAGCTGTGCAAGAAAATTGGAGGAGGAGGAATATACCAAGAGAATTACTTAAAAAGATATCATGGAGTAGAGGGACATGAAATTTTTTTAAAGGGTACTTTAAAAAATGAATTTAAAAAGACATAAACCAAAGTACCTCACTATGAAATGACAACACCTAAAAAACAAAGAGAAAAACCTAATAGCTCCCAGTAAGAATCAAGAAACTGGTTAACTGCGGAGGAATGATGGCAAAAATAACTTGAGAGAGACATCTCGTCAGTAACAGTGACTGTAAACAGCTCTTCAATACTCAGTGCTAATCAGGACAACCTCAGATATGTAAGGCTCAGAAATTTTACTTTATAAATATCCATCTTGAGTATTTTTCCTACAATTTTTAAAATTTCCATTATGTATGTAAAAAGTTTTAAAACTAAGTCACCTAGTGACTTATGTGTTTATTTATTTATGTGTTTATTTATTTATCTAATAAATAGATGTCTAATATTGAACAGCACATACCCACTCTTAAAAACATTCAATACAGGGGCGCCTGGGTGGCTTAGTTAAGTGTCTAACTCTTGATTTTGCTTCAGGTCATGACCTCAGGGTGGTACAATAGAGCCCGGGTTTAGGCCCAGTGCTGGGCATGGGTCCTGCTTGAGATTCTCTTTCTCTTTCTCCATCTGCCTTTTTTCCTCTGACTCCCCCCACTCACTCTCTTTAAAATAAATAAATAAATCTTAAAAAAAAAATTCCATGTGTTGGATTCAGAAGAAGAGGCAAGTAATCCAATATTGAGGAAGATGTGAAAATTAGAAACCTGCGGATCTAATCCCAGAGACATTAAAAGGAAACCCAAGATGGCAGTCCAGCAGTGGTTCAAGGACATTCTCTGATAGGAACAAATGATGATTACAAGGTACAGATGAGTGCCGTGAATGACAGTGATATTTAAGATGGGAAGAAGGAATTGGGAATATTCTGTTACAAGGTATCTGTGCTACAGATGAAATGGTATAAACTGTATACTGAAATCTCTAGGCAACCACTAAAAACATTTGAAAAGAAGTACAATTGATATGTTAATAGAAGAGACAAGATGGGATCATATAAAATGCTAACTTAAAACTAGACAAGGCAGAAAAAGAGAAGGAAAAAGAAACAAAGCAAATGCAAGGATTAAGGAACAATAATAAACATGCTAGATATTAACAAAGTATATAAATAATTACATTCAGTGTGAATGGCTTAAATACTCCAATTAAAAGCAGAGATTGTCTGTGGGGGAGCTAAGATGACAGGATAGTCGGAGGACCCTAGGCTCATCTTGTCCCTCAAACACAACTAGATAATTATCAAATCATTCTGAATACACAAGAAATCAACCTGAGGACTGACAGAACAAACTGCATGACTAGAGGGACAGAAGAGGCCACACTGAGGAAGATAGGAAGTGCAGAGACATGGTTCAGGAGAGGTACAGATCATGGGTGCTGCAGAGGGGAAGGAGCCCTGGTTGTGAAGAAAGAGAGAGAGAGAGAGGAGCACACAGGGATATGCACAAGGAGAACACTTCCCCCAAGCCACTGGCTGGGAAAATGAGAGGCTCTGATTTTTATGAGTTCTTGCAACCAGCAGAGCTTGAAGACCAGAGTTTTAAAGGTTGCTGGGCATGCTGAGATAAAGCCCTGAGGGTGCTGCCCTGGTCTTGGGGAAAAGGCAGGGAAACAGCCCTGGGACAGATAGTGCAAAATAAGGGTCACCTGGGCATGCAGTGGGGGAGATTATTCACTCTTCTTGGAGCATATATCTGAGAGGTAGGATTCACAGAGATGCCTCTCCAAGGACAAAGTTGCCAGTGAACACCATTTCTGTCCCCATCCCTCAGCCTGTGCACAGAGCCACCTGACTAGGCAGCTCAATCCCAACACTGGCTGTCTAGCCTGCTTGCTCCAAGCCCCTCACCCCTGCAACCTGGCATGACTGTCCTTCTCAGTTAGATCTTCTCAGTCCCAGCACAGTGAGACCCTCCCCCAGAAGACCAGTGCAGGACATCCTAAGGTTTTGAGTTTTTAAATTTTTATTTATTTATTTATTTATTTTTAGAGCAAGTGAGTGCCAGCAGGGGGAGAGGCAGAGGGAGAGGTGGAGAATTCCAAGCAAACTCCATGCCAAGCACAGAGCCTGACACAGGGCTCGATCTCCCAACACTGAGACCATGACCTGAGCTGAAAGCAAGAGTCAGTTACTCAACCAGCTGAGCCACTCAGGTGCCCTAAGTTTAGAGTTTTAAAAATCAGCAGGTTTGGCTGGGATAGAGCCTGGAGGGCATTGTGCTGCTGCAAGAGAAAAGGCAGGCAAGCAACCCAGAGGCAGACAGTGTGAAAACAGCTATCTGAAAAATGCCTGGGATGCACAGGGGGAGATCATTCACTCTCCTAGGAGTGCTTTCCTCAGAGTAACAAGCATGGAGACCTCTCTCTGGGGACAAAGCAGCTGGTTGGTACCATTTTCTTCCCCCACCCCTCAGCATAAACACAGAACCACCTGCAGTAAACAGCACAGCACTGACACTAGCTGTCTAACCTGCTTATACCAAGTCCCACATCCCTGTGCTTTGCCAGTACTGTCTTTGATCATGCTTGCCTCAGTCCCAGCACAATGGGCCTCTCCTTAGAACATCAGCAGAAACCCCTGCCCGTACCACGTCTTCTGACTAGATTGTTCTGCAAGGCTTCAGTTCTACTGGAAGTAGTATCAGGTTTCATTTAACAAGCAGACCTGAGCACATCTAGTTAAAACTTGCCATACTCTGACCAAAGACCAAATATTGCCCACTGAAGACAAGGAGAGCCTCTGTAGATGACTAACCTGAAGGATAGAGCAGCCAAAACACAACAGTAGAGTGCTGTAGCACACACCAGGCACACTCCCTGATGCACTAGGCCCTGGACACTATATGATCTCTTTTTCATAAAGTCATTACTCTCAGGAGCAGGAAACATAAGGGGCTTTTCTAACACAGAGAAGAAGACAGAGACTTTGATAAAATGCAAAGATGGAGGAATTCATTCCAAATGAAACAATAAGATAAGGTCACAGCCAGAAAGCTCACTGAAACAGATATAAATAATAAACTTGAGGGAGAATTTAAAGCAATAATCATAAGAATACTCACTGGGCTTGAGAAGAGAATGGAAGGCTCAGAGAGGCCCTAACTGCAGAGATGAAAGAGTTAAAAAACAGTCAGAAATGAAAAATGCAATAACTGAGATTTGAAACAGACTGGATGTAATGACCATGATGGAAGAAGCAGAGGAACAAATAAGTGATATAGAAGATAAAATAATAGAAAGTGAAGAAGCTGAATAAAAGACAGAAAGATGAATTACATAACACAAGAATAGACTAAGGGAACTCAATAACTCCATAAAGCATAATAACATTCATATCCTAGGAGTCCCAGAAGAAGGAGAGAGAAGGGGGCAGAAAATTTATTTGAGGAAATAATAGCTGAAAAATTCCCTAATCTGGGGAAGGAAACAGACATCCAAATCCAAGAAGCACAGAAAACTCCCACCAAAAGCAACAAAAGCAGGCCAACACCAAGACACATGGTAATTAAATTTGTAAAATATAGCAACAATGAAAAATATCCTAAAAACAGCAAGACAAAGGAAGTCCCTAACTCACAAGGGAAGACTCCTAAGGCTAGCTTCAAATCTCTCAACAGAAACTTGGCAAACCAGAAGAGAGTGGCATGATATATTCAGTGTGCTGAATGGGGGAAAATCTGCAGCCAAGGATACTCAATCTAGCAAAGCTGTCATTCAGAATAGGAGAGATAAAGAGTTTCTCAGACAAACAAAAACCAAAGGAGTTCATGACCACTAAACCAGCCCTGCAAGAAATATTAAAGGGGACTCTTGAGTGGAAAGTGACAGACAAGAAAGGAACAGAGAAAATCTCCAAAAATGACAGAACAAATAATACAACAGCACTAAATACATATCTATCAATAATTACTCTGAATGTAAATGGACTAAACTCTCCAATCAAAAGACATGGGGTATCAGAGTGGATAAAAAAACAACACCCATCTACATGCTGCCTATGGGGGACTCACGTTTAGACCTAAAGTCACCTGCAGATTGAGAGTGAGGAGATGGAGAAACATCTATCATGCAAACGGATGTCAAAAGAAAACTGGAATAGCAATACTTAATCAGATAAACTAGATTTTAAACCAAAGACTGTAACAAGAGATGAAGGACACTCTAAGGGACATAATAAAGGGGAACACTCAAAAAAATCTAACACTTGTAAATATTTATGCCCTCAACATGAGAGCACCAAAATATATAAAAAATTAATAACAACCAGAAAGGGACTCATTGATAATAATACAAAAATAGTAGGGGACTTTTAACACCCCACTTACATCAATGGACAGATCATCTAAGCAGAAAATCAATAAGGAGACAATGGCTT
The DNA here is from genome assembly GCA_028533885.1 of Nasua narica. Classification (NCBI taxonomy): domain Eukaryota; kingdom Metazoa; phylum Chordata; class Mammalia; order Carnivora; family Procyonidae; genus Nasua; species Nasua narica. The sequence goes on along the minus strand of CM052810.1, from coordinate 166,533,539 downwards.
TGAATGACACACTGAACCAGATGGACTTAACACATATATTCAGAACATTCCATCTTAAAGCAACAGAAAACACATTCTTTTCAAAGCACACAGGACATTCTCCAGAATAGGTCACATACTAGCTCATAAATCAGGCCTCAACAAGTATAAGATTGAGATCATACCATGCATATCTTCTGACCACAATGTTATGAAACTTGGAAGTCAACCACAGGAAAAAATTTGGAAAGACTACAAATACATGGAGGTTAAACAATATGCTACTAAACAATGAATGAATCAACCAGGATATCAGAGAAATTTAAATATACATGACAAAGACAATGACAAAGGGGCAACTGTGTGATTCAAGTTTGTTGGGCATCCAACTCTCAGGTCATAATCTGAGGGTCATGAGATTAGCCCAGTGTCAGGCTCCATGCTGGGCATGGAGACTGCTTAAGATTCTCTCTCCCTCTCCTTCTCCCTCAGCCCCACCTCCCTGCTCATGGGCATTCTCTTTCTCTCTCAAAAACAAACAAACAAACAAACACGGAAACATATGAAAATGAAAACACTACATCCAAAACCTTTGGAATGCAGCCAAACCAGTCATAAGAGGAAAGTATATAGCAATACAGGCCTGCCTCAAGAAGCAAGAAAAATCTCAAATAAATAACCTAATCTTACACCTAAAGGTGCTTGAAAAAGAACAACAAACAAAGCCTATGGTCAGCAGTAGAAGGGAAATAATGAAGATTAGAACAGAAATAAATGATAAAGAAACTAAAAAATACAATGGAACAGATAAATGAAACTAGGATATTGTTCTTTCAAAAAATTAATGAAATTGATAAACTCTTAACCTGACTTATGAAAAAGAAAAGAGGAAGGACACAAATAAATAAAATCACAAACAGGAGAGACAAAATAACAACCAGCACCGCAGGGGTGCCTGGGTGGCTCAGTGGGTTAAACCCTCTGCCTTCAGCTCCGGTCATGATCTCAGGGTCCTGGGATTGAGGCCCACATTGGGCTCTCTGCCCAGCAGGGAGCCTGCTTCTCCCTCCTCCCACCTGCCTGCCTCTCTGCCTACTTGTGATCTCTCTCTCTCTCTGTCAAATAAATAAAATCTTAAAAAAAAAAACCAACAACAATTGTAAGAGAATATTATGAAAAACTATATACCAACAAACAGGGCAATCTGAAAGAAATTGGTAAATTCCTAGAAGTATAAACTACCAAAACTGAAACAGGAAGAAAGAAAACTTGAACAGATTGATAACCAACAAAGAAATTGAATCAGTAATCAAAAATCTCCCAACAAACAAAAGTCCAGGGCCAGATGGCTTCATAGGTGAATTCTAGTAAACATTTAGAGAAGAGTTAATGCCTATTCTTCTCAAACTATTCCAATAAATAGGAATTGAAGGAAAACTTCCAAATTCATTCTATAAGACTAGCATCATCCTGATCCCAAACCCAGACAAAGACCCCATTAAAAGAGAGCTACAGGCCAATATCCCTGATGAACATGGATGCAAAAATTCTCATTAAAATACTAGCAAATCAAATCCAACAGTACATTAAAGAGTCATTCACCACGATCAAGTGGGATTTGTTACTGGGCTGAAAGTGTGGTTCAATATTTGCAAGTCAATCAATGTGATATACCACATTAATAAAAGAAATGACTATATGATCCTTTCGATAGATGCAGAAAAAGCATTTGATAAAGTACAACATCCATTCATGACAAAAACCTTCAATAAGAGAGGGTTAGAGGGAACATACCTCGATACAATAACAGCCATATACAAAAAAACCTACAGCTAATAACATTCTCAATGGGGAAAAATGGAGACCTTTCCTTCTATAGTCAGGAAAAAGACAGGAATGTCTACTCTCACCACCGTTACTTAACATAGTACTGGAAGTCCTAGCCACAACAATCAAACAACAAAAAGAAATAAAAGTCATCCAAATCAGCAAGGAAAAAGTCAAACGTTCACTATTTGCAGATGACATGATATTCTATATCGAAAATCCAAAAGACTCCACCAAAAATTGCAGGAACTGATACATGAATTCAGTAAAGTCACAGGATACAAAATCAACACACAGAAATCTCTTATTACCTTTTTCTACACCAATAATGAAGTAGTGGAAAGATAAATCAAGGAATCAGACTCATTTACTATTGCACCAAAAACAATAAGATACCTAGGGATAAATTTAACCAAAGAAGTAAAAGATCTGTACTCTGAAAACTATAAAACACTGATGAAAGAAATTAAAGAGGACACAAAGAAGTGGAAAAACATTCTATGCTCACAGATTAGAACAAATGTTGTTTAAATGTCTATATTACCCAAAGCAACCTATGCATGTAATGCAATTCTTATTGAAATACAAACAGCATTTTTCACAAAGCTGCAACAAACAATTCTAAATTTGTATAGAACCACAAAGACTCCAAATAGCCAAAGTAATGTTGAAAAAGAAAACCAAAGCTGGAGGCATAACAATTCTGGACTTCAAATTATATTACAAAGCTGTAGTGATCAAGACAGTATGGTACTGACACAAAAACAGACACATACATCAACAGAAAAGAATAGAAAACCCAGAAATGAACCCACAACTATATGGTCAATTAATCTTTGACAAGGCAGAAATGAATATCCAATGGGAAAAAGAGTCCCTTCAACAAATGATGTTGGAAAAGCTGGATAGCCACATGCAAAAGAATGAAACTGGACCACTCTCTTACACCATACACAAAAACAAATTCAAAATGGATTAAAGACCTAAAAACCATTAAAATCCTAGAGGAGAACATAGGCAGTAACCTCTTTGACATCAGCCATGGCAACTTCTTACTAAGTATGTCTCCTGAGGCAAGGAAAACAAAAGCAAAAGTAAACTATTGGGACTTCATCAAAACCAAAAGCTCTGCACAGTGAAGGAGACTATAAACAAAACTAAAAGGCAACCTATGGAATGGGAAAAGATATTTGCCAATGACATCTGATAAAGGGTTGTATCCAAAATCTATAAAGAACTTTTAAAACTCAACACCTAAAAAACAAATAATATAGTTAAAAAATGGGCAGAAGACATGAATAGACATTTTTCCAAGAAGACATGCAGATGGCCAACAGACACATGAAAAGATGTTCAACATCACTCATCATCAGGGAAATTCAAACCAAAACTACAGTGAGATATCACCTAACGCCTATCAGAATGGCTAAAATTAACAACACAGGAAACAACAGGTGCTGGCCAGGATGTGGAGTAAGAGGACTACTCTTGCGCTGTTGGTTGAAATGTAGACTTGTCCATCCACTCTGGAAAACAGTATGGGGGTTCCTCAAAAAGTTAAAAATAGAACTACCCTAAAATCCATCAATTGCACTACTAGGTATTTCCCCAAGGAATACAAAAATACATTTTTGAAGGGATACATGCACCCTGATGTTTATAGCAGCATTATCAATAATAGCCAGATCATGGAAAGAGCCCAAATATCCATAAAATGATGAATGGATAAAGAAAGTGTGATACACACACACACACACACACACACACTCAGACACACACACAGACACACAGACACACACACACACACACACACACACACACACACACACACACACGTACACAGTGGAATATTACTTAGCCATAAAAAATAATGAAATCTTGTCATTTCAAATAATGTGGATGGAGTATTATGCTAAGTGAAATAAATCAGTCAAAGAAAGATAAATACCATATGATTTCATTCATATGTGGAATCTAAGAAACAAAACAAATGAACACAGGGAGAGGAGAGAAAAAAGGAAAACCAAGAAACAAACTCTTAACTATAGAGAACAAACTGATGATTACCAGAGGGAAGGTGGGCAGAGGGATGGGTTAAATGGGTGATGGGTAATAAGGAAGGCACTTACTGTGATGAGCCTTGGGTACCATATGTAAGTGATGAATCACTAAATTCTATACCTGAAACACTGTATGTTAACTATCTGGAATTTAAATAAAAACTTGGAAAGAAAAAAAAAAGCAGAGATTACCAAAGTGACTGCAAAAACAAGACCCAACCACATACTGTCACCAAGAAAAACCCATAAAGACTGGGTTAATAATGGAGAAAGAGATGCCATGTTAATACTAACAAAACAAAAGAACAGACAAAAAAGATGGAATAGCCACATTATTTCCACACAAAAAAACTTTAGAACAAGAAAAGCTATCAAGGAGAAAGAAGGCATTTCATACAATAAAGGAATCAGTTTTCCAAGAAGACATAATAATCCATGACATAAATCTACCTAAACACACAGCATTAAATTATGTGAGGTAAAAGTTGATAAACAGTAATAGAAATACACAAATCTGTTACTACAGTTGGATATATGAAAATCCCTTTTTTAGTAATTAATAAATCAAGCAGGTGGAGAGGCAATAAGGATGCAGTTGACCTGAACATCACTATCAATCAACTTGATCTATCTGATGTTTTTAGAATACTCTATCCAACAGCACAATACATGTATTTCTCAAAATTACAAGGAATAACAACCCTCACTAAGACAGACCACCCTGTAGGCCATAAGCACATCTTAACAAATCTAAAAGAATAGAAATAATAAAAAGTATGTTCTCAGACAACACAGGAATTAAACTACAAGTCAATAACAGAAAGAGGTAGAAAATGCCCAATACATGGAGATTTAAAAATACACTTCTAAATAACATCTGGGTCAAAGAAGAGGCCTCAAGAAAAATTTAGAAATATTTTGAACTAAATAAAAATGAACATACAACTTATCAAAATTTGTGGGATGAAGGGGCACCTAGGTGACTCATTTAATCATCTGACTCTTGATTTTGGCTCAGGTCATGATCTCAGGGTTGTAGGATTGAGCCCCACATCAGATTCTGTGCTGGGTGTGGAGCCTGCTTAAGATTTTCTCTCTCTCTCTGCCTATTCCCCCCACCTCACTCACTTGTGCGTGCATGCCCATTCTCTTTCTTTCTTTAAAAAAAATTGTGGGATGCAGAAAAAGCAGTGATCAGAAAGAAATGCATTTCATTAAATGCATAACTAGAAAAGAAGAAAGATCTAAAAATCAATAATCTATGTTTCTCCACTTAAGAAACTGGAAAAGGGAAGAGAGGAGCAAGATGGTGGAGGTGTAGGGGACTGAGATATCATCAGGTCCCAGGAGTTCAGCTAGACAGTTATCATGCCATTCTGAACACCTACAAACTCAACAGGAGATAGAAGAGAAGAAGAGCAGCAATTCTAGGAACAGAAAATTGATCACTTTCTGGAAGGTAAGATGGGCCGAGAAGTGAATCCGAAGCTACAGGAAGATAGACTGTGTCAGGAGAAGCCGGCTCCTGGCAGCCGCAGAGCAGCAGAGCACAAAATCAGAACTTTTAGAAGTCTGCTGCACGGAGGGATGTCTCTCCAGAGGCTAAGGAGAGGGTGGAGCCCTTGTGGGGACAGTGTGGTCTCAGGACCCACGGGGTCACAGAAAGACCAGGGGTGTCTGAGTGAAGCAGAGCTCCCATGTATCAGAGGGAGGAAGCTGGCCTCAGAGATGGAGCCGAAGAGTGCACTCTCAGCTAGGGGTTACCTTATACTGGGACCCTCTGCAAGCAGGGACCCCACAAGGGGCAGACCCAGGGAGACTCACCTTCCTCCTTTGGGAGAAGTGGCGCGGGAGCGCACTGCAGGAATCTGCTGGGTTTGGAGACTCCAAATGGGGTTGGGCGCCAGAGACAGAAACGGTAGGTCACAGGCCGGGTGAGCATGGAGTGCGTTGGGAGACCCAGGAGACAAGAGGGATTGACTGCTTTTCTCCGAGAGTGCACTGAGGAGCGGGGCCCTGAGTGCTCGGCTCCTATGGGCCAGAGATTGGGAGGCCGCCATCTTCATTCCCATCCTCCAAAGCGGTACGGAAAGCATTCAGGGAACAAAAGCTCCTAGCGCGAACCTGCACAGTTGACTTAGCCCGGTCCCTGGCAAGGGTGGTGCAATTCCGCCTCTGGCAAAGACAACTGAGACTGACTCCCACAGGCCCCTCCCCCAGAAGATCAGCAACAACATCCAGCCAAGACCAAGTTCACTGATCAATGAGAACTGCGGAACTGCAGGGTTAGAGGAAAGCAACACATAGAACTCATGGCTTTTTTCCGATGATCCTTTTAGTCTTTCAAAGTTAAATTTAAAACATTTTTTTTCTTATTCTATTTTTTAAAATTTTTCTCTTTTCCTGTTTTAACGTTTTTTACTATTTTATCTTATCAATATCTTTTTAAAAATCTTTTTAAATTTTTATTGTTATAGTCATATTTTGTCCCTTCGTTGTATTTAACCTTATTTTTTGTATACATACAGGTTTTTTTCTCTTTAGAATTTTGAGATACAATTTCTTCTAATAGATCAAAATATACCCTAAATCTAGTGCATGGCTTTGTTCGAGTCTCTAGCCTTATCACATTCTTTCCTCTTTTTTTTCTTTTTTCAACCAACTTTTTAGCAATTTCTTTTTTAGAATATTTTTTAATTTTCATCTTTATATTTGTATTCCATCCCTTCATGGTGTTTACCCTTATTTTTGTATATATAAGTTTTTCTTTCTTTAAAATTTTGGGAGATAGTTTCTTCTAACAGACCAAAATACACCAAAAATCAAGTGTGTGGCTCTGCTCTATTCACCAGTCTAATATATATGTTTTTTTTCTTTTTATTTTTTCTTTTTTTTTTTTTACCCCTTTCTTCTCCCCCCAGTTTCGGTTCTCTTCTGATTTGGCTAGTGTATATTTTTCTGGGGTTGTTGCTACCTTTTTAGTATTTTGTTCTCTTATTCATTTATTCTATTTATTTATTTATTTATTTATTTATTTATTTATTTGACAGTGAGGAGAGAGATCACAAGTAGGCAGAGAGGCAGGCAGAGGGAGAGGGGGAAGCAGACTCCCTAATGAGCAGAGAGCTCGATGTGGGCCTTGATCCCAGGACCCTAAGATCATGACCTGAGCTGAAGGCAGAGGCTTAACCCACTGAGTCATCCAGGCACCCCTCATTCATCTATTCTTATCTGGATAAAATGACAAGGCACAAATACTCACTCCCCCAAACAAAACAAAACAAAACAAAACAACCCAAAAAAGCCCACAAGAGGCAGTACCAACAGCTAGGGACCTAATCAATATGGACATTTGTAATACGTCAGAACTAGAGTTCAGAATGTGATATGTCAGAACTAGATTATCAAGGTGCTAGCTGGGCTGAAAAAAACATGCAAGATATTATAGAATCCCTTTCTGGAGAAATAAAATCCCTTTCTGGAGAAATAAAAGAACTAAAATCTAACCAAGCTGAAATTTAAAAAGTTATTAATGAGGTGCAATCAAAAATGGAGGTTCTTACTGTTAGGATAAATGAGGCAGAAAAGAGAATTAGTGATATAGAAGACCAAATGATGTAGAAAAAAGAAGCTGAGCAACAGAGAAACAAAAACTACTGGATCATGAGGGGAGGATCAGAGATAAGTGATACCATGAGACAAAACAATATTAGAATAACTGGGATCCCAGAAGAAGAAGAAGAAGAAAGAGAGAAGGAGGAGAAGGTATATTGGAGAAAATAGCAAAGAATTTCCCTAATTTGTTGAAGGGAACAAGCATCAAAATCCAGGAGGCACGGAGAACCCCCTCAAAATCAATAAAAATAGGTCTTCCCCCTGCCCCCCTTGTCTAATAGTAAAACTTACAAGACTCAGTGACAAAGAGAAAATCCTGAAAGCAGCTTGGGACAAGAGGTTTGTCACATACAATGGTGGAAATATTAGATTGGTAGCAGACCTAGCCATAGAGAACCGGCAGGCCAGAAAGAACTGGCATAATATATTCAGAGCACTAAACAAGAAAAATATGCAGCCAAGAATACTATATCCAGTGAGGCTGTCATTGAAAATAGAAGGAGAGATAAAAAGAATCCAGAATCCCATTTACCACATATCTAAGAGTAATAAATCAAAGTAACAAATTGTCAAAAAAAAAAAAAAAAAGCTTCCAGGCAAACAAAAACTAAAAGAATTTGCAAACACCAAGCCAGCCCTACAGGAAATATTGAAAGGGGTCCTCTAAGCAAAGAGAGAGCCTTAAAGTAACAGATCAGAAAGGAACAGAGACAATAGAAAGTAACAGTCACCTTACAGACAATACAATGGCACTAAATTCCTATCTTTCAATAGTTACCCTGAATGTAAATGGTCGAAATGCCCCAATCAAAAGACACAGGGTATCAGAATAGATAAAAAAAAAAAAAACCAAAAAAAAAAAACAAGACTCATTGATATGCTGTCTGCAAGAAACTCACTTTAGACCTAAAGACATCTCCAGATTTAAAGTGAGGGGGTGGAAAATAATTTACCATGGTAATGGACATCAAGAGAAAGCTGGGGTGGCAATCCTTATATCAGATAAATTAGATTTTAAGCCAAAGACTACAAAAAGAGATGAGGAAGAACACTATATCATACTTAAAGGGTCTGTCCAACAGGAAGATCTAACAATTTTAAATATCTATGCCCCTAAGATGGGAACAGCCAATTATATAAACCAATTGATAACAAAATCAAAGAAACATATCAACAATAATATAATAATAGTAGGGGACTTTAACAATCCCCATACTGAAATGGACAGATATCTAAACAAAAGGATGAGCAAGGAAATAAAGGCTTTAAATGACACACTGGACCAGATGAACATCACAGATATATTTAGAACATTCCATCCCAAAGCAACAGAATACACATTCTTCTCTGGTGCACATGGAACATTCTCCAGAATAGATCACATCCTGGGTCCCAAATCAGGTCTCAACCAGTCACAAAAGATTGGGATCATTCTCTGCATATTTTCAGACCACAATGCTCTGAAACTAGAACTCAATAACAAGAGGAAAGTTGGAAAGAACTCAAATACATGGAGGCTAAAGAGCATCCTACTAAAGAATGAATGGGTCAACCAGGAAATTAAAGAAGAATTTAAAAAATTCATGGAAACAAATAAAAATGAAAACATAACTGTTCAAAATCATTGGGACACAGCAAAGGTGGTCCTGAGAGGAAAGCATATAGCAATACAAGCCTTTCTCAAGAAACAAGAAAGGTCTCAAGTGCACAACCTAGCCCTACACCTAAAGGACCTGGAGGAAAAACAGCAAAGAAAACCTAAACCCAGCAGGAGAAGAGAAATCATAAAGATCAGAGCAGAAATCAATGAAATAGAAACCAAAAGAACAGTAGAACAAACCAATGAAACTAGGAGCTGGCTCTTTGAAAGAATTAAGAAGATTGATAAACCCCTGGCCAGACTTATCAAAAAGAAAAGAGAAAGGACCCATATTAATAAAATCATGAGTGAAAGAGGAGAAATCACAACCAACACCAAAGAAATACACACAATTATGAGAACATATTATGAGCAACTCTACACCAGTAAATTCGACAATTTGGAAGAAATGGATGCATTCCTAGAGACATGTAAACTACCAAAACTGAACCAGGAAGAAATAGAAAACCTGAACAGACCCATAACTTGCAAGGAGATTGAAGCAGTTATCAAAAATATCCCAATAAACAGGAGCCCAGGGCCAGATGGCCTCCCAGAGGAATTCTGCCCAACATTTAAAGAAGAATTAATATCTATTCTCCAGAAACTGTTCCAAAAAAATAGAAATGGAAGGAAAACTTCCAAACTCATTGTATGAGGCCAGCATTACCTACAAAGACCCCATCAAAAAGGAGAATTACAGACCAATATCCTTGATAAACATGGATGCAAAAATTCTCACCAAAATACTAGCCAACAGGATCCAACAGTACATTAAAAGGATCATTCACCACAACCAAGTGGGATTTATTCCTGGGCTGCAAGGTTGGTTCAACATCTGCAAATCAATCAATGAGATACAATACATTAATAAAAGAAAGAACAAGAACCATATGATATTCTCAATAGATGTTGAAAAAGCATTTGACAAAGTATAGCATCCTTTCTTGATCAAAACTCTTCACAGTGTAGGCATAGAGGGTACATACCTCAATATCATCAAAGCCACCTATGAAAAACCCACAGTGAATATCATTCTCAATGGGGGAAAACTGAGAGCTTTTCCTCTAAGATCAGGAACACGGCAGGGATGTCCACTATCACCACTGCTATTCATCATAGTTCTAGAAGTCCTAGCCTCAGCAATCAGCCATCAAAAAGAAATAAAAGGCATCCAAATTGGCCAAGAAGAAGTCAAACTCTCACTCTTTGCAGATGATATGATATTTTATGTGGAAAACCCAAAAGACTCCACTCCAAAATTGCTAGAACTCATACAGGAATTCAGTAAAGTGTCAGGATATAAAATCAATGCACAGAAATCAGTTGCATTTCTATACACCAACAGCAAGACAGAAGAAAAAGAAATTAAGGAGTCGATCCCATATACAATTGCACCCAAAACCATAAGATACCTAGGAATAAACCTAACTAAAGAGGAAAACAATCTGTACTCAGCAAACTATAAAGTACTCATGAAAGAAATTGAGGAAGACACAAAGAAATGGAAAAACGTTCCATGCTCATGGATTGGAAGAACAAATATTGTGAAAATGTCTATGCTACCTAAAGCAATCTATGTATTTAATGCAATCCCTATCAAAATATCACCAACTTTTTTTCAAAGAAATGGAACAAATAATCCTAAAATTTATATGGAACTAGAAAAAACCCTGAATAGCCAAAGGAATGTTGAAGAAGACAGATGCAAGGTTGGTGGCATCACAATTCCAGACTTCAAACACTTTTTTTCTGTTTATCATTTTTATTTTGCTTCTGCTGATGCTCAGTGTTTTGCTCTTTAGAAGCTTATAATTTTTAGTTCTTATTTAGCCAAACTCATCAATAGGGTGGTTGATTAATTTTAATTAGTGCTCTAATGTTTGACACCGATACTATGCTTTACAATATTTTGAGAGTTACCTGATTTGAGCCAGAAGTTTGCTTTTGAAGAATTCCATTTTGACCTAGATTTATATTAATAGAACTGATCCTATTGTCTTTTTAGAATCTATAATTAAATATAACCCCTGTTTATGCCTATTTTAAGAAGGGTTGGCATGTACTCTGAAAAACAGTGTGGGGGTTCCTCAGAAAGTTGAAAATAGAGCTACCCTATGACCAAGAAATCACATTGCTACCTAAAGATGCAAATGCAGTGATCCGAAGGGGCACGTGCATTCCAATGTTTATAGTAGCAATGTCCACAATAGCCAAACTATGGAAAGAACCTAGATGTCCATCAACAGATGAATGGATAAAGATGAAGTGGTATATATATACAATAGAATACCATGCAGCCATCAAAAAACCCTGAAATCTTGTATTTTCAATGACGTGGATGGAACTAGAGGGTATTATGCTAAGTGAAATAATTCAATAAAAGACAATTATCATATGATCTCCCTGACATGAGGAATTTGAGAGGCAGGGTGGGTGGTTATGTGGGGTAGGGAGGTAAAAAATGAAACAAGATGGAATTGGGAGGGAGACAAACCATTAGAGACTCTTAATCTCACAAAACAAACTGAGGGTTGCTGGTGGGTGGGAGGGGAGGGATGAGGTGGCTGGGTTATGGACACTGGGGAGGGTATGTGCTATGGTGAGTGCTATAAAATGTGTAAGCCTGATGATTCACGGACCTGTACCCCTAGGGCAAATAATACATTATATGTTAATTAAAAAGAAAAAGAAAAAAAAGAAGAAACTGGAAAAGGAAGAGCAATTTAAGCCTAAAGCAGTAGAAGTAAGAAAACAAAAATTAGGGCAGAAATCAGTGAAACTTAAAATAGAAATAAAAGAGAAAACTCCACAGAACCTAAAGTTGGATCTTAGAAAATATGTATAAAATTGATAAGTTTCTACTCAGGCTAACCAAGGAAAAAAAGAGAGAGAGAGAAAAAAAAAACATAAATTACCAATATTGAAGTGAAAGGAGAATCATACAACTGATTCCATAGATACTTAAAGGATAACAAAGGAAGACTATAAATAAATATATTTCCACAAATTTGATAAGTTAAACAAAATGAACAAAATCCTAGAAAACCACAAACCCTCAAAACTCACCCAAGGAGAGACAGGTTTTTTGAATAGGCTTATCTCCCCTTTTTTTTTAAAAAAAAAAATTGAGTCAGTAATTAATTACTGAAAAAAGTAAGTACTACGTTCAGGTGCTTTCACTGTGTAATCCTATAAAACATTTAAGGAAGAAATGATGCCAATTTGCCACAGTCTTGTCCAGAAAATAGAAACAGAGGGAACACTTCTTAATTCCTTCTATGTACAGACCAATATCTCTCAGAATATATATAAAAAAGTCTCCAAGAAAATATTAGCAAATCTCATTCAACAATGTAAAAAAATTATACATCATGAACTTATTCTAGATATGCAAGTCTCGTTCAATATTCAAAATCAATCAGTGTAATCTATCATGTCAGCAGGCTAAAGAAGAAAATTTGAATGATATCAAGTGATACAGAAAAGTCACTTGATAAAGTCCAACACCCATTCAAGTAAAAACTCTCAGTAAACTAAAAATAGAGAGGAACTTCTTCAACTTGAGGATGAATATCTACAAAAAACCCTATAGCTAATGTCATACTACAGAGAACTGCACAGTTTCCCCTAAGATCAGGAACAAGGCTAAGATGTCCCCTTTTACCAGTCCTATTCAACATCTTACTAGAAGGTATAGTTAGTGTAAACAACAACAACAACAAAATTAACATTAGATTTGGGAAAGAAGAAATAAAATTGTTTTTATTTGCAGATTACATAATTGTCTATATAGAAAATCTCAATTAAAAAAAAACTCTTTGAACTAATAGGTAATTATAGCAAGGTCATTGGACACAAGGTTAATATATAATGATCTATTGATTTTGTATATACCAGCACTGAAAAACTGGAATTTGAAATAAAATAAAATATTACCATTTACAATAGCACAAAAAATGAAATATTTAGGTATTAATCTAACAAAATGTGTACAGGGTCTATACGCAGAAAATTATTCTAGAAACCACAGGTTCAGTGAAACCAGACTCTATAAAACCCTATGAGACACTAAAAACTAAAATAAAAAGAAAATGTAGCTTGCATTTTTTAAAGAGAAAAAACAAGGAAAGTAATAGTTCTAGAAGTTAAAACAGAAAAAATACACATATGAAAAATACATTATTTAAAATATTAAATGGAAATGCAAAAAAAAGATGATATTGAAAAGCCCAGATGAAAAATGGAATCCAAGAAGAGACACAAAAAAGACAAAGTGACACAAAATTTGTTAAAATCAAAGATAGGCAAAAAAAAAAAAAAAAAAAATCAAAGATAGGCAAATTATGGCATTCAAATGTAAATAAAACAAAAAGTTTTTGTTTTTATACCATATCATAACCATATCATAACCATATCAAAGCAAAAATCAAGAAACAGATAATGGAATAAATGTTTTATGGATGTTGAAAAATATATCAACTCTAGTTTTTGACTCTTCACATGTTCAAAAAATGATCAAAATATACACACTCTGAGAGCCCCTGAGTGGCTCAGTCAGTTAAGCATCTGACTCTTGATTTCGTGATGATTTTGGGTCGTGATCTCAGAGTGGTGGGACTGAGCCCTGTGTAGGTCTCTGTGCTCATGGGGGAGTCTGCTTGAGATTTGATCTCTCTCTCTCTCCCTCTGCCCCATCCCTCTAGCTCTCTCTCTCATAATAAATAAATAAAATCCTTAAAAATTAATAAGGCTCTGGATAAATTAGCAAGAATAATTTATCATTTAATCTTGTGACCTAAAAACAAGGAACACACCATTTTTTCCCCAATGTCCATGAAATGTGTACCAAACTGGATCATAATCTTGGCCACAAAAGAAATCTCAATAAATTATAATAAGTGGATGCTGAACAGGCTGCAGGTTAAAGAAAATAAACCATCCGGAGGGTTTACAAAAGAAAACAACAAGTACTGTGTTGGATCAAAGGTAATATAGACTTGTGGTTAGAGGAAGAGCAATAATCCATTGTATATATACACTATATTTTTATCCATTCATCTATCAATGGACATCTGGGCTGTTTCCATATCTTGACTACTGTAAATAATGCAATAAACATAGGGGTGCATTTATCTTTTTGAATCAGTAGTCTTTTTCCTTTTGGTAAATACTCAGTAGTGGAATTACTTGATCATGTGGTATTTTATTTTTAATTTTTAAAAGAACGAGATCTTGCCATTCATGACAATATGAGTGAACCAAGAGAGTATTATGCTAAATGAAATAAGTCAGACAGAAAGGGAAAAGTACCATACGATTTCACTTACATGTGGAATCTAAAAAAAAACAAAACAAAACAAACAAAAAACAAAACAAAACAAAAATCAGACTTTTCAATTCAGAGAACAAACTGGTGGTCGCCAGAGGGGAGGTCCAGGTGATGGAATGGGTGAAATAGGTTAAGGGGATTAAAAGGTACAAACTTCCAGTTATAAAATAAACAAGTCACAGAGAGGAAAAGTACAAGGGGAATATAGTCAGTAATATTGTAATAATGATGTATGGTGACACATGACAACTATATTTATCATGATGAACACTGAGTAATATATAGAATTGCTGAATAAGTACCCTGTATGCCTGAAACAAATATAACATTGTACATTAATTATACTTCGATTAATAAAAAGATCAACAATAAAAAAATTTTAGCCTAAAAACCATGAAATCATCTTACCAAGGAAAAAAAGAGGAAAAAAAAGTTAAATAATGAAATGAGTAGAGATGGTTCAACATTAGGTCATCTCCTTAGATAATTTAGTACATCAATAGACAAAAGGAGGAAAAAAGCATATAAATATATCCCTAAATTATTTTTTTATCATCAATTATAGTGGTTATTTATTTAACATATAATGTATTATTTGTTTCAGGGGTACAGATCTATGATTAATCAGTCTTACACAGTTCACAGCACTCCTCATTAGCACATACCCTCCCCAATGTCCATTACCCGGCAACCCTCAGTTGGTTTCCTGAGATTAAGAGTCTCTTAAGGTTTGTCTCCATCTCCGGTTTCACCTTGTTTCATTTTTCCTCCTTTCCCCTATGATCCTCTGTCTTGTTTGTCAAATTCCTCATATCAGTGAGATCGTATAATTGTCTCTCTCTGATTGACTTATTTTGCTTAGCAGAATACCCTCTAGTTTAATCCACGTCATTGCAAATGACAAGATTTCAATTTTTTGATGGCTTCATAGTATTCCATTGTGTGTGTGTGTGTGTGTGTGTGTACCATATCTTCTTTATCCATTCATCTGTTGATGGACATCTAGGTTCTTTGCATAGTTTGGCTATTGTGGACATTGCTGCTATAAACATTGGTGTGCATGCGCCTCTTCAGATCACTACATTTATATCTTTAGGGTAAATACCCAGTACTGCAATTGCTGGGTCGTAGGGTAGCTCTATTTTCAACTTTTTGAGAAACCTCCACACTGTTTCCATAGTGGCTGCACCAATTTACCTTCCTATTCATAGGGCATGAGTGTTTCCTTTTCTCCACATCCTCACCAACACTTGTTATTTCTTGCCTTTTTGGTATTAGCCACTCTGAAAGGTGTGATAGCTCATTGAGGTTTGGATTTGCATTTTCCTAATAATTAGTGATGTTGAGTATCTTTTCATGAGTTTTCTGGCCACCTGTATGTTATTTTTGGAAAAATGTCTATTCAGAGCCTCTGCCAATTTTTAAATCAGACTGGTTTTTTTGCTATTGAGTTGCTTGAGTTCTTTATATATTTTAGATATTAACCCCATTTTGAAAATATGATTTGCAAATATTTTCTCCTTTTCATTAGACTGCCTTCTCATTTTGTTGATTGATGTCTTCTGTTGCTGTGCAGAAACTTTTTTTTTGTGCAGAAGCTTTTTAATTTGATGTATCCCACCTGTTTATTTTTGCTTTTGTTGCTTTTGGATCAAATACAAAAATTCAACACCAAGACCATCATCAAGGAGTTTATTGACTACGTTTTCATCTAGGAATTTTATGGTTTCAGGTCTTACATTCAAGTCTTTAATCCACTTGTGTTAATTTTTGTATACATTATATTCTATTTATAAGGGTATATAAAAAAACAGCTCAAGAAGACTGAAAATAAAGGGATTGGAAAAGACACACTAAGCAAATACAAAAAGTGCTTTGCAGCAAACCTAAAGTCAGAAGCAAATAGAAGTTATGTTGAAAAACATTATAAATAAAGTGGGTTCTTTCATACTGATAAAATATACACTTCATCAGACCATATGGTAGAAGTCATGGTCCACTAGAAAATATCTTTAAAATACTGAGAGGACATATTTAAAGCTAGATAGTTGTAGAGCTAGGGTTCAGGACACCCCCTCCCCAAATTTCCTACCTACCCCCAGAGCTCCTCTCCGCCCTCCTGGACAGCATTAAATGGCACACCATTAATCACTACATTATATTACTCTTTAAACAGGGAGAAGCTGCAAAATCACATGTATTAGGCCACAAGAAAAACAACAATTGACTGTGAAATGAAAGAAAATCTTAAGGAACACATTTTCTAACCACATTTGATAAGACCAGAACAAACAACCAGGACAAAGAAAGACCTCCTTCAATCTTATTCACTGATAAATTTTCAAAACTCCTTCCAAATAGTTCTTAGTTTAAAAAGTAAATCAAAATAGGGCGTCTGGATGGCTCAGCTGGTTAAGCAACTGCCTTCGGCTCAGGTCATGATCCCAGAGTCCTGGGATCGAGTCCCACATCGGGCTCCCAGCTCCATGGGGAGTCTGCTTCTCCCTCTGACCTTCTCCCCTCTCATGCTCTCTCTCACTGTCTCTATCTCAAATTAATAAATAAAATCTTTAATAAAAAAAAGAAAGAAAATTTTAAAAAAAAGTAAATCAAAATAGAAATTACAGATGAGTAAGAAAAAAACTCTAATGAAAACATATAAAACCACAGACATATAAAAGCCAGATATACCAATATGGCACCCATTCCTGGCTTAAAATGCATTTATTAGAAAACAAGAAACTTTGAAAAGTAAATTAAGTTTTAAATCAAAGTATTAAGAAAAGATGTCAAGGTAACCCCCCCAAGGAAACTGAAGACAAAAATGAGGAAAGAGAAAAAAGTACAAAAAAATAATAAGGAGCAGTAGGATTTGATTAAATTTCAGACAAAAGATTAAAATAATGGATTGATAACAATCAACAGGTGATTCTTTGAAGAGGACAACAAATTGCAAAGTTTGATCAAAAGAACAAAAGAAAATATATAAACGAACAATGCTGGGAAGAAAGAAAATGAGTTAAAGAAAAGATTAAAATTGCAGTTAAGAAAAGATTAAAACTTTACAAAAGAAATCTTTGTATAATTTTCTACCAATAAATATGACAATCTAGGAAAAATGGCTACTCTTTAGGAAAATATGAATCATTAAAACTAAAGTCAACATGAGAACTAAATAGAACTAAAAGTAACAGGAATGCATAATGTACTTCGAGACCTACCCTAACCCTGCCCCCTCTCCCACTACAATATCAGTTTCAAATAGTTTTATAGACAATTTTCAGCAATCCTTCAAAGAAAAGAAAATATTCGTATTAAAGAAACCATTCTAATACATTTTTCTAAATTTTCAAATCACCCCAAATCATTTTAAGACTACTATATTTCTGCTATAAATACCAGAAAAATAAAAGGCCTCAATAATTAGCAAACTGAATTCAACATGCATTAAAATAATCCTACATCATGATCAAGTGGGATTTATCACAAAGATACAATGGTGGTTCAGTATCAGCAAATCAATCAACATGATACAAACATTAATAAAATGAAGGATACAAATCTTATGATCATTTCAACAGATGCAGAAAAACGATTAGACCAAACTCAATAGTCATTTATGATAAAAAAAACTCTCAACAAAGTAGGGTTAGAGGGAACATATCTGACCATAATAAAGGGCGTAAATGACATACCCACAGCTAACATCATGCTCAACAGTGAAAAGCTAAAAGCTTTTCCTCTAAGATCACGAACAAGGTAAGGATGTCACCTCCTTCCCACTTGTTTTCAACATAGTAGTGGAAGTCCTAACTATAGCAATCAGACAATAAAAAGCATCTGAATTAGTAAAGAAGTAAAACTGTCACTGTTTGCAGAAGACATGATACTATATATAGAAAACCTTAAGACTCCACCAAAAAAACTATGAGATTAATAAACAAATTTGGTAAAGTTGCAAGATACAAAATTAATATACAGAAATCGGTTGCATTTTCTATATATGAATAACAAACTAACAGAAAGAGAAATTAAGAAAACAATCCCATTTACAATAGCACCAAAAATAACGAAATACCTAGGAATAAATTTAACTAAGGAGGTGAAAGACTTGTACTTTGAAAACTGTAAGACATTGATGAAAGAAATTAAAGATGACACAAATAAGGGGACAGATGTACTATAGTCGTGGGTCAAAACAAATTAATGTTAAAATTTCCATACTATCCAAAGCAATATACAGATTCAATATTATTCCTATCAAAATACCAACAACATTCTTCACAAACTAAAACAAATAATCCGAAAATTTGTATGGAACCACGAAAGACCCCAGGTAGCCAGAGCAACCTTGAGAAAGAATAACAAAGCTGGAGGCATCACAATCCCAGATTTCATGATACACTACAAAGCCATGATAATCGAAACACGATGGTACTAGCACAAAAACAGACAGAAAGATCAGTGGAACAGAATAGAGAGCCCAAAAAAACCCCCACATTTATACAGCCAAGTCATCTATGACAAAGGAGGGAGGAATATACAATGGGGGAAAAGACAGTATCTTCAATAAATGGGGCTAGGAAAACTGGACAGCCTCATGCAAAAGAATGAAACTGGATACTATATTACACCATACACAAAAATAAACTCAAAACGGATTGAAGTCCTAAATGTAAGACCTAGAAGATAAGACTTCTAAAAAAGAATAGGTAGTAAACTCTTGGACATTGGACTCAAGAATATTTTTTTAAGTAGGCTCTATGACCAGCATGTGGCTTGAACTAATGACCCCTAGATCAAGAGTTACATAATCTATCAACTGAGCCAGCCAGGTGCCCCAAATGATTTTAATGATACACACACACACACACACACACACACACACACACACACACACACTGGATCTGTCTCTTTAGGCAAGGGCAACAAAAGCAAAACTAAACAATTAGGACCACCTCAAACTAAAAAGCTTTTGTACAGTAAAAGAAACCATTTACAAAATGCAACCTGGTGAAGGGGAGAAGATATTTGCAAACGGTATATTCAATAAGGGGTTAGTATCTAAAATATAAAGAACCGCTACAATTCAACACCAAAAAAAATAAGCAATCCAATTAAAATGGATTAAAATGTCCATTAAAAAATGGACAGAGGACCTGAATAGACATTTTCCCAAAGAAGACATACAGATGGCCAACAGACATAGGAGAAGACGCTCAACATCACTAATCATCAGGTAAGTGCAAACCCAAACCATGAGACGTCGCCTCACACCTGTCAGAATGGCTAGAATCAAAAAGACAAGAAATAACAAGTATTAGTGAGGATGTGGAGAAAAAGAAACACTTATGCACTGTTGGTGGAAAAGTAAATTAGTATAGCTACTATGAAAAACAGTATGGAGGTTCCTCAAAAGATTAAAAATAGGGGCGCCTGGGTTGCTCAGTGGGTTGTTTCTGCTCAGGTCATGATCTCAGGGTTTGGGGATCGAGCCCCACATCAGACTCTCTGCTCAGTGGGGAGCCTGCTTCCTCCTCTCTGCCTGCCTCTCTGCCTACTTATGATCTCTTTCTGTCAAATAAATAAATAAAATCTTTTTAAAAAAGATTAAAATAGAAATATTATGTGACCCAGAAATTCTACTTCAGGATATTAATCTGAAGAAAATGAAACCACTAATTCAAAAAGATATGTGCACCCTATGTTCACTGCAGCATTGTTTGCAATAGCCAAGATATGAAAACAATCTAATTTTCCATCAATAGAGGAATGGCTAAGGAAGATGTGGTATATATATTATATAATGGAATATTACTCAGTCATAAAAAGAAGGAAATCTTGTCATTTTCAATGACACGGATAGACCCAGAGGGTATTATATTAAGTAAAATAAGTCAGACAAGCACCATATGATTTCACTTACATGTGGAATCTAAAAAATAAATAAATAAACACAATAAAAACAGAAACAAACTCATAAATACAGTGAACAAACTGATGACTGTCCGAGGGGAGGTAAGTGGGGGGAAAGGATAAAACAGATGAAGGGGATTAAGAGGTACACGCTTCCAGTTAAAAAATAAGTAAGTTAGGGGGATGTGGAGTACACCACAGAGAATATAGTCAATAATAATGTAATAATTTTATATGGTTACAGGTGGTAACTAAACTTACTCTGGCCGTTGTTTCATAATATATATACACATCAAGTCACTATGTCATACACCTGAAACTAATATGATATTATATGCTAACTATACTTCAATTAAAACAAAAAACAGAACCCAATAATCAAAAAGACAAAACAAAAGACGTCAACTCGCAAATTTAAGAAAGTCTGGAAACCCCAAAAAGGATAAACACAAAACAGAAACACAAAATTTAAAAATTTTAAGAAACAAACAAATCTAGACTTATTGCATTATAAATGCTAAGAGGAAAATCTTAAAAGCATTCAGAGAAAAAATTCATGAACTACAACCAAACCTTAAGCAATAAACTTTGAAAACCGATAGTTAAGTTAATCAACTAATCAATCCATGACTATACGTTCCTGGTGGCGGGGCGAGATTCAAAAATCTCCCCTCGACTCCTACAAGCAATATAGATTTCTGTTAGAAAAACTGTGAAAGCTGAAACAAAACATTTAAAAATGTTACTGAAGAGATGAAACTATGGGAAGGCATTACCAGGCAAAAGTCAAGTTGAAAGGAGAAACCACAGAGGCAAGCAAGCACAGAGCCACTTTCGATTTGAGGGAATGCTGATTCTAGGGAATCAGAACCTCAGCCTGGACAACTTTAAGGAGTGAGGGGGACAGAAATGAAGTCTGGAGTCCACACAAGGTGGAGGGTCCAGCGGGAGTCCCGGCCGCCACCACATCTTCCAGTGATTACGGAGTGGAGCAGGCACCTCTTGCCTAGAATGAGCTGGCTTCCCTCGGGTGCTCTCAGACCCCCACCTGTGTTAAGGAGTTCCCGGAGGCACCTGAATGTGGCAAACCAAAACTCTTTCCAAAGTCATACCTTCATTGCATTCCTCGATTTTACCTAAAAATAATTTCCCCAACACAATGCTAGTACACAGAGATACTGAACAAAATAATCCTTGTGAACAGAAGAAAAAGTTTCCCTTTTCTTTGGGGGAAGGGGAAAATAGTGACTTTACAGTGGAGAAGCCTGGCAAACACCAAGGTAATAAATGATGAAGGTCATCTTCTCTGGTGATAAGTCAGGTTGGCATATATCCCCTGATGCGATGTGATGAGGAGGGCACCTCACCTCCCTGGTACGCTCTCAGAAAACCCGTAAGCCCAGTCTAATCATGAGAAAACCATCAAGATGGATGCAGATTAAAAAGCAGTCTACAGAATGCCTGGCCAGTACTCTTCAAACTGTCAAGGTTGTGAAAGACAAGGAGAGACTTAGAAACCGTCATATGCCAGAAGTGAGTAAGTGACAGGATGGCTAGATGCAATGTGGAGCCCTGGATTGGACTGTGGAACAGTGTATTAACGTGTATTATGGAAACTGTGTATTAATGGAAAAGCTGATGAAACTGAAAAAAAAAAAAAGTCCAGGGTTTAATTCACAGTGATGTTATCAATACTAGTTTTTCAGTTTTGAAAAATGCGCCACAGTCACGTCGGAGGGATAATGTCACAGGAAATGAATCTGGGTGTGCAGAACGCAGAAGCTTTGTACTCTCTTTGCAACTTCTCTGTAAATGTAAAATTATTCCAAAATTAAAAGTTTGTTTTAAAAAAATGTATGAGTCGGGGTGCCTGGGTGGCTCCGTGGGTTAAAGCCTCTGCCTTCAGCTCAGGTCATGCTCTTAGGGCTCTGGGATCGAGCCCCGTATCAGGCTCTCTGCTCAGCAGGGAGCCTGCTTCCCCCTCTCTCTCTGCCTGCCTCTCTGCCTACTTGTGATCTCTCTCCTCTCTGTCAAATAAATAAATAAATAAATCTTAAAAAAAAATGTATGAGTGAGAAGCAGCAGAAACAATAGAAAACAGGGCCACAAATACCTTGTGGAAGTATTAGATACCAATATAAAATTTCTTTAATCTGTTAGGTCTTTTATAAAGCCTTTTTATAAGAGAAATCTACAACAGACATCATCCATAATTGTGCAGTGATAAAAACTTTCCCTTTGGGATGAAGATCAAGATGGAATCACTGCCATCAGTACTGGTATTCACCATATACAAAGTACTGAGCCTATGCAGTAAGGCAAGAAAAAGAAATAATAAATAGAAGGATTAAATCAGAAGATACAAAACTGCCTTTGTGTATACATTATGTAAATCCACATATATACATATATATCTGCATAGAAGCCCTCAGAATTCAAGAGTTTAGCAAAGTTTCCATTTATTTTTTATCTTAGTAGCAAGCAGCTAGGAAATCTATTTTAAATTATGTAGATTTGATAGCACAAAGATATCAAGTATCCATGAATAAATCTAGCAGACGTATAAGACCTCTAGGGAAAGAAATACAAATTTTATTAGAAAATATTTTTTAATTAATATACCATAGTAATGAGATAGATGACATAACGTTAAAAAGATAACAATTCTCTTCAAATTGATCTATAGATTCAGTGCAATCCTAAACAAATTCGCGGCAAGATGTTGACAAGCCAGTGTGGAGATACCAAGGGCCAAGTCCCTTTGGGAGGACAGAAGAAAAGATTTATTTCAACAGCTATCAGAAGGTCACTGTCACAGCGTGGTGCGCGGCTTAAGGAGGGGCTGACACAGGCCAATGGCGGAGGAGAGAGCATGAGAAATGGGTCCTGCATACACGACCGCTAGGTCAGTGCAGATGGGGCGGGGAAGATGGTTTAACTAATTAAAGGTTCCTCAGGAAAAATGGGTGAGAATAAAATTGGAGCCCTCAAACTGTAGATCAGATGGGAACCAATTCAGTCTCTGATTAGACTGGACATGTGGGGGGAAAGAAAACATGCCCCCAGGGTAAGCCGGTGGGAAGTGGCGGTAGGGGGTCCCTCGCCAGTGAAAACCTCGGTGGGCCCGTGACAAAGCCAGTGAAGCCACACAGAAGCCAAACCGCAGACAGAATGAACCTGGAAGAATAACAGAGGATACAGAAAACATCTCCCAAAGCACTTACAATCACACACAAACCTCAATAAATCCAGCAAGAGCCTGAAGATGGGATGGTTTAGAAAAAAAAAAAAAAATGTCGTTTACAGTGGAGCCTGCCCAGCTGGAGAAACAAATTTAGATCCTTTATCTGCCCCCCTCCAAACAAATACAATCAGCTTAAAAAAAAAAATAGAAATAACAAGAAATGAAAAAATTTCTAAACATTAAAAAGTTGTCCTGGCAGAAAAGTTTAAGACAACCATTCTGAGCAGAAAGTTAAAAAGCAAAAGAAAGATATTCACGGAGCTGATAAAAGCTGTGAAGGCCAACTTAGCTTCAAAGGAAGCACAGTTTTGCCCCACAATTGAAAAAGAAAACAGTTTTTGAGATGTAAGAGAAGGAACCTGCCCTGCCCTGAAGGCACACTTGAATCTACTATCGTAAGAGCTGAGGAGCTGTGGCCGAACATGGTGTGTGGAATTCAACAGTAACTTCTTGGCCTCGCATAAATCATTTATAACAACAGACAGTGCATCTAGCTTATAAAATCAATACTACAATAAGTCTACACTGTAAATTTTAAGCTTTAATAAGATCAAGTCACCGTAAACAAAGTTCGAAGACAAGGAGAGTATATTTACAACTTCCAGAATATTTAGCAAATTCTCCTTTCTCATTAAAGAAATGACAATCACGTCAACCGAGTAACACTGGCCGATAAATGAACCAGCAATTTATAGAAGAGGCAAATGGCCAATAAACACTGTCCAGCCTCCCGTGGAATCAGGAAAATGCACAGTAAAACAAGATGAAACTTATATCCACCACCTTTGTAAAGTTTGGGTGTGGGGAGAGGGTTTCTCTCATTTGATACTGGTTCAGCTACTTAGAAAGACAACCTGGCAGGATGTATAAACAAGTAAAAATTAGTAATCTTTGCCTCCACGATTCCACTTTTTTGGTTGTTGACACGAGACAAATACTTGTAAATGTGCAAAAATATAAGGAAATAGATGATTCTTATCGTAGCTTGTTGGTAAAGCGAACAAATGAATATGATCTAAAAGTCCATCAGTGGGGACTAGGGGGGAGGGATGGTTTAAAACTTATGCTAATATTGATTCTATGAAACAGCATGTAGCTCTTAAAAAGAATGAAGTAGATCTATATTAAGGTGATCTCTAGGATTTTTACTATTAAAATAAGAGAAAACAAAAAATGCAAAACAGCATATACAATATAATCCCATTTATTAAAAAGACAAGGCATAATGTGCATATTTAGGCAAAGAAGCTATACATAGAAAGGCATAGGAAAAGAAAGATCTGAAAGGCTATGCAGGTAACACTTAATAGGACCCGGATTGGTAGCTACAGTGGGATAGGTGGTAAATGGGGCACTTGATGTACTTCCATTTTATTTAAAATTTTATGAACAAAAATGTATACTGCATTTCTTTTGTATTAAATAATAAATTGATTAAAATATTAAGTAATATTGGGGCGCCTGGGTAGCTCAGTGGGTTAAAGCCTCTACCTTCGGCTCAGGTCATGATCTCAGGGTCCTGGGATCGAGCCCCGCATCGGGCTCTCTGTTCAGCAG
This sequence comes from Nasua narica, assembly GCA_028533885.1. Classification (NCBI taxonomy): domain Eukaryota; kingdom Metazoa; phylum Chordata; class Mammalia; order Carnivora; family Procyonidae; genus Nasua; species Nasua narica. Next base: position 166,508,370 of record CM052810.1, on the reverse strand, counting down.
GGAGCCTGCTTCCGCCTCTGTCTCTGCCTGCCTCTCTGCCTACTTGTGATCTCTCTCTGTCAAATAAATAAATAAAATCTTTTTAAAAAATATTAAGTAATATTATTTCTGACCCATTACTAGAGAAAAAGGATTTTCGCACCTCCCCTCCTTTTTTTTTGGTCAGAGACACGGCCCACTCCAGAACAGAAAATCATAGTCAAGATAAACCCCCAGAGCCTGCACTTCTTTTTTGTGGTCTGGAGCCCTTCTCCCCCTTTTACTCTCTTTGGTGAAGATGACAAGGCCCCAGCCAGAGAGGAGCAGGGCGGGAAGGAGGCCTGTCCAAAGGCCAGGTGTGAGACCACAGCACTGCATGTTTGGGCGTAAGTCAGGTGTTGACCCTGAGTTGTATATTTTCTCAACGACCTTCTTCCTAATGACTCATGAAGGGAGAGGAGGCCCGAGGGGAAGGAGTAGGTTCAGAGGTCACGCGGAGACAACAAATCCCTGTCGCAAGCCTCATAAAGAGCTGGGACTTCAGACAGGCCTCCAGCTGAGCAGGGTGGCCTGGATGAGCACCTCATTTCCTCGTTACCCCTTCCTGCCCTGCAGGATATTGCAAGCCACCATTTTTGTAAACCGGGTCTAAAGTAGAGATTTAGTTTAGTGTCTCAACTTCAGGGTCTTCAGAAAGACAGTGAAGCAGTGTACGGCCAGAGAGAGAGACAGAGGTGAGAGGGAAGGAGATCAGGACTGACCTGGTGCTGGGGTCGCTGCCTTCATCGGCCATCTTCCCCCTCCAGGCCCACCTGGGCCCCGCCTGGGCCTCGAGTGTGGCCTCTGAACCCTCCGTTGGGGTGGCCCGGTTCAGGATGGCTGCCCGAGCCCAGAGCAGGAAGTTCGTGAATTGCCTCACACACAGGGAGCTCCGCCCAAATGGGGAAAAGAGAAGTGAAAGTATCTCTGAGCTGCTGGGTATTGTTTCCCTCCTGAGGCTCCATGGAGGGTTCTCAGGCCCCCAGACGCTCAACAGCAGGAATGGAGGCCGAGGAGGGAGGAGCAGGGCCAAGCCCCAGGGGGCCACTTGTTGGCCCAAAGACACAGAAACATCCATGTGTCCTCAAGGGCTTCCTGCCCTTCTGTCTAACAGGGTTTCCGAGTGTAATGGGGTCGGCAGGGGGGACCTCCGTGTTTGCCCCTTCCCCTCGCCGACATGACTGGGGAGCAAAAGAGCGAGACACAGAAACCTCACATCTTCTCCCTTCCTGTGGGAGAGCCTGGATCCAGCAAGGTCCCAGCGTGGGAGCCCGGGGCTGGAGAGAGCCCAGATTCTCAGCATCATAAACCAGGGCAAATGTGCTTAGTGTCCCTGGAAATCCGCCAAAGGTAAGAGAGAAATCTGCAAGGCTGCAGCCAAGGCAGTAACGTTGGTTAACGTACCACTTGCCTGGGTTTAAAGTGCACTTCCCAAATTCAGCCGTGAGACACCTGAAAAGCAGTCACCGGAATGCTGAGCAGCATCGGCTTCCCTCGGATGGAGAGGGAGGTTGGAAACGACAGGACCTGGGAGCAAATAGGCAGGTGAGCCCCGCGGGGAGGGGGACCCTCCACCTCGGAGTCCCGTCTGTCCATGGATGTCTCCTTCAGATCCGAATCATCATTCCACAAAGCCTGAGAAGAGACCCAGAAGACTTCCTTACATTTGAAACCGCCAGGGAAGATTTCTACCCTGATTCCATGGATATTCTGTCTTTCCCCCAAAGGAGCAAAGGGCAGTCTGGCTGGGATTCCAGGATGCTGGCAAGGACTCCTTTACCCATGGGCAGGAGTCTACACCAGGTGCTGCGCTCACCCGGCTCTCTCGGGTCCCCTCTCCCTCCCTCACTTGCAGGGGTGGAAGGACTAGGAAGCTGAGCCAGTGTTGAGCACAGTTGTCCTCTGCTTCTGGCCTCCATGGGACACAGATGACACCAGCCCTTTCTAGTGTCCCTGTCTCTCTCCTTCTGTGTCCCTAGACAGCAGAGTGACCCAAAGCCAGCACTGTGCTGGGTGTTGGCATACACATGCCAGCTTTTCCGTGGGTCTGCATAGGGCACCTGGAACGGAGGCTACCGAGTGGCTGGCAGGGGAGGGGCCATCCACAAGGAGGGCTGGTGCTTCGAGGAACACTGACACCAGGGCCCACTGGCACTGTCCTCAAAGTAGCCCAGTGCTGGACCTGGGGGCCTGGAAGGCGGGAGAGGCACGCAGAGGAGGGACCATGGGCAAAGGACCCACCGAGGGGACAGCCTCCGTAAGTGTCCCCAGGAGCAGATTCTGTTCAGACTTTCGTAGCAGGGCTAAGTCTCCAACCCGGGAGTCCCCTGTGGGCACCAGAGGTTTGTCCCTGGGAACTCAAGGGTGGGAAGACTTGGCAGTGGCAGCGACAATACCCGCTGAGGCAAGGGGAGAACGGCCTTGGCACCTCCGTGGATGTGAAAACAGAGCAGGACCCAGCACCCGGGATATGAGTGGGAACATTCAGACCCTGCTTCAATGTCCCTGGAAGGGACATCCATTCGTGGGACTCACCGGGACCCCCTGCCCTTCCCTTCTTTCTGGGGAGACTCTCTGGTGGAAAGGGTGAGCCCGCTCCTTGTTGGGTCTCTCTGGTCTCATGGCACCTGGAAAGGCCAGGGCTCTGTTGGTTTCTCCAAGGTCGAGTGCACAGGGACAGGAACGTTGGGGGAGGGGGGACGGGGGGGGGGGTTGTGGGAGGCTGGGGGTGTGTATGATTGGTTGGAGCTGCCTGAAGCTGTGTTGATAAGCTCAATTGGGGGTTTCAGTTTGAAGGTTCCCTTTTTGCTACATACTAAGCCATGAGTCCCAGTCCCAGTGTAGGTTTTATCAGGAAGAAAGCTGGTATTTTGGACCCCATCTGTTTCATTTTTATACCGATCTGTCTGCTGGTTTGCAACTCAGGTGAGGAAAAGGGAAGCACTTCGAGTGTGGGGGGGGTGCAGCATATGGGTACATATCTCTTTCCACACGTTCTCATCTACCTGGGCCCCAGCTGGGTAAAGAGACTCGGAGTCCGACCCTCTTGCAATTGCATGGTCATAATACAGTCATTTGGCGGCAATATTTCCGTGTGGAGGGGCTGAGGTGGGGGCAGAGCCCCTTCTCCCACTACAGCAGAATCTCAGTGCCGGAGCAGGTGAGCAGGTAGGTGGTGGCCGAGGTGCAGACTCCTATCGCTGCCAGGTTTGTACAAAGCCAGAGGGAATCCTGGGGGTGAAGTGTGAGGAATTCTATAGGGAAGAGAGTGACTCCTTGGAAACGGGGCTGAGAAGAGGCATCTGGGGAGAGGAGAAAGTGGTTAAAGGGAGTGACAGAGAACCGCCCCCTCCCCCGCACCTTGAGAAAGCCGGCCGGGCCACTGTCCGGAAGCCTGCACTCCCCTCTAGTGACCACACTCGGCATTGCAGCCTCCTTAGATCTGGCTTCCGTTGCCAGTTCCGAGAAACTGAAACCGGAAATTCTTCTTGTAACTATTTAACCCCTCGAAATTAGTGGCAGGAGCGCCATGCTTTCTTCCTCCATGGTTAACCAATTTAAGGATTGGGTCCTGAGATGATTTTGAGATGTACACACAGACAAGCTTCTGGCCTGGACAGAGAAGTCCACACCTGCTGACCATCACCTGGAGGTGAAGGGAAGGGAGCCTGCCTTAGGAACCGGAGCTCTGGCTGGAAGTGGCTGGGGAGACCTTGGGTACTCCCAGGCGCCTGTGCCCGGGGCTCAGAAAGCCCCACGCAAAGGATGAGGGTGGCCTTCGAAAACCAGCAGCTTAACGGTCCTGGCCCAGGGGAATCCCAGCCGGAGTCTAAGGAGCTTCCCCTCCAGGGCCAAGTCCTGGGCTTCCCGCCCCGCCCCCCCGCTACCCGCCCCCCCTCGCCCCGCCCCGCCTGGGACCCGTGCTTCTCACATGTAAACTACTGTGCTCATGGAATGGGCTGGCACCCTGGAGGATCCAGAACACTGGTACCCAAGGACCACGTGGGGCTGGCCAGGTCATCTAGTGGCCGCGGGGACACAGACCTGCGGTTCTGAAGCTCTCCGCCAGGCTCTGGCGCCGCCCCATGTCTCACCTTAGAATGAGGTTCGGCCGCAGCCGGTAGGTTGCAAACTTCAGTTATCAGCAGCAGCCTCCCGGGCCTTCTGGTCCAGTGGTTCGTGGGCAAGACCGCAACGAGCATAACTGTACTGATTTCTCAAAACAATGATGCTGAAGTGGAAACCTCACCTCTCTCATTCAACTCCGGCCTGTCACCCTGGGGCATACGGGGAATACAGGGAAAGTTCCCTGGAGGTCGGATGCCTTTCCCGCAACTCCTCCCACCATTTGAGAATGGCGAGTGGGCTCAGTCTCGTAGGAGAAACCCTCTCCTCCATAGAGAACAGACACCCCTCTGCCTCTCCTGGGCATTCCATCTATAGTCCCATGAATGATTCAAGGTTGGAGGGGAGACTTCGGTGTCTTGAATGTGAAGCCAGGGTGAGGGGCTCTCATATATCCAAGAGCCTGGATCCCAGACCAAGATATGAGGACAAGGATGGCGTCCTTGAGCTGTGCCTGCAAGAACCCAGCACTGGAAATTGTCCTCGCCCCCTAAGGAGCTTCAGCAGTTTGGGCCTGGATTTACCACCTGTCATCAGACAAAGGTACCCTGTAGGAACCCAGAGGCTATCTCATATATCCTAAATAGACCCAAAGTAAAGACATTAGCCAGCTCCTAGAGGGCACTTCTGGCCACGTGCAAGGACACAGATTTTGCAAAAACTTCGAAGAGCGGACATGTCCCAGGGCATGCCGAGAGCATCTGCCACGGGCTCCATCACTATTCTCAGAGACCCTGGGAAGTGGTCACAGACACTAGACAAGCCAGAAGCTGGGGCCATGTCCTTTTGCAGCTAAGGCTCGTGCTCCTAAGACCTCAGGGCTGAGGTCCTGTGTCTTCCTCCCCATTCAAACACAGGCAAGCGTTGATGGGCCCTCGGAGGTGGTGGGATGGAGAGGGGTCCTCCCTGCCTTCCCAGCAGCTGTGGCAGAAGATGTAAGACAAGTGTCTCAGCTCAGGGCCACCCCTCCCCCCGAACACTCCCCACTCTTGTTTCCAGTGGAGGTACAGGTGTGAACACCACTATAGGAACCTAGAGTGCATTGTTTGGTAGGAACCAGTGTAGACCCTTTCTGTCCAGTGCACTATGGGGCTCAGCAGAAACCTCGAAGGAAGAGTAGGGGAGAGAAAAGTCCTAGATCTGAAGAAATGTAGGAATCAGTGGTTCCAGGTCAGATGAAAAATCTCAGACCCATGGTCTGAGCAGCAGGGCCCGCTGAAGGTGTGATAAGAATCGGATTATTGTTCCGCACAACCTCTGTGTCCAGGCTGGGTCTAGATTTACTAAATAGGCAGCTAATTGGCACCTCTTGCTGGACTCGGAAGGGTCACTCGGAAGTCCGGGCTCAGATCCCCGTTCCCCCCCCACTCCCGCCTCCTTGTCTTCAGCTCACACTAGTTCAGCCTGTTTTCACTTGTCCTGGGCCGTCAGCCAGCGATGTGGGGAGGGTTTAGACACAGAACTGGGGCTTCCTTCCTGTGACTTTCTCCCTCCTAGCACTTCCCCCTTGCTACCCAGAAGGCTTAGGGGCCCTGGGCTTCTTCCCTGGCTTTGCGGACCAGAGGGAAGGTGGGCCTTCTGCCAAAGTGTTGGTCACTGCACGCAAGATTGGCCCGGCGGCTCCGGGGGCCAGGTGATAGTAAACAGTAAAAGTCTTGCATCGGCTGTTTCCTCCTCAGTTTTGACTTCTCTCCAAAGTCGGCCTGGTTTCGTTTACTTTTCAGGGGCCTCCGGGGATAGGTCTTTGACTACTGTCCAGAGTTTCTAGCTGTTTTCCTCAAGAGGCTGGTTGGTGAGGAACTCAGGATTGCAGGTCTAAGGCAGACCTCCTCATCGTCAGTCTGAAGCAGGAGGCCAGCCCCGCCCCCTCCCAGACCCAACCCTGCTTCTGGAGACCCCAGTGGTTCCAGTGCATCCAGCGTCCTGCCCGGCCAAGGGACAGAGACGCGAGTGCGCAGTGCATCAAATAGAGAGCACCCCTTGGTCGGTTGAGACGCAGCCAGAACTATGCACCTTGTGCTCTTCTGCGCCTACGGGAACACAAATCTCACCTACTTAGGATGGGCTTGTTCAGTAAACGCAATGACAGAGCAAATGATATGCCTGGGCGGCAAAACATGGATTATTGTAGAACTTCAGCTGGAGTTAATACTTAGAGATCTCTACAGATAAGCCATATAAATTGTTGCCGAGAAGCCTAAGACTAGTTTTTCTTTGTTAAAGGAGGAGTCTGGTTTTTGTTTCAAAGGACTTACTTACGCAGCCTTGTCTTTCCAAGGAATTGGGGCCACAGCCCTCCCTCTGCTTGCCTCCTGCACTAACTCCCCATCCACAAACTAGCAAAGAAAGAGCCCCCGACTGGATGTGTGTAAGCGAGTATTTGGTTTGATAGGAAACCTAGTCATGCAGTTCAGTCCCCGGGCCCTGATTTAGGGCCTCCTGAAGTGTCTCCACCTGGTTTGTATAGGTGAACCCCCTCTCTCCTCTCTCCTTGCATAGAGAACCCCCTCTCTCCTCTTAGCCCAGCAGAGCAGGGGGTGAGCCCAGCAGAGCTGCCTTGGGAGGCTCAAGCTGAGGGGTCCTTCCCAAGAGCCTCAGGACCTCAGGAACACCAGGTCCTCCTACAGCTCCCGGGGACCCAGCCACACCGCGCCCTGTAAGGTCACGGCCAAGCTCCCCAGGATCTCAGCCAACAGCCTGCAACTGAGTCCGGGTAAACCGGACTGACAGGGTGACAGGCTTAGTGTCCTTCATTGCCCGTTGGTGTCCTGGAGGGGAGAGGAGAGAAGGGGAGCAGAGGGGAGGGGAGGGGAGGGGAGGGGAGCAGACACCCTCCTCTCAAGCATGAAGACCAGCTCAACCTTATCTCCACACACAGGGCGGTGGGACCTCAATCCATATGCTCCTTTTGGTTGGGGGAACCTTGGCCCCACTGCTCCACCCTCCGTTAGACACCAGAGCCTGCTGCAGACGGCCGGTGGGTCAGACCTCATCTCCTTGGCCATCCGGCCTCTTCCCCCACTTTCCTAACAGTGCCTCGTTTCCTCTGCATAGACGACACCTCCCTTTTACGCTCAGGAG
>CM052810.1:166482657-166501046 GCA_028533885.1 Nasua narica | reverse complement strand
GCCCCCCCCCCACCCCCCCCCCCCCCCGCCTGGTTCTGGGGCCGTTTGCAGGCTCTGCGCTCAGCCTTCCTGCCCTTTCAGGAGCCTCTGGGCTTCTGTTCAGAGAGTGTCTTTTTGTTGCACCTTCGCAGAGCTAGTCTGGCTGGCCAAGAGCCCTAACTGATACAAGCGTGTTTGTGAGGTATTTACTTACTCTGTTCAGGACCAGGAATTCTGAGGGGCACAGCGAATATTAACTCATTAATCCTCATGATCCCGTGAGCTACGCACCACTTTCTCCATTTCACAGATGGAATTAGTGCGTGAGGGGGCGGGAGGAGGGGCAAGTCACATGCCCAGGGCTGCACAGCCACAGCCATGAATGGTGCTGGATGGCCATGAATGCAAGCCGGGATTCCACCTCCTATGCTGGCTTTGAGCACAGAGTCTGTGTTCTCAAACGCTGGGCTCTGCGGTCTCTCATCACAAATTAGCACCATTCACAACATCAAGAATAATCAATAAGAGCCAATGGCCATTAAGGCTTAATGAAAAATAAAAGCTGTGATAAGGATGATATAGAACCATATTTTCTGACATGTAACATTATATACCAGTAAGTGAAAGATATTGACTGGAACACATTTTATTATTTAGACAGTATAACCTTCGTCCCCTCCTAGCTGGTCCTCCCCCTACCTTCGTCCCATTACAAAGCCTAGAATAATTTTCATCAAACTGGCAAGCATGGCTAGTCTCCTTCCTGGAGGGGACTATCAGACATTATGCTTTTTTGTGGCAGAAGATGCAAGGTATAATAGCTTGGAGCTTTAGAGGGGATATCCCTCCTCACCATTGGTGATATGCTCCTCACCACTGAACCCCTGAAAACTTACCTATATGGTAGGTATCTGAATTCTTAGTAGGGCTTATCACTCATCATCTGGAGTATATGTGATACAACAAGGGTTTCAGAACACTCAGCACTTCCTGCTTCTCAGATCAAATTAACATACTATCATTGTGATAGTTGATTTCATGTGTCAGCTTGATTGGACCATAGGACGCCCCGTTTAAACATTATTCCTGAATAGGTCATTGAGGATGTTTCTGGATGAGATCAGCATTTTAACCAGTGGACTCAGTAAAATCAACTGCCCTCCCCAGCGTGGGTGAGCACCAGCCACATCGTTAAGGGCTTGGGTAGAACAAAAGGGGGAGAAAGGGAAATTCATTCTCTGCCTGCCAGCTTAGTTGAGCTTGGATTTACTTGACTTACTCTCTTGGATTTTCTACTCTCTTGGATGGGAATTTATACTATCTATTCCTCTGGTTCCTGGGCCTTCAGACTCCGGCTGGCATATTTACTGGGCTGGAATTTTTACTGGGATTTTTACTCATCTTTACTGGGTCTCTGGCTTGCAGATGGCCTATCGTGGAGATTCTCTGCAACCATAATTGCATAATGGCATATATACGGTTCTGTTTCCAAAACAATTAGTTCCATTTCTCTGGAGAGCCCTGATTACTACAGTCATTGATACAGCACAGCAGACTGATGTACTGTATTTTAGTGAGCAGCAGACTGGGTCCCTTCAGGCCATACTGTAAAAGAGAACAGGAGAATTCAGACGGTCCCGGGGCAAGACTGTGAATGTGTACAGCTGTCCAGTCCGTGTGAACATGAACTACATCTTATCCTATTTCCTACTGGATATTTTAAAAGCACATTTTCCATACTAACAGTTGCACAGTGTTGGGCCATACCACTCTGCTCTAGTGAGAATACCACATCTAGAACAATGGCTGGCATTGGTGCTACAACTTAATTACAGTTGTCTTTCTTTTCTTTTCTTTTCTTTTCTTTTCTTTTCTTTTCTTTTCTTTTCTTTTTTTAGAGAGTGTGTGTGCAAGTAGGCTGGGAGGGGCAGAGGGAGAGAGAGAGAGAGAGATAAATTCTTTTTTTTTTAAAGATTTTATTTATTTATTAGAGAGACAGAGAAAGTGAGAGAAAGCATGAGAGGAGAGAAGGCCAGAGGAAGAAGCAGACTCCCTGTGGAGCTGGGAGCCCCATGCGGGACTCGATCCTGGAACTCAAGGATCATGACCCGAGCCGAAGGCAGTCGCTCAACCAACTGAGCCACTCAGGCACCCCGAGAGAGAGAAATTCTTAAGCAGACTCCACGCTGAGCGTGGAGCCCAATGGGGGGCTAGATTCCATGACTCTGAGATCATGACCTGAGCTGAAATCAAGAGTCGGACACTTAACTGACTGAGCCACCCAGGTGCCCCTTGATTACAAGTCTAGTAGCCATGAACCAAGTAGCTTCTGCAGAGGACAGACCTAATGGAAGGGTAATGGATAAAAGCACTATAATCTTGAAGTCTTTGCAGGAGGCACTAATCTCAGTCATTCCCCAGCGCCCAGGAATATGATATTGTTTTTGACTATTTCACCATGGGAAATTTTAGTTCCATGACCTTCCACTGGGCTTCTCTTAAGACAGTCATTATTATCTCACAGTGAAAGAACCAGCTCATCCAACTGTCATGTGTGTCCTGATTATACGCTCAGGAACTCGGGTGGCTCCAAAGATTGAGTGGGCCCATTGTGGACATGGAAATTACCTGACTTCCATATACTCTACTCTAACAAGGACCATGCCAGTGCTTCGCATCCCTGGTGTAGCATCAAATCAGATGCTGTATTCAACAGTCTTTGAAAGATCTATGTATTTTCCATTCTCTGACATATAGTTCTAGAATAAAAGACCATTGGTTCTTTTGGTGAAGAACTGAAGAAATCACTACATGTACATTTGCAGTTCTCATTTCCATCAGCAGGTTTTGGATCCAAGAATTGACTCGGACCTGGAAACTGAGCAAGGGATCTTGACTTTTCATTGGGGCAGCTGAACTCAGCTATCTGATCATCTATTTTTAATCACTTTTGATGGTATATATGGAGCAATCTTCTTGTCGGCTGCCCATCTGTCTTGCCTATAAGAACACCATGTCCTATTAGCTATCTCCAGAGACATCTGTGGACCAGGCCCCCTGGCTGTCATTCCAACCTTGCTGTCCCTTCCAGAGGTTACATCATCTTGCTCTGACAGTTAAATGCTTCCTCCTGCTTTTGTTACCCAATCATTTCCATTGCTACCAGGGAATCCAGTTCTGTAAAACATGCCTACATTATTCCAACCAACAGAGGGTGAGCATCTCAAGGATGCTGGTGCCCCCTTGGCAGTGCATCGTCACTTTGATAAGTCCGTGTCTCTGAGGCCTCTTGAGGAACAGTGACGTGAAGGATGGGATTTCCAATTACAGAGAACAGAGCCATGCCAATTTCACTAGGCTTTTAGATTCCCCCTTCCCATAATCTGTCCCAGCAGGTCCAGGATCCCTACTTCTGCCTTGTCTAGCGCGTGCCCTGGCTTACAGCCAGCCTGTAAGAGCCACCCAGGGGCATAGCAAATCCATCGCCTTTGGCCCTTGCCAGGCTAATGAAGTTCTGTGGCACAGGAGAGTGCACCCATGTCAACAATTCTCCCTTTTCCAATTTCACATCCCCCTTTCTTCATTTAGGATCCACTCCCAGACACGATCCCCTGGCACCTGCTGGTACACACGGGCCAGTTCCACAGCGCTCTTGGACTAGAAACCTCTCTCCCCCTCGCCGCCACACGCAGGACATTCCCGGTCACGGCGTGCTGAGGCTACTCTGCATGGTCCTCATTCAGAAGTGGGGTGATAAGGCCTGTCTCCAAAGTAGGGGCGGGAGTTCTCTTCTGCAGGCTCAGTGGGTTCGGGGGGGATCTGGAGTTCAGAGTTCTCATGTACATCTTTCTAGAGAGCTCCTTTCTGAGTTTCAGGGCTTCACTCCTTCTTTAGTGCCTGACTCTGGCCCAAGAGACCATCCCGAGCTTAGAATTCAGTCTTCTCTGAAGTTCTGCTGTTCTTAAAATTTGGGCCAGGCCTTCCTTACTGTCTGCTTTCCAGCTGCAGGTATAGGGATCTCTTTGTTTAGGGGGCGATTAACAGATTTAAGCCTGTCATTTATTCTTTTCAACATAATAGAGGCACTTAGCAATAACCATCCAAACCGTCCACGGTTCTTAGAGTTACTATTTCTTTTTTTTTTTTGTAAATGTCAGGCCAGTGTATCAGCTGGTATGCCTCTTTCCCTACAGCTCATCCAGTTTCCTCCAGGTGAAAGTTTGGGCAAGGGCACTGTGAGAACACCCCGGGGACTGTCAACATTCCGCTTGTCACCATCTGGCTCGGCAGCGATCCAACATCAGAACCCCATCCTTAAGGCCCATTTGCTTGGACAGTTACCTGAAGTAGGGTTCCTTGGAAGCAGAGCCTGAGATAAAGTCTCTTAAGTAAGTGATTTATTATGAGATTTTTTTTTTTTCAGGAGAAGAAGGGAGAGGGAAGCAGGATGGCGTGGTGGGAAAAACCAAGCATGGATGTGGTCCCAGCTGGAGACTAGCTCCAGCTAGACCTTGTGGGGGGTGCACAAGTATGAATCACACTACATGTTGGTTCCGCCTTGGGGCTGGGGGCCGGCCCCCAGGACCAAGAGGTGTTAACTCCTGGTGAAGCTGGCACTATGAGAATGTGGTATCTCAGGGAGGGGTGGCATCAGCAGCCAGTCCTCACAGCAGCTGGGAGATGAAAATCCTGCCTTTGGTGGGAGGGAATTTTCCAGGATACCAACAGCCTCCACTACGCCGGTGAACTGCTCTCATTCGTTTCTTCGATACCAAACATTTCCTTAAATTTCCTCTCAAATTCTGCCTCCAGTCTAAGTCCCATTAGGCCAAAGTTATGGAACTGAAACATAAATCACAAGGACAAAAATAACGATCCTCATTGTCAGTGTTATTAGACACCTTGCAATCAAGAAGTTTGAAAACCTTGCTTAAACACCTAGGTTACATTAACCATTAACCAGGTGATGCTTAAAAATTCATGCAGCTAAGAGTAACTGTTGTTTCCTAAATGCACGATCACTTCTCATTAGGTAGACAGGAATGGGCAATCATTGCTTATCTGAGACTTTGGCTTATTTGCTTTGGGTTGTTTATTTTAGTGAGACTTGGAAAAGTCATCTATGTTCTTTGCAACCATCAAAGAGCCCAGTCTAACTACAACCAGCCATCTCCTTCTAGTCCTAGAGGAATTCTAGTCCTCTCTGGTGACCCCTGTATAGCTACATGCTCCATTCGCATGCGAAGGAATCTGAAATTGGGGCTTCTAAGAGTTTCCAGTGACTTTATCTGGGGAGAGATAAGAAGGATGACATAACTTTAAGATGCAATTCTCTCCTTGGGTTTGGAGCAGGCAGGACTCCTCTGTTCTCTGGGGGCACCTGTCGCCTTGGAGCAGAGGAATGAGTTCTCAGAAGTCTGGGGTTCTGGTTGCCGAAACAGCTTCTGCCTCACTGTTACCCTGCCATGGTGAGCTTATGTCCTGAATTAGAAAAGTCACTCCCTTCCAGAACCCTTCCTTGTGCGGGCTTGTTGTAGGGTGAGGGAAATGTAAAATTTTCCAGGCACCAGATTATGAGGGCAGAGTGACTCAAAGGAAAAAAAAAAAAATGAAATGAAAGGAGGGACGGCCCCTTACCTTGTAAGACACCCTGTGGTTCTGAAAGATGAGACGCATGTCCTGCACGAATTCCCCCACTTGGCAATAACCCTGTTTATTCAGCTTGTTCTTGATTTTGTCTAACCACATGGGTTCCTTCAGGTTTTGAGAAACCTCTTTAATCTGGTGAGAAAAAAATATCAATGGGAGAGTTATTGGAATAGTTCAATGTCCCCACATCCAGCAGAGACACAAGGTACAGATAATGGCGGCTCGTGCTCTCTGTCCCATGGGATTCAGATCACAAATCCCTTCGGAGCGTGTGTGAAGGGCAGGGTACATCACAGTGGCCTGGAATCATGGATGGCTGGTTGTTGTTACTTACATAATAATAATATGGAATCTTCGAAAAAAAAGAGCTCTCTGAATGGCAATAGACCTTCAAGAGGAGGAACTCACATTTCTGCAAAAGAGGAAGGCTGTGAATAAAAAGCTGTTTGGAGACATTAAGCCCATACACATCCCCAGGCAGAGGCATGATTCACACCAGTGTTCTGGAAGTTTCCCCAAACATGTTTGGCTCTTGGAAACAGACATGTAATAACTGAGTTATTTCTTCCACAATCCAGTTCTGGTATGATTTCAACATGACTGAGACATGGCTTGGATGAACAGACTCCCTTGCGGTGCCCTCCCCCTCCCCCTCTACCTGTTGGACTTCTCACGTGTCCGGGGTGAGGAGAAGGCTTGGGGTTGGCACCCAACTCACCAGCTGCTCCTCGGGCTGCATCTGCCTCTCCAGGACCTCAGATTCCCTGTGACTCTGCTGCCTTCTGAAAGACTCTATCCGGCAGAAGGTGCAACTCCATGGGCTCCTGAGAGGTCAGGTGTGAGTGAGCAAGGGCCAGGCCCCTGGAAACAGCCCCTGTCCCTAGGCTGCCACCGTCCTCCTTTCAGGCATGGCCAATGGACACAGCTGGGAGACGAAGGGGATGCCTCCCAGAGTCTCCAAGACCCCCAAGTGGGACTTGAGCCCATGACCCTCCTCCCATCAAGAGTGGCACCAGGGGGCTCAGTGCGTGAGGGGTGGTGTCAGGGTGAGTGGTGGGCTCTCCTTCCCCCAGCTGAGCTGCTTGGGGCACAAGACACCCTGCCAGTCACACCCAAGTGTCCAAACTGGGTCTTAACCCCTGGGGACCCAGGCCTCCTCTCAGCCCATTGAGCCTGTGGTAAAATGCTGGAACCAGGCCACATTTTCTGCCTTTTCTGAAAAAGCACAGAACATAAACACAGAACAGCTGGCATTCCCACCTTTGTGAACGCCTAGCCTGGAAAACTTCTTGAAGGGACAGTAGCAGTTTGAAGGCAAGGGACCCAGCCACCAGCCTCAGCATCCCAGCCTCGGCAAAGAACAGGATTCCCTCGTGCTGCCAGTGTCTTTAAACAGCGCTCTGGACCATACTGCGGGACCCCATACGTCCGACCCAGCTCTTTCTCTGCCTCGACACGTAGGTTCCTCCTCCTGCAGCGGGAAGGCTTCCTAATTGGGGCCAGCGGACTTTATCTCACTAACCTCTCAGTTTCCACAGGGGGGATGTGACAGTCCTCATGAAAAGATCTCGAACAAGTATCACAGCAGAACAGCTGTCCTCCATCCCGGCACGTCTCACACACATCGGAGTTTCCCAGCTAGAAGGCAAAGAAATGTCTGCATCCCTGGGGAGACCCCAGCAGGCCACCACTATGGGAATCTACAATTTGAGACCTTTGTGTGAACCTGCCTGGACACATCTATGCTTCTCCCTGAGGTATGAAGGAGCAGCATGGGCTGGATACTTCAGAAGAAGTCACCATCTGCAGTGATGCTCGGGAGGAGAGGCCTGGGCGTCATACCAGAAAAGTCCTCCCTATAAAACCAGAGATTCTAACACAGAAAGACCAGCAGCAAAACAAGAAGGTGGTTTTATAGGAATCTGAATAATATTATTATCGTCCAGATGAAACAAGGTCCCAAAAGAAAATGTGAAATGCATTTGCCTATACCACAAGGAAGACATTGACTCACGGAAGGGCAAAATTTTGAGAATTTAATAAGATGGGGTAAACCCCTTACTGTGGAAAGTGATAAAAGATGAAAAGACACTCATTAACAATTATTTTGAGTCTTGTTTTGGGATTTGGGGTGAAAATACTTGTGTTGGATGAATTGGGTTCTGGTTCTTTTGTTTTTGAGAATGTATGAAGAGGTGCTAGCCCCAACGAACATGCTAGCCAAATTCAGTGTTCCAGGGGATCCTCAAGGACACCTCCACTGGGTGTCTCTCCATGCTCTGGCATGGAGCCATGGGGCCATTTTTCTTCTCAATCAGTGCAGACACTCATAGATTACTATCATCAATCTCTAGAAAGTGATGACCTCTCTCCCCAGAAGGACAAGGAAATAACAAATACAACCAACATTTAAGAATCTCCCATTTGGATACTTCTCAACAGATACATCCGTTTGTTTCTTAGTCCAGCTGCATACTAAGATCATCCAGGCAGAGTGTGTAAAATACTAATGTCCTGGTCCCAAAACCAGAGATACTGAATCAACTGGTCTAGGTGGGCACAGCCATTGGTATTCTTTTTTAATTCATAAAAGGGGTAATTTGTGTATCAGAATCATTTGGGACTTTTAAGCAATCCTAATGTCCAAAACATAGCCTAGACTGATTAAATCGGAATTTCACATAGAGCGAAATCCAGGCAATGTTATTTTTCAAAGGTCCTCAAGTGACTCAGTGTTGAGTCAACCCAAGTTGAGATTTAGCCTGGTTATCAGGCATGGGGATATTATAAGTCAATGTTGAATTGGCCCATAGTATCTGCCCCTGGAAAGATTATGAGCAGGGGTGAGGGTCTATGTCTATCCCAAACAAGCCACACAACACCGGAATTGAGGGCTGTTTAGATGATTGAAGACTCCCTCAGTTGGCCAAGTGTCAAAATCAGTGTGGATAAGATCTAAATCTTGTTGAGGGCTTACTTTGAAGGTAAAGTGTACACAAAACTATCTGACTACCCCTCCTCTGTTGGAGGTTCTGTGTCAGTATTACTGCTTGATATCCTCTGTGAGTGCTGCCTCCTGGAGTTGTGCAAAGGTGACTCTGCTTCAAAGTCTATGAAAGGAATCAAAGTATGATTTAGCATAGAGAGAGCGGTCACCCATAATTTGGACAGGCCTTATAGCAGGTAGCCATGTGGGACCCCCCTGTGATTGGCTATGTCGTGATGGGTTCAGCCGTCACCAGCTTAGCACCCTGATGGCTCCCTCGAGACTGGAGACATGGCTTCCAAAAAGGGCCACTTGTCCTGCATGCACTTCCCTGCAGGACTCACAATAGGGTCTGCCCCCTGGACTCATCACCATCTTGGCCGAGACTGTTCCTTCTGGTGGATCTTAGCTCTACCTGCACCTTGGAGTAGATGTTTGGGATTTTCCTTTCCTGCCCTTTTGCCTTCTTTAAAATGCTATTCCCCCAAATTTGCTCTTTAACCCTAATCTGCTGGCCAGCTCTAGCTATTGCCACTTTAGGCCCTGGTTCTAGACACCCCAGTGGTCTAGAGCTCTGCCTCCCCTACTCACTTTTAAGGGGAAATGAGGAAACAGGAAGGGTTCCTTGAACAAATAGGAAAGGATGTTTTCACAGAGACACCGACTCCAGAACCACCTCCTTGGTATGGGTGATGCAGCTGCTGTTCTCCGCTCATCACAGTGACACGTTCCAACTGAGTGTGAGCACACTTCAGGGAAACACAGCAATGACACCATGCACAGAGGGACAAGGCCTGGATTATTCTGGGGTAAGAGGTGTAGTACTTACGTAAGGATCGACTAAGGTGTTGTCATGAGACTTTGGTATTGGCTGCTGAAAAGAGAGAAAGATTGAATGACACTATTGAATACAAGGATTGCATCCATTCCTTATTCAACAACTATCTGTGGAGGAATTCAAGCCACAGTCTACCCATTATTTCATACCTGTCTTATGGACTTATATATCTAATTGGAGAATAAAAGGCACCAAAATACCACTGTTTGGCCCAATGCAAATTCAATTTCCTGGATTTCTGACCCAAGGTAGGCTTTTATGAAACCATGCAGGGAGTCTGGCCTGGTTTCCACAGATGGAGTCGGATAAACTCCACTGGTTCTCCTATTTCAAAGGGCCCTCGGGCATTTTTCTACCTTAGAAAGCATCATCCCACCAGGAGGAGGTGCAATGAGAGAATCAGGTTGAGAACTCATCATCAACAGCCCCCAGTGACCACAGGACCCAGAGTCCTGGAATCCATGGAAACATCCCAGAGAACTGCACTGACTTTTGTAGTCCTCTTAGGACACAGCCTCAAAGATAAAATGTGCCCAAGATCCCCAGTGCTGCAGCTTTTCTTCCAGAAGGTCACCTTCCTTTCTTCTCCCAAAAAGAGGTCAGCTGGAAGACTTTTCAAAGGTAATCGATTATCACTCACTAAACTTACAATGCTTCCGCATATTTAATAGAATGACCTGGCCTTCTTCCCTCTGTAATGTGGCTTTTCTCTCCAGCCCAGGGCAGAGTAGTCACAGACAAGTGTGATCCATGGGACAATGACCTGAGAAGTGGCCAGTCATTGCCCATCTCTCTGGGCAACCTAAAATCTCCAACCCCTCCCCAGGTTAGAATTTGAGATTGAAACAATCCTTGAGGTCAGAAATATTGTTTCAATCAACTTCAATGGCCATTGGGCATTTAGTATGGACTTGACAATTATATGTTTAATGAGTAAATAAATGAATATTACTTGGCTTAAGAAAAGAGATCACTTGTTATCTCTTAAAAAATATTAGCATACAATATCCTGGATGAATATATTATTTTACAGCACAGCAACTTTCAACAAAAGTTATTAGTGGCCCTTGACAGGAGTCAATAAGTTAACATGTAGTTTCAAGAGTGATACTGAAGTTTCTGAAAGCCAAGGGGCTCCATCAGCAAAAGAGGTTCTGAGAGGCACAGAGGACCCATAGGGGTAATAACAAGATCTGCCATTTTGGGGAACTCATGGAGAGACACAAAACATAGGGGCAGCCGAGGGCTTTTTGCTGAAAAGTGTTGCACCCATGGATGAGAGTAGATCTTGTTGATAAGAGTTGCCAGCTCACATGGGTAATCTGACTAACTATTTTATCTTATTTTATAAAATTTATTTTAATTTTATTTTTTAAGTAAGCTATATGACCAACAGGGGGCTTGAACTCATGATCTTGAGATCAAGAGTCACATGCTCTACTGAATTAGCCAGCCAGGCACCCCAAACTGAGTAACTCTTGACATCTGGAAAATGATACAGATGCTGGTTTTTAAAATACTAAACTGATCAAATAATAGTTTTCCTTTAGGGAACCCAGTGGATGAAATGTCCCAAGGACTGAAAGTTCAAATGATCTAGAGCATCAGATAATCACATTCCCAGGGGAAGATGAAGTCTCATTGGCCAGCTAGGCATGGCCTATCTTAGAAATCTGTGAATGTCTTGGATGGCCATTCTTACTTGAAGTATGTAAGAATGACACTTGTCTCCTCCCCCTCTTTCTCAAGTTCTTGTTCATACTCCATCTTGGAAAATCCATCACCTTGTCTTGAATCTACGCTACATTTAACCTGTTTGTTGTCTTCATAGAGGAAGAAGCCATTTTCTCAGATAGAAAAGAGGTCTGTACAGTCCCTCTGGTATAACCAAAAGGGTAGGATCAAAGGAAACAATTTTCCAGATCTGCCCCTCCCATATGATACATCAATCTCCCAAGAAGTTCCTTCCCAACAGCACCATCCTCAAGAAAGGCAAATAATTTCCCCTGAGAAAAAAAATGTCTGTGTGTACTTTTAAATGGAAGGTGAAAGGGGATGAAATGGATCAGAAAGGAAAATATGCCTTTTGTTTCCTACCTCATGAAATGATACGGTTTTGTGTATGTCCCTGAATGGACTATTTGCTACAGTGGGGTTGTCTGACTCATTTAATGAAATCACCATTAGATTTCATTAAAGTTAGACAATAGTAATGATGATTTTAAAAATCTATATTTGAGTTAAGAGGACCTTATATCACCTTTTCTCCCTAAGCTTATTTATTTATTCATTTAAGAGACAGAGAGAGAGTGCACGAGCAGGGGGAGAGGCAGAGGGAGAGAGAGACAAACAACTACCTGCTGAATAGGGAGCCTGATGTGGGACTCGATCCCAGGTCTCTGAGATCATGACCTGAACTGAAATCAAGACTCAGATGCTTAACTGACTGAGACACCCAGGGGCCTCGACCCTATCTTATTATGAAATTTTGTTTTCGTATTGCATAATCATGTTTGCTTTTACAACGTTGACACCCTTACAACATCTGCATCTACAGTTAAACATATGTGTGAGGTCTGTTTTGACGGCTCCTTATCATCTCTACCTCAAATGATTTACCATCCAGAGAAGATCTTGCCTTTTATACAGCATAATGTTCAAAGTAGCAACTCTGAAGTCACATGCCCAAAAAAAGGGGAGGGGAGTTGGAGGAAGCTTAATTATAATTATCCAATTGAGAACTATAAGTAATTGTACATATAACATCAGTTATGTGATGAGAACTTATAAAAAGTGACATAATAATCACCTTTCTTTTCCTGAAATATTTTCTTGCAGGTTTATGTAGAAGTCCTTTCTGAAAGATAAAAAAATCCAGGTTTGTGGCTAGCCTATGTTTCTACTTTATAAGTCTGGCATTTCCAGCCTCCTCCCATATATTTCTGCGTGGGTGTCCCACTGTCGATCAAAGCCAGGGTGGCTAAATGAAAAAATATCTCCCTCTTCCCACCTGTACTTCTAGAATTCAATCAGTGGTTAGAATTTCAAGCATTGGAAAAACATCTTTAGAACTTTTTTCTTTTCTCTTGTCTTTTTTTCCTAAGTTTTAAGAAGTTTTCCTTCATAATTTCTTTGACACCTCCCGCTTCCTTTCCATTTCCACCAATGCCACTCATGTTGAATCCATACACTAGGGCTATTCAATCAACACACACTTATCCCATGCATACTGAGTATCAGACATTCTGGAAAATCTTGGGCACACAAAGATGGACAGACCCTAGACCTAATCTAGAAAGAAAAAGAGAACGCCTGGAAGGATAAGTATAAGACAGCATAAGATGGGTCTTAGTAGTGGGCTCATGGAGCCCAGGGAAGGGAAGACCAGGCCAGGTCATTCAGGAAATATTCAGAGAAGGGAGACATTTGACATGAGCATTGCAAGTTGAATATAGGTATCTTTGGGCTGAAAGACACTAAAATCATTTCAAGCCCTGATGGTTGTCTGAAATATTGTTTTAAATATGTCATTGCACACCTCAGAAGACCCCACTGATTTTTCACTGACTATATTATGAGTTTAAATTCCTAAGGCTGTTATTAAATCCCTCCATATACAACCCCAATCGATGGATCGCCCCCACACAGCCAGTCTACATCAACCTACAGAGCTACTTTCGTTGTGGTTCTGGTTTTTATGCCGTTCTTTTTCTGGAGCATCCTCTTTCCATTTGTTTGACTGTGGACAGTCTTCTTTCAGTGCATGAAATTGTCTACATGCACCTGAGTCACAATGACCTCTCCCTCCTCCAAGCTCTGGCCTTTATCCAGACAGAGCCCTTTTACAACATTAATGTGCAACATTATAGGGAGGTTATGAATGTGGGGCATCTCTCCCTGGGTCAGCAGATAAACTCGGGGGCATCCGATTTTTAGCTATAACTCAACTAGTGAGGAAATAATGACCATACAACAAAGAAAGTCACATCTGCTCCAGTCCTTGGAATACCTCCATTAGCCATCGCAGGGGCCTCCCACCACAGCGCACACTCAGCTTCCAGTTCTTTGATCTTGCGTAGCCTCCTGTGACTTCAAATTCCCTGGGGGTGAACCATTTTCCATCCTCACTCTGTATACACTTCACCAAGGCTCCTGTAAGACCAGGGTAAATTGATACTGAGTCCTCTTTGTCTTCAGAACTCCGATGATGAGCTCCCACCACAATGCATTTGGAGCTGCCCAATTTGGGCTCAAGATTTATAGCCTGAGAGTCTAGCTTCCATTCTAAGCCTTTGGAATCCTCAAATCTAGCCTGTAAGTCCCCTCAAAGGAGATTTTCTGCCTTGGGGCAACATTTCTTTACAACTTTGCGCAACAAAAAGGTGATAATTACCATCAAAATCAACCTTTTAAAAGTATTTCAAAATCATCTACAAAGGAAAAGCGCGTGAACCAGAAGAGTGAGAGGATCTCAATTTTCTGGGGACAGAGAACAGACCAGAGTCTCCAGTGGCTCTTGGGACAATATGAAGGAAGAACCTCAGGTTGAGACTGAGCTTAGAATGGTATCACCTGACATCTGTAGCCTTTATTACATTTTTTTATCCAGTGTAATGGCATTATTAAGCAGAGCTTTTCCCTTCCCTGAAATCATGGATAGCTGATATTAAAAATAATTGTGAGATGTTACCCAGTGGAAAATTAAGCTATGCATAAAAGATAGTCATATGCTAAACATTTCAGTCATTGGAGAAATGCAAATCAAAAATATCATGAGATGCCACTTCATACCCACTAGGATGGTCATAATTAAAAAATCAGACAATAACAAGTATTGATGCAGAAAAATTGGGGTCCTCAGACATTACTGGTGGGAATGTGAAATAGTGCAGCCACTATGGAAAACATTTTGGTGCTTTCTCAGTAAGTTAAATGTAGATTTACCATATGAACCACCAGTTCTACTCCTGGATATATAACCAAAAGAATGGAAAACACTTGTTCACACAAAAACT
Organism: Nasua narica; assembly: GCA_028533885.1. Classification (NCBI taxonomy): domain Eukaryota; kingdom Metazoa; phylum Chordata; class Mammalia; order Carnivora; family Procyonidae; genus Nasua; species Nasua narica. Next base: position 166,486,579 of record CM052810.1, on the reverse strand, counting down.
CACACATGAATATTCAAAACAGCATTATTCCTAATAGCCAAAGAGTGGAAACAACCCAAACTGATGGATGAATGATGTATATGGTGTACTAACACCATGAAATATATTATTTGGGGAAAAAAAATGGAGCACCAATACATGCTATTACACGGATGAACCTTGAAAACATCATGATAAGTGAAGAGCCCAGTCATAAAATGGCACATATTATATAATTTCATTTATATGAAATACCTAGAATAGGCCAATTTATGAAGCAGAAAATAGCTTAGTGGCTGCTTAGGGCTGGGCGATGGGATGAACTGGGACTTCATTCTGACAACAAATAGACATGGCATTTGCCTTAGTGGGAGATAGACACAAAAGTTCTAAGATTAGATTGTGGTGAAAGCTGAACAGTCCTGAAGAAATGCAAACAAAATTCAACATTGAATTGTACACTCTGAGGGTTGAACTTTATGATACGTGATTACATCTCAGTTAAGCTGTTGAAGTATTTTACATCGATTATGTAAATTAATTCCTCCAGGTACACTGTGAGGCTCTCCAATTTTAAATTCTGTGGTCTTCTCACCACATCCAGCACCCTGCCCTGGTGGTAATCATCCAGAAGGGAGGGATGATATGAAGGTGGAGACTGAGGGCCTCTTCCCTTTTATTTCTGATTCACTTCTTTTTGGTTCTTTGGGCATCGTGGGAGTGATAACCTAATATGTATAATTTCTGAAAGTATAAAAATGTCATCTTAGAGATCCCTTCCTCCTTCCCTCAATTCCTTGACTGTTGCATAATTCACATGAGTAATTCCATACTGCAAATCAAGTAGATCATGGAACCCACCTCGTTTCAGTCTGTTCTTATATAACATCCCCTTCACCTTACCACAGGTCACAGGAAGTATTTGAGAGTGAAAATTCACACTATCATTTCTGTGCCTTCTTGACCCTGAAAGAGAAGATTTCCTCATTCCACCTCATTTCGTAAATACACATGCACCTCTCCAACCTGGTGGATTTTGTTCTTATAAAATATAAAGGTACTTAGGGAAGTCCATTCTATAAATCTCAAGCATCAAAGGCTTTCTTCCATTGACATTTTTGATACATAACTACAGAATGTCTACCTCTATCTTATCCTTCAAATCTCGCACAAACCAGAATGCTTTTACAGAGAAATAAGTCTTCAGTAAAACTGCCTTACTCCCAATCCAGTCAGCCTCGCTGATTCTTACATGACGATGAAACACACAACAGCTGCCATGTTCTAAAGGGAGCTCTCCAGACACACTATTTCATTGCAGTTAGGTAGCTGGAAACAAAGCGAGAGACTGTATTTATGTCTCCCTAGTTGAGATCTGACTCACTGAGCAGAGAGAGGGGAATGAATGATGGGGTAACCCAATGCAGATGATGTCTGCCTTCTATTCTTGTTCTCTGCTTTGCTTCATTTCTCCCTCACATCAGCTTTCTCCATAGAGAAAAGAGGAGCTCAGGGAACTTTAGAATGATCTGTACGCTGCAGGAGGAGAGGCAGCTGGCGACCTGACTCTGCAGAAGTAGGGATGAAAGGTCTTCAAATGATCTAACTCGAGGAGAATGTGTAGCTGATGCTGCCCTTCCAGCTGATGTTTAGAGCCACACAGGAGGAGGGAGTGTCCATGATCCAGTGTTGAGCCGGGTAGACTATCGGAACTACAATGGACTGAGAATGATTGGCTTAATTTGCTCTCTTTGTTATTGAGTGACAGGTCCAAGCCCACACAATCAAAAGTAGAGAAAGACAAAGACTACTGACCACAACTCCAAGCTACCTGTAGTGTGCAACCTGTGATTCTCTATGTAGCAAAAGGAGGATCAACTAAATAATGTGGGTTATATGGCAACAGATGATTTCCAGCTCAAAATTTATCAGTTCACTGAAGACAGCATCACTACAGTGGCCCCTAGACCCACAAGGTCTGGTCACCAAGTTACTTGTTTGTGGGATTATCTTGTTTCTCTCCCTGATGTATTTTGAAAATGACCCAAATTATGTACTTCTTTCAACAGTTAGTAAAGCTATAAAGCAATTAGGGAAATGGATTTATTACTAAAATCACAGATAACAGGAAAGCACAGGAAATTAGCTGATTAGTTATTGAAAGTTATTCCCCTTTTCTTCTTTACCTCTTGACCGGAATCTTGTCCGTGGGGCTCTTTCACTATGAGTTACGTAAATAAGAGATGTGCCTCTCTTTTTCCCTGAGAAATTAGGAAAAGATAATCACAATTAGAGACGTGCAGTTGCATGGGATATATTAGTGCTTTCCAAAATTTCCATTTAAATATAACTTCCCAAAAGCCTAATGGATAAAGAAAAATATATAATCCCTAGTCTTAAGATATCAAGAATTAGATAGCTAATCTTAGGTTTATCTTATATTTTATTTTTCACAGTCCTACATTAGTAAAACAAACAAGTGAAATCAGCATTCTACTTATATCTCAAGCAGTCATGTGTTAAGGGCTTAAAAGATGCCAATTGTACATCGACGAATTTACTTAGTCTTTCCAACAAACATGAGATCAGGATGATGATTACTGCCATTACAAAAACTAAAATATTCAGAGAAAATTGAGACAAAAACTACAAAGTTAAGTGAAAGCATTTCAGGTTTCTTGTTGTGGAGAAGTAGAAATGGATGTTCTGTGAGGGGAAACCCTATGACGGGTTTCACAGGTGAGATACATTCCACACACGTTGAATGAAGTCATTTATACATTTGTGCTGAAAGTGATAATAAATGTGACCAACGGCTTTGTCTACGTGGGTTTGGACAAAGATATTAGAATCTAAGAAACTAACCGGAAGAACACTAGCCAAGAAGAATGGGTAGAATTGAGTTTTCCAAAATCTTAATTTCAAATAGTTATTAAGGATTGACTTGGTAGACGTTGCATCAGGGAATGTTCTTACTTTTGCAAGTTTTGGCTACGGATATTCATCTCAGTGTCTGCTGTCATTCAAATGTGATTTAGTTTCTAAGGCAGGAAGACAAATTCATTTTCTTCTTTCTGTGTTCAGTGCCCCACTACCTGGTGGTACTGAGTGGGGTTATGTAGACCCCATAAGGAAATATTTTCCAAACTACCCAGTCCTAAGTGCTGTAAACTATAAACAGATTATGAGTTGACAACCTGAATAGACCCATATCTAGTAATGAGATTGAAGCAGTGATCAAAAACCTCCCCAAAAACAAGAGTCCAGGACCTGACAGATTCCCTGGGGAATTCTACCGAACATTCAAGGAAGAAATAATACCCACTCTCCTAAAACTGTTTAAAAAAATAGAAACCAAAGAAAAACTTCCAGACTCTTTCTATGAAACCAGCATTACCCTGATCCCCAAACCAGGCAAAGACCCCATCAAAAAGGAGAATTTCAGACCAATATCCCTGATGAATATGGATGCCAAGATTCTCAACAAGATCCTAGCTAATAGGATCCAACAGCTCATTAAAAAGATTATTCACCATGACCAGGTGGGATTTATCCCTGGGATGGAAGGGTGGTTCAACATTCACAAATCAATCAGTGTGATAGAACAAATCAAAAAGAGAAGAGAGAAGAACCACATGGTCCTCTCAATTGATGCAGAAAAAGCATTTGACAAAATTCGGCATCCATTCCTGATTAAAACTCTTCAAAGTATAGAGATAGAAGGAACATCCCTCAATATCATAAAGTCTATCTATGAAAAGCCCACAGCAAATATCATTCTCAATGGGGAAAAGCTGATAGCCTTCCCTTTGAGATCAGGAACACGACAAGGATGCCCACTCTCACCACTCTTGTTCAACATAGTGCTAGAAGTCCTAGCAACAGCAATCAGACAACAAAAAGAAATAAAAGGTATTCAAAATTGGCAATGAAGAAGTCAAAC
>CM052810.1:166395025-166482157 GCA_028533885.1 Nasua narica | reverse complement strand
TGGACTCTGAGCAACAAACTGAGGGTTTTGGAGGGGAGGGGTAGGGGGTTGGGCGAGCCTGGTGGTGGGTATTGAGAAGGGCATGTATTGCATGGAGCACTGGATGTGGTGCATGAACAATCAATCTTATAACACTGAAAAAATAAAATAAACATATTTGGGAAGAAAAAAAAAAGATTATGAGTATATTAGACCAGCAAAGCAAGAAGAATCTTTCTTTCAATTAAACCCCAAATGGACTGATTGCTTGGTAAATAGTCCCACTTTCTGGACTTTATCTTACACAATTACTGAGAGAGTTTTCATCTCTTCAAGACCAAAATGGCCCCATGGATGAATATTGACAATTAGACTTTATCACAACATCAGACAAATTACAGACTTGTAAGTCATCACTCTGTTATTATTTAACCAAGATAAAAGCAGCTCAAATGAGGGGTCTAAAAGATTGATAAATTTCTATAAGAAAGTAAAAGACTTGGGTATTACCAGCCATGGGCTAAGGAGAACAACTAAAAGGATGAAATTGTGCTTCTCAAAAAGGCAGATTAATCTTTTTGCCTCCTCTTGGTTTCTCCCTCCAGAAAGTGGGGTCACCAGCTAATGGAAGGTCATCCACTCAGGTAGGCTCTCCAAGGGACGCTCCTCACCTCTTCTCCACCCAAGATGCTAACGTGGTTAGTATCTCTGGTGCTCTCTCATTCCTCTTCTGAAGGTCTATGCTCACAGTACCAAGAGAAGAGATCCAGATGTCTTGCTCTGGCCCTCCTGTATCCCAGTCAGGCTTGGCACTAAAGCTCTAACCACAGCCTTGAACAATCCAACAAATAGAGAGTTCTTTTTTGGTCTCTACCTGTCCCTCTCCCTGGTTACATCTTTCCTGGGACTGGTGGCTATGTTAAACTTACCTTTCATCAAATCTGTTAGGCCTAATATTTTTAGGGAGAAAAAGGAAATACACTGAAGTCCATTCTAGCCTGTGGAACTTTTGATATAAGGAGACTTGGAGCTTAAAACCAGCTAATTTATAATACAGCACTATTGTGTTTTGCTTTGAAAACAGAGTGACTAAGTAAGACAGGATCTAACTAATTTTTGTGTCCCCAGGTTGTAATATCCATTTAGTAACACCAAATCCTCCACCATGAGCTCTAACATGGCAGTCAGAATATAATTTAAGGTTATTTTTTAAAATCATCAGTCTTGGTATTAATTAACCTCTAATACTAATTGTAACAGAATTTGAAATTCTTTCCTGTTTTCCCCAAATTTTAGTAAGAGTCTCAATAGTTGGGAACAATTGGTGCCAAGGCCACTAAGTGCCAAGGAGGGCAACGAACCGTCTTAGTCTTAGTCCATCCAGGACCAAAGGGTATCCCGGATGCAGGATTTTCAGCGGCAAAACTGGTAATGTCCTGGGTAAACCAGGGTGGGTTGTTCACCCTAGTTTCAAGCCATCCACATCATGAGACAACGGGATCAAACCACCTATGTGACCACACAGGTGGAACAGGTTAGGTCAGCTCTAGCTCTTCACTCACATCCATGCCGCAGAAGAATGGCTACATCTCTCTGCAAAAAAAGTCCAGCAGTGGTGCGAGACCACACTGCAGAGTTGATGAAAGAATTTCACAGAGGAAAGAGCTAGCAATTGTGTACCCTGCATTCCCTGTGTTATCTCAGAGCTCTATCTGCCAAGTTCTTATCTCTCCTCTCTCATCCATCCCCCCTAATCCTGGAGGGCCACAAACCAGTAGCTCTTGAGTGTGAGTGGAGACAAGAGAGAATGTGAGAGGAATGTGAGCAGACCACAGCCCCACCGCTGGTGGCCCAGCCAGAGGTTTGCTTGGGCTGAAGGAGGGGAGGTGCTTTGAAATGGAGAAAATATTGAAATTTTAATACTAGTCCAAAAAAGACTCTAACTACTGGAAAGAGACTTATACTCTTGTGACAAGGGAACAGGAGAACTATCAGGCATGCCCAAGACAGGAACGACTCATCCAGAAGGTAGATTTGAAAGGGTAGTGAAAAAATGAACTTGTTTACTACTTGTAACTTACCAAGTCTGGCCATTTTAATAAACCAATGATGCAAGGTAAAGGAATTTCCACAAAAAGCAGATAAAACTAAGGAAAAAGATTTTAGGTCCTGGGCAGATAAAAACTATGATATACATGTGAACAATTTAGAACCCTGGCTCCAAATGGGTTGACTTTCTCGATTTTGCTGCTCTCAGATTGACTGATACCTTAAGTTGGTAAAAATTGAGGGAGAGTCACATTCTTCAAAACCTGAGCAAAATTTGCATTGACCCATGGGGCCAAGTAGAAGTGGTACAAACTCGATCTTACCTCTGATCTTGGCACGTCTTTGCGGACGCATTTTCACCTTTCTCCCACTGGAGACCAACTGGCTGGTAGTGACATTTTTATCTGGGGACAAGCAGGGGAAGATACAGAGTTGGACAGGACGGCGGTTGACACAAGAGACCAAAAGCAAGTGAGTGAGCACCAGATTCGATTCTGAAGCCCGTTTCCGTGTTCACTCAGCCAAGAAAGCGTGTTATTGGTGAGGGATCTCAAACAGGTGCCTAGAACATGCTCTACTTTTAGGAGGGAAGAGTTTTAATTACGTACAAGATTTCACTATACTTTGGAAAGTACAGAGTGGTTTTTAGAATTTATCGATGTACACAGAGACCTAAATGAAAATGATACAGTGATTAAATCCAAGTATTGGGTATTTTGAAAATAAGTATTCTTAAAATGGATGCTACCACCCTTTTTTTCTTCCCCCAAACAAAATTGTACACATTCACCAACAGGGCAGCCGTGTAAATTGACAAGAACATAAGATATATAGATTGGTGAAAATTAATAATTTTAGACTCTAAAATCTCATTATATGGATCTATTTTAAAATTGGTGATCACATGGAAAATGAGGTCTAGCTCTCATTGTCTAGAAGGAAGGAGTGCTTTAAACCACTACTGAGGGACACCTGGGTGGCTCAGTGGGTTAAGCATCCTACTCTTGATCTCAGCTCAAGACTTTTTTTTTTTTTAAGATTTTATTTATTTATTGAGAGAGAGATCACAAGTAGGCAGAGAGGCAGGCAGAGAGAGAGGGGGAAGCTCCCCTTGATCTCAGCTCAAGTCTTAATCTCAGGGTCATGAGTTCAAGCCCTACACTGGGCTCCTTGCTGGGCCTGGAGACTACTTAAAAAAAAAAAAAAGTAAAGCATGACTGAAATAAAAAAGATTGAGATCCAAGTAGAAGTAATACACATATATTACTCAAAATTTAGAAAATAAAAATTATATGAAATATCACCATTCTAAAGAGAGCCATAATTAACTTGTTCAAAAATATTTCTCTAGGCTTTTGTCTCTATGTATTTTACTACTTAAATGATACCTTTTCATTGCAAAACTTGAACATGTTTAATATTTTCAAGGTACACACATACACTTAAAAAAACATAGATAACAGGGGTGCCTGGGTGGCTCAGTGGGTTAAAGCCTCTGCCTTCGGCTCAGGTCATGCATGATCTCGGGGTCCTGGGATCGAGCCCTGCATTGGGCTCCCTGCTTAGCGGGAAGCCTGCTTCTCCCTCTCCACCTCCCCCTGCTTATATTCCCTCTTTCACTCTCTCTCTGTGTCAAATAAATAAAATCTTTAAAAAAAACCAGATAACAATATAAATATCACCTATGTTTCAATGACCATATGTAAACCGCTGCATATATTTTTATTGATGACCATCTATTGATTTTCCATATATCCATATCAGTGTCTCTGTAGATATAGATAAGTACATAAAAATAAGAATTTACAGGGACGCCTGGGTGGCTCAGTTGGTTGAGCAACTGCCTTTGGCTCGGGTCATGATCCCAGTGTCTTGGGATCGAGTCCCGCATCAGGCTCCTTGCTCCGCAGGGAACCTGCTCCTCTCTCTGCCTCTGCCTGCCTCTCTGCCTGCTTGTGTTCTCTCTCTGTTAAATGAATAAATAAAATCTTTAAAAAAAAAAAAAAAGAATTTACAAATATCTAAAAATCCATTTGTACAAAGGTATGTTTTTGGTTTTTTACTGTGTGCACATATGCACACCCACCTACACACCCGGGCTGTTTTTTGCATTTGGCTTTCTCTGGAACATCTTACCAAATTAATATAAGTTTCTTGACCCAGCAGAGAAGCCACATATTGAGGATGGCAGTGTCTCCCCTGGATCATTTAGCTCTGGGTGATTCCGTGTAAAGAACTAAGCCATTTTGTGCAAGCCACTGTGTTTTCAGGCCTCTTTGTTACAGGGTCTTAGCTTACGTCCTCGTGGCGCAGCCGCTAGGAAGGGGTCAGGGCCAGAGCAGGGGGATAAGAAGCAGGGCCTTACGCTCAAGCACTTACCTTTCTGATGGACATTTCTCTGACATCTCTTTTTAATTCTTGTCCAGGCATGGCCTTTCTTTTTTCCTTCAAACAAAAGAGAATAAAGTTAATCATTCAGAGCTGTAAATATAATTCTCAAAGCCATAGATGTTAGTTAGTAGTTTCAAATGCTTTTTCAGGTCACAGAAACAGAGAGAAATTCTTTTCTTTTTTTTTTTTTAAGGAAGTTTTTTTTCCCCCAAATATGTTTATTTTATTTTTTCAGTGTTACAAGATTGATTGTTCATGCATCACACCCAGTGCTCCACGCAATACGTGCCCTTCTCAATACCCACCACCAGGCTCGCCCAACCCCCCACCCCCTCCCCTCCAAACCACTCAGTTTGTTGCTCAGAGTCCACAGTCTCTCCTGGTTCATCACGCACTACTCGGTATTTACCCCAAAGAAGCAGATGCAGTACAAAGAAGGGTCACATGTACTCCAATGTTCATAGCAGCAATGGCCACAACAGAGAAATTCTTAAATACCAGCACAGCGGTGTGAGGCTGATGACAGAGTCATGCTTTACACAGACCTGGGAGACTGCAGGAGGTGGCCTTCCTTGGAAAAGTAAAAAATAGGGGCGCCTGGGTGGCTCAGTGGTTAAAGTCTCTGCCTTCGGCTCAGGTCACGGTCTCGGGGTCTTGGGATTGAGCCCCTCATCAGGCTCTCTGCTCAGCAGGGAGACTGCTTTCCCTTCTCTGTCTGCCTGACTCTCTGCCTACTTGTGGTCTCTTTCTCTCTGTGTCAAATAAAATCTTAAAAAAAAGGGACGCCTGGGTGGCTCAGTTGGTTGGGCAGCTGCCTTCAGCTCAGGTCATGATCCTGGAGTCCCTGGATCAAATCCCGCATCGGGCTTCCTGCTCAGTGGGGAGTCTGCTTCTCCCTCTGACCCTTCCCTTCTCATGCTTTCTCCGTCTCTTTCAAATAAATAAATAAACAAATAAATAAATAAATAAATAAAACTTTCCCCAAAAAATCTTAAAAAAAAAGAAAATTAAAAAACAAAAACAAAACACTAAAATTTGAAAATAAACAGGAGTTTATTTTGGTGTCTTAGCCTGAATGACCACTGTGGGGGGCATATGTCAATGTTCCCTCTTCAAGTGTCTTCCAGTGTGTTCAAATGTGCCACGAGGAGGCACACTTTTCACAGGTGGGCAGCGTCACGGATAATACGCCATGCTGGAGGTCGGGAGGTGCTCCCAGCTTTGAGTGGGAGACTTAAAACAATCTCTGTACTTGTAGCTGTGACACAAATCCTCCGGCTTCCGTGCCATCTAGCGCCCAGAGTTCTTGGAGGACTTAAAGAAACCGCAGCAGGTTATGTGTTGTGCAGGATGGAAACACATAGGAGTGTGAGAAGACCACTGGCACTGGGTAAATAGAGAATTTATCTTGTCACCATTGTGAAAGAAAGGCAACAGCTACTAGATTTTTACTGCCAAGAGTGAAGACCCAATCCATGGAGGGAGGCCTTATGACTCCCCTCGAGATTCCCATTCCATTCAGAGGTGCGTCAACTCAGACTCCAGGACTTACAAGGTAGGAAAGGCCTACAAGTAAAAAGCTTTGCTCATCAAATGAAAGTGATAGGCTCAAAAATTCTGTCCGGGCTGTGGCTATGTGCCAGGCTTGTGACAGACCTGTTTGTCTCCCAGTGGGGAGAGCCATATCACAAGGGACTTTGTTCCTGACTGCTCCCAGGACACCGATCAGGCCTTGACCTGCTCTGGGAGCTATGCCTCAACACCATCCACCCTATAGACCAGCTGACTCTGGCCATACCACTGTGGCCCTAGGAACTCCTATGTGTCAGGAGCGTGGCTGAGCCATTAGTAGTCTGACAATGGTGGGCCCTTTATCAAAAAAGCTACTTCCAGTGCACAGATTATCTGACTCTATGGCCCGCATACCTTCCTGTCCACCCAGCTCCAGAAGGCTCCTTAGTCACTGAAGGCAGCTGTCCCTGGAAAGGATCAGCTCCTTTCTGCATCATGATCAGGACAAAAGTGGTGGGGAAATAATGGTGTTAGACGAGTTCTGAAAATTTAGGATTCTGTTCTGCCTGCTCTTGGAGATGATGCCTCGTTCTTTCCCCCTATCAGTCTGGAGGGTAGAGGCTTCAGAGAGCCTAGGGGATTCAGATTTAATTCTGATCTGATTACATTTTATGAAAATGCCTTTGCCCCCACTTGTATCTGACCCTCTGGATAAAAGGTCTGAGTGGGAATATGAGATCATTTGGAAAGGAGATGAAGTTACAGCCACCAAAACAGTACACATAGGTTTTGTGGCAGTAAAGGAAGACCAAAAGCCCAGACATCTGAGGAGGTAACCTGTAGAACTCAGCAGGTATGGTGGAAGGGGAAGCATTAATGATATCTGCCTTGCAGAACTGCCCTGAATCCTACCTCCAGGGAGAAACCAGCCCGTACAGATCTCTTACCACAGACACGGTGAGTCTACCATTCTGCATCAGACACGAGAAAATGGGGACGGGCTCCAGCATCTGCACATCCCATGCAAGATTCCTCTAGACATCATCCCTACCCCCACTCTCAGTCACCGGGAGGGTGGGGTGGGGGCAGGGGAGGAAGATCCCATCTGGTTGGTGTGATGGACAAAGAGGCCAGATTGGGATGGACTGTCCACAGGAAGCATCCCCCAACTGAACCTCAGCCCCAAATCAAGGACCAGATGCCATGAATGAAACTGGGAGCTCTAGGGTTTAGAGCCGGCCAGGGGCCCACATTGGAGGCCCTCTCCACCTTTCCCTGGTTGAGAGGGACCTCAGCAACTGTAAAGGCTGTTAGGGGACCTCAGCAACTGTAAAGGCTTCCCTTTCAGAGCCACCATTGTGCCCTTGGAATTGCTCTTCTTGTGTGGAAATGCACTTCACCGGACCCCTCATGCAAACATGGTAAATTATAGCTTAGGGTTGTCATTAGAGACATTAGAGACCTGTCATTAGAGACCTAAATCCTTTGTGCTTTATGAAATTTGTTCAGTAGTGCAGGAAACAAATTGAATGGATTTGGTCTTAGCCTACGGGGGCCAAATCAATCAGAATGGCTGATGGAGGGGTGTCTTCATGAGGAAATTTGCCAGAATCTGCTTTGTGAGGTGAATTTGTTGGGAGGCAATTTTCCATGGCATTTCCACATGCCTCAAAATAACTTGGCAAGGATGTTTGAGTAATAAACAGCCTTGGAAGCCAGAGATAATGTAACCCTCTAGGTCAGAGAGCAAATTTGTTTACTGACCTACATAAAGTAGAAAACTTCTCCCTCCTCTCCCCAGAGGAGATTTGCGTAAAAGTTCCAGCTAATAAGATAATGTCTCCCTCAGGGGTAAGCTTTGAGCAGGTTTGCCAGCAACTCCCTTCTCAGACCGAGGTTTCTGAAGTGTGGTATTCCTCAGCTTGAGCATAGCCTGTGTGTGCCGCCTCACCCCGCCATGGGTTTTCGGGGAAAAGAACTACTGCACCCATCCCATATCCCAGACATTTCATTCCTAGGTACTTACACAAGGGATCTGAAGGCATGAGACCACAGAAAGACTTTTACAAGAATGTTAATGTTCACTGCAGCTTTTTCATATTTGCAAAAAACAGGAAACACTTGCGGTGTGTGTCAATAAGAGAATATATACACAAAATTTGGTACATTCATATAATGTGTGATACTTCACAATGAAAAAGAACAAAATGCTGATATATTCAACAATGTGAATAAATCTGAAAAATATTATGCTGATTTAAAGAAACCTTACACCAAATGAGAACATGCTCCAAAACCTTGCGTATTTAAGGTTTTAAAACAAGTCAAACTAACTTGCCAAGAAAACATAGAAAAGTGGTTCTCTCTTACGTGCGATGGGTAAGGCTATACCAAAGGGCATAGACGTTCTTTGCAGGGCATTGGTGATGTTCTGTATCTAGATAAGGATTTGGGTTAAATGGGGGGATGCATTTATCAGAATTCATCAGATGATACACTTAGTATTTGTACATTTCATTATGAAGGTTATTGCAAAGGAAAAAGAAAAGAACTGGAAACAAATAATGAACTCTAGTTAATGATATGCTGGTTGAAGTATTTGAGGGGAAGTGTGCTGATATCTGCAACTTTGAGATTTTCCAAACTCGAAGATGGGTCAGTGAAGTGGAGGAACAGACAAATCAATAGATAGATGGAAACATGACAAAGTAAGAATGGTATAACGTTAATTATGAATCTACATGAAAGTATCTTGGTGCTCACATAAAATTCTCCCAAGTTTTCTGTTCCTAAACTTTCCATGATTCAATCACGGTAAAAAAGAGCTTTGGAAAGAAAAGAAAGATTATTTACCAAGAAGTGACTCTTCCAATGAAAGAAGAATTTTAATTCACCACACAATAATTTGAGAAGACAGCCCAGTAATCACCTTACTGGATTGAGGAGAAATAAATGTCAACTTAGAATTTTTAATCTTGCTAAAAAAATTCGATCAAAAGCAAATTTGCAAATATAACACTTGGAGAGTCTGCCACTTAGAGACCACTCGCTAAAAGAACCAAAAGAATTAAGGCAGCTGAACAGAAGTGAAACCAAAAAAAAAAAAAAAAAGCTCTTTCCCAACTTGCAAGATGGCGGGTGACAAAGCTGAGATACCAGAAACAAAGAAGAAACCAGAAGCCAGGAAGGCTGATTCTGGTGGCCAGGTTAAGAAGGGGAACCTCAAGTCTAAGATGCCAAAGAAGGGGAAACCCCACTGTAGCCGAAACCCCATCTTCGTCAGAGGAAATGACAGGTATTCCCGATTGGCTGTGCATTCCAGAGAGGTCACGTACAAGAGGAAGTAATCAACAGCTAAATCCAGGATTGCAAAGGAAAAGAAAAGTTTGTTGCTACTGTCACAAAACCGGAATGGTGGTAAAACTTCACAAAATATGCAGGTCTTATCCAACTGAAGATGTGCCTTGAAAGCTGTTGAGCCACGGCAGAAAACCTTTCAGTTGGCACGTGAGAAAACTGCAAGCTAGCATCACTCCTGGGACCACTGTCATCCTCACTGGGTGCCCCAAGGCAAGAGGGTGGTTTTCCTGAAGCCACTGAGCAGTGGCTTGCTACTTGTGACCAGACCTCTGGCCCTTAATCGAGTTCCTCTGATAGAACTCATCAGAAATTTGTCATCGCCACCTCCACCAAAATTGATATCAGCCGTGTGAAAATCCCAAAACACGTTACTGACTTCAAGAAGAAGCTGCCTAAACCCAGACACCAGGAAGGTGAGATCTTTGACAGAGAGTAGAAGAAATATGAGATTACAGAGCAGCACAGGGTTGAGCAGAAAACTGTGCACTCACAAATTCTGCCAAAAATCAAAATTGTTCCTCGACTTTAGAGCTACCCCAACTCTGTGTTTTCTCTCACAAATGGAGTTTATCCTCACAAATTGGTGGTACTAAATTTCTTACAAAGAACTTAATTAAAAAACTGACCATTTAAAAAGTAAAAGAAACAAGAGCGAGCACATAAAATAATAAAAAACTTATTTTTAATTTAAATAAATATGAACTGCAAAAATGGTAATAGTTTCAACATTTGCGATGAAAGGAAATTAAAAATAAAATGATAAAATGCTACACAACAGTAGCTACATGGTGATCAAATGATGAATATGTAGTGAAACCACATGTTCAGACCTTCGACATCGTTTGGAATTGAGGTATGGTAAAAAGATGACAGAAATTTCATCTCAAATTTCCAAAACAGCAGAGGAAAAGGGAGGAATAGAGAATTCAATCTCAATCCATCAGAGAGCAAGAAATGAAAATAAAAACATAGAAAAAGAATGGTCAACAGTAATATAGAACATATAAATCCACATATATCAGGAACCCATGATAAATGCAAAGAAAACTGAACTATTAAAAGATTATCAGAGAAAATTAAAAAAACTATGTGTTGTTATAGGAAACATAAAACACAGCTGTACAAGAGGGTTTAATGAAAAGGGAATAAAAAACATCCAAAGATAAAACATTAAAAGTTTGGATAACAATATTAGCTTCCCAAGAAAGAGAATTTAAGGTAAAAAATATATATATAATAGTAAGGACAAGGAATAATAGTGTGTGATTTAAAAAATCCACTAAGTCATAACAATCATAAAAAGCCTCAAAGTACTTAAAGTAAAACAACAGAATAAGGAAGAATTAGCCAATACACAACCATGTGGGAGAACTGAACACATCTCTGTGCAAACCCAATACAGCTTAATTTAGAAGATGTAGACAACAAAGTTGTGCTTGATAAAGAAGATGTATATGGGGAGAAGCTAGAGCCAATGTACACTATTTTAAAGTAGCATAGAACATTTACAAATATTGACCATACATTAGTGTGCAAAGGAACTTTCAACAAATTTTAAAGAACTGATAAGGTCAGTTAGTTGTTCAGACTGTTTTCCAGATGGGCATCTTCCATTCCTATTTAACTAACAGAATGCCTGCATTCTTGGAGATGTCGATGCGTCTGTATAAAATACCCTAATTTATAACCTCCTATTCAAGTTCTCATGGCCACCAGATTTAGATCTGATCAGTAAGGTAAGCGCAGGACATTGTTGTGGGAAGAAGGGAACTCTAGGAAAGCTTTTCACAAAAGAGATGGCTCTCTGGGGGAAGGTGTTTTTTGCTCTTCACCCTTTTCCCCTCTTTTGGCCTAACACATAGACACACAGCTAGAGCTCAGGAGGCACTTTGGACGATGACATGATCTTTTTTTTAAAGATAGATTTATTTATTTATTTGTTTGTTTGTTTGTTTGTTTATTTCTTTATTTAAGAGGGAGAGAGTTTATGAGCTGGGGGGGGTGGAAGGAGAGGGACAAGCAGACTCCCCACTGAGCAGGGAGCCCAATGTGGAGTTGGGGTTCAATCCCGAGACTCAGATCATGACCTGAGCTGCAGGCAGACGCTTAACTGACTGAGCCACCCAGGCGCCCCAGGACAACGACATGATCTTGACGGTGACTGAACTGAAAGAGGAAGCTCCAAAGTGAAGGGCCTAAAGTAGTCAAAACAAATGTGAAAGAAAAACAAAATGGGAGGTCTTACACTGCTAGATTTCAGCACTTACTATAAAACTATAGTAATCAAGATGATGTAGTATTGAAAAAAAAAAGATAATGTAGTATTGGTATAAAAAGACATACAGATAAGTAGAAAAGAATGTTCAAAATTACACCCAAACACATATGGGCAACTGACTGACAACAAGGATGTCAGGGTAATTAACTTATTAATTCAATGCACACATGGTCTGGAACAACTGGATATCTGAACGTCAAAAGGAAGAAAGGAAGGAAGGAAGGAAGGAAGGAAGGAAGGAAGGAAGGAAGGAAGGGTTCTTACCTCACACCATATGCAAAAATTAACTCAAATTGGATCATGGATCTAAATGTAAGAGCTCAAAACCACCAAGGTTCTTGAAGAAAACATAGTATCTTGAGCAAAGATTTCTTAAATAGAACTGAAAAGTCACAAATTATAAAAAATACTGTTACACTTCAAAATAAATTTTGCTCTTTGACATTGCTAAGAAAATGAACAGAGAACCTACAGATTGTATGGTATATAACCAACAAAGGACTTGTATCCTTTAATAACTTTACAACTAGAAAATAGACAACCCAAGTAAATATGGGTAAAAGATTTGAATAGACACTCCACTAAATGAAATCTATGGGTGACAACTAAATACATAAAAAGATGTTCAGCACCATTACTCATTAAGAAAATGCAAATTAAAGCTATGGATTACCATTACGCATCTATGAGGATGGCTAAAATGAAGATTAGCAATACAGAGTATTGGTAAATACATGGAGTAATGGGAACTTTCTACACTGCTGGTGGGGATATAAAAAGGTACAACATAAAAAATACTTTGGCAGATCCTTAAAATGTTGAAATGTACTTATGTTCCTATCATCCAGTTGTATCATTCCTACATATTTACCTAAGAAAAATTAAATCATATGTCCACCCAAAGATTTGTGTGCACATGTTCCTAGAAGCTTTATTTGCAATAGCCAAAAACTGGAAACAACTCGATGTCTTTCAACAGACAAGTAGATCTATGGAATATCCATATATGAAATACTTCTCAGCAGTAAAAATGCATGGATGTGTCTCAAAAGCTTTATGCTAAACAAAAGGGCCATGTATTAAAAAACTGTATACCAAAAAAAAAACTGTATACCGTATGAATTCATTGATAGAAAATTCCAGAAAAGATAAACCTATAGTGATAAAAACAGATCAGCTGTTGTCATGAGCCAGAGGGGGGGGAAGGTACACAGGTCCACTGGATGATGGAAATGTTACATGTGATGATTGTGGCACTACATGACAGAACACATTTGTTAAAACTCATCTAGTCATCCCTGCCAGTGTATGAAATTATATCTCAGTAAAGCTGATAAGAAAAGTAAAAATGTACAAGATCTACAGAAAGAAAACTAAAGTTTTGAAGAACATAAAAGGTGATCGGAATAAATGTGTGGTTCATTCTCCTTCAATTCTACCCAAATTAATCTGCAATTTCAATGTATTTTCACAGAATTGGGGAGGTATTTTGACTGATTCTAAAACTCATCCACAATAAGCAAGCCAGGATTATCGAACTTTTGAAATCTTTTTCTTTTCGGATGCTCCTTCCTGCATTGTTTATTTTTTTCCTTGCAAAAGAAAATATAATGAGTAGGACTAGCAAAATATACTTGAGAGCTTTGTGATTAAACCAATTTGCTATGCATTAGAAATAAACAGACCAGTGTTTCAGAATAGAGTGCAGGCACAGATCCATGAATACAGGGAAAGGCACATAAAAAGGGCATTTCAAGTCATGAAGAAAAAAAACATTAGGGTTATCTCTTGAAATTACTGTCTCACATCATACACAAAAAGGTGAAATATAGATATAAACATTAAAAAGTATGAAGTACTTCAGATATTCTGGAAGCAACTATAAATATTTTTAAAATTTTGAGACCCCAATGTTCGTAGCAGCAATGGCCACAATTGCCAAACTGTGGAAAGAACCAAAATGCCCTTCAACAGATGAGTGGCTAAGGAAGATGTGGTACATCTATACAATGGAATGTTATGCCTCCATCAGAAAGGATGAATATCCAACTTTTGTATCTACATAGACGGGACTAGAAGAGATTATGTGGGGTGAATTAAGTCAAGCAGAGAGAGTCAATTATCTTATGGTCTCATTTATGTGTGGATCATAAGGAAAAACATGGAGGGCATTGTGAGAAGGAAGGGAATCGGAGGGGGTGATGAACCAGGAGAGACTGTGGATTCTGAGCAACAAACTGAGTGGTTTGGAGGGGGAGGGGGTAGGGGGTTGGGCGAGTCTGGTGGTGGGTATTGAGGAGGGCATGTATTGCATGGAGCACTGGGTGTGGTGCATGAACAATCAATCTTGTAACACTGAAAAAATAAAATAAACATTTTTGGGGAAAAAAAATTTTTGAGGTGGGAAATATCTTTGTAAATTTTAAGTATAACCTAGAAACCATAAAAGAAAAGCCTGACAGATTTTACTACATAACACTTTCCAACTTCCTTGAGACAAAAGATAATACCAACCAAAAAGAATAACATCAAACAAAACAAAGTAACAATATAGACCAGCAAAATGTAATATACATATTAATAGTTCTATGCTTGTTCAGCATGGTTAAAAAAAAAAAAGGCCAGCAGGATAGTATCACTAGGAAGGCACATGTACCAGGCATTTTTAGGAGAAAAACAAAAGACCAATAATAACTAAAAAATGCTCAACCACAACAAAAGTGAAAGCAATGCAAATTAAAACAGGAGCAAAATAAAAGCTTTTACAGGTAAAATGTTAAATGCTTGTAGTGTCTTGCACAAGAAATACTGATTTAAAGTGAAGAACATCTAACAGTATGAATAGATTTATTTAGATTCATGATAAAATTCTAAATGTGTTAAGACATGCATAGAAAGATATACATGAAATTTTACAAAGATCATATATTTTATTTTTTAATATTTAAAGATTGACTAATTAATTATTTGAGAGGGCATGCGAACACATGTGCACATGTGCTTGGAGGAGGGGCAAAGGGACAGGGAGAAAGAAACCCAAGCAGACCCCGAGTTAAGTGTGGAGCCTGACCCCGGGCTGGATCCCACGACCCTGAGATCACCACCCAGGCCAAAAACAGGAGTCTGATGCTCAACTGACTGCACCACCCAGGCACCCCAACAAAGACCATATATGAAAGAAAGAAAGAAAGAAAGAAAGAAAGAAAGAAAGAAAGAAAGAAAGAAAGAGAAAGAAAGAAAGAAAGAAAGAAAGAAAGAAAGAAAGAAAGAAAGAAAGAAAGAAAGAAAGAAAGAAAGAAAAAGAAAGAAAGAAAGAAAGAAAGAAAGAAAGAAAGAAAGAAAGAAAGAAAGAAAAAGAAAGAAAGAAAGATGTGAGCATTTTGGGAAAAAAATGTAAATTACTATTTTAAAAGATAAGATCTAACCATCTTAAGGAGAAATATTCCTTTTTTCTTTTTTTTTTTTTTTGGTCTTATGAAAAGTGTTAGTTCTCTATTGCTTCTGTAATAAATTGCCATAAACTTCGTGGTTTAAAAGAATACGGACTGTTATCTTACAGTTCTGAAGGTCAGAGACCTGACACAAGTCTCATAGGGCTAACATCAAGGTGTCTGCAGGGCTTTGTCCCTTACTGGAGGCTAGGGGGGGATAATCCATTTCTTTAACTTTTCCAGCTTCTAAAGGCTGCCCATATTTCTCGGCTCACTGCCCCCTGCCTTTATCTTCAAACCAGCCGTATTGCATTGCTCTGGTCATTATCCCATCGTCACGTATCCCTGTCTCCACAGCAGGAAAGGGTTTCTGATTTTAAGGACCCATGTAACTTGATTGGGGCCACCCACATAATCCAGGACAATCTCTCCGTCTCAAGATCCTGAGCTTAATCACACCTTCGAAGTCTCTTGCCATGTGAAGTAACCAGCTACAAGTTCCAAAGATCAGGACATAGATGTTGATAGAATCTATAGACACAGATGTTGATAGATGATAGATATCATCTATCATAGATGATGATAGAACATTCGGTTTCTGTTGATAGAAGATCCTTAGGGATCCTAGCACTCCCGGGTATGTCATGGGGATCTCCTCCATTAGACAGACTCTTCCACAGATCTTTCCTATACAGTCATGTATCTATTTTTTACTTCTGTGGACATGGCTGAGGGGATCTGTGAGTCACATACTTAATCCCTTCAAAGAACTTTTTCCTTGTCGACTGAATACACTGACCGTTAGCAGAAAGTTGTAAGGCCATACTCTTGGTTATCGCTACAGACCACACTTTTCCTGACAGTGAAGCTCCAATTAAATTTTAGCGCCTTTTTCAGCTTGGAAAGGCTGAGAATCTTTCGAATCATCAAGCCCTGGTTCCCCTGGCTAAGCAGTTCTTCCTTCAATTTACCTCTTTCCACTTATATTTTACTGTAAGCAGCAAAATGAGACCAGTTGCAACTTTATCACTTTGCTTAGAAACCTTGTTAGCTATATATTCAGAAAGTTCAACCTTCCACATTATCGGCAGGACAGAATTTTGCTAAGCTTTTGGTCACTGTATACTAAGCCTCCCCTTTTCTCTAGTTTCCAAAAACATGTTCCTTATTTCCTTCAGAGCCTTCGCCAGTGACACCTTGAACTTCCATATTTCTACCAAGTCCTCATGATGATTTGCATATCCTCTAAGACAAGACGGTTTTCTCTACCATGTTCTGCACTTCTAAGCTTTCTCTAATAGAGTCTTCAGCCCCATATTTCTAACAAACTGCTTAAGGCAATCTAGACATTTTCTATCATTCCACTTAAAGTCCTTCCCTCTGCCCCCTGTCCAATTCCAAAAACATTTCCACATTTTTAGGAATGCATTCCAACCGCACTCCACCTCCAACAAAGTCTGTATTACTCTTCTATTGCTACCATAACAAATGACTACAAATTTAGTGACTTACAACATAAATTTATTATCTCACAGTTATGTTGAATAGAAGTCTGACAAGGGTCTCTCTGGGCTAAAATCAAGGTTCCAGTTGGCCTTCATTCCTTTCTGGAGGTTGTGCTGCAGAATACATTTCTTTGACTTTCCCAGCTTCCAGAGATCATCCATATTCCTGGTTCCTTTCCTCCATCTTCCTCCTCCTCCAGCCAACAATACAGTCTCTCTCTGTGACTATCTTCCATGGCTATTACCCCTCTCTCCACAGATAGGAAGCTATTCCATTATATTGGACATACCCAGATAATCCAGAACAATCTCCTCTTCCAAGGCCCCTACCCTAATGATACCTATAAAATCTCTTTTGCCATGTAAGATGATAGATAATACAAATTCCAGAGATCAAGATACAGACATCTTTGGGTGGATAGCATGTTATTATCACTAATTATTATGAATAGTAATGATGTCATTCTAGCATTAAAAACCTCATTTTTAACATCAAAAACAAGTAAAATTTTATGTACTCTTACTTCTCTTCCTCTTGGGTCTTCCAGAAGAAGAGTTGTTTCCAAGATCCACAGAATCTAGAGAATTAACAGGTGAGAGTGAGGAAACAGAAATGAATAAATAAAAGTTACAAATTTTAGGATTATTCATACTGCAGAAGACTTGCATTCATAAAGATGTTTCGGTTGTTATTTCTTTCTTCTAAAGGGACTAAAAACCTACTGAATTAAGAAGTAGGAGTCCAGGATGGGCCCTGGATCTTCCTTTGTTTATCAACAGTCCTTGGAAAAACACTGTGAAATACCTGTGTACTTCAGTTTACTCAGGGATATTTGTCTAGGTCTTAAGATTATTGTGAGGATTACACAAAATCTTATGTGAAAACATTGACAGGAAATCACTAGATAAACCAGCAACAAGCGAGAGGTGATCCATCAAATATATGTGCTGAGTTAAAAACAGTCTTTCTTCTCGACAAGTAAGTCGCATCACTAGTTGTCTTTTGAGATTTTTCTAAGGTTGTGACAAAATGATACTGTTATCTACTAGCAGAAGTATGCTTGGCTTTCTTGGGCTCCACAAAAGATTGGGTGTAACAGGGATGGAAATCACTTTATAAATACAAGCGTTTATTAGTAGTAGACTAATGTAGTAAACAAGATAGTGCCATCTTTAAGAGCGTATTTCTACTACATCACTCATGTGTAATCGGCAGGGCTCATCCTGTTAAACACTTTATAGCGATCTCTTGCCTCTCTACTGTTCCAAAAAGGTTCAGGTTAAGCAAAACAGGGAACAGGATACTGGGATGGACTGGACCACCTGCCACCACCCTGCCTGTAGAGCCACTCCCCATCCTGCGACCCTCCAGTGGCCTTACCCATCGTGTCACATGCTTGGCTACTTGCAGTACTTGCTTCTGGACTTTTTGGCACATCTTGTGAAAAGCACATAACACAGGAACACTTCTTATTTCCATATGCTGGTATCTCTGCTCCTGGGCCAAAATTGTAATGCATGAAGACTTTCATTTACCTCAGGGACCCTTATTGATCTCCCCTTCTCCGCTTCTTTCTCTGAAATCTTCCATTGACCCTCCCCATCTCTGGCCTTTCCTTTAAATCTCCCTTTTTACTCCCTTGTCTTTTTCTCTTTATCAGGCGCTGTTTCTGTTTTTTATTATTCTTTAAGTCATGATTACCTTGTCCATCATAGAGTGGTTGGCTGGAAGTAAGCTCCTCTGATTCTTTCTCTCTATCCATTTGGAAAGCTTCGGGTTCACCAGATACTAAAGAGAAGCAAGAAAATTACAGTCCATGGGTCCTGAGAGTGATGAGGGAAGAGTTTCTGGGGTTCTCATGCTGCACCTCGATATTCTGGGTGAACTGCCTTCTGAGAGAAGACTACACCTGCTCCAACAATCACAACCTAGAGCTGCCAAAGCCATGTTTTTCCCATCTTTTGTACCTCATTCTGCTTTCTCCATTCCTACTTTTCTACCTATAGCCCCAAGAATAAAGAAAAAAGATCCTGGAAGGCCAGGAAAAGAACAATTATTCTCTGAAAATAGTAAAAAGTAATTACCAGAATGGTTTTAAACTCATCCCAATTGTCTCATCACTACTTACATCACTAACCACTTTTAAAGCCAGCCGATTAGTGACAACCTTACACTTCTGAAAATCAGTCAATCAGACTAAGTAATAACATAGTTATAAACACTCCCCAGGTCTGAAAGTTTGCACTTCCTGAACTACAAGCTTCCTAAAGCTCTACCTAAAAGCAATTTCATTTTTAAAAGAAATTATGTCCTATAAGTACCATACCTCCTTCCACCAGGTACCTTGCTTATCAAGCAATAAATCCCTCTTTTAGCTTCAGATATGGCATGATGGTCTATCCCTCCAAAAATGGATTTCCCACCAAGCCATCTTGAAAATTCTTGCTTAGCAACGTCTTGCGGGATCTTTGGGCCAACAGGTGTAAATCCACTGCTTCTTGTGTCCAATTCAGATTGCCTTCCTGATCAATCCATCTCAACAATGACTTGAGCTCTGCCTTGTTTCAGTGAGTTCTTATGTCTGAATAATCTTATTACTTAAAGATGTACACACAATTAGACACAAAGTAGTTAGACACTTTGGTTTGGAGGCGCAGCATTTAGCAAATATTCTGTTAATATTTTTTGTTCTTCTACTGTTTCATTTACTCTTACTTTTGTTTATTTTTTAAAAGTTTTTTATGTGTGTTTGCTTGCTTTTGATTTTCTTGTGTTTCTTGAATGCTAGAAGGAAGTGATCCAAAGCAAATAGATGCATGCGTAGACCTGGTAAGTCCCCTATCCAAAACTTATTAATGGATGTGGGTCCATTAGACAGTAGCTAATTTGTGCAAAAATATTTGGTCACCCTTGGTCTTGAGTCTCTCCCCAAAACCTCTCGTCAATTTGTGAAACAAAATCATTTTGCTTAGCATATAATTTGAGGTGAACTACTATCACGTAATCAATCATATGTTCCCATTGTAGTCTCTGCTCTGTGGGTGAACTCAATACTCCATTCACTTGCAGGACACAATTCTCACTAAGGACTGCATGTGGTGGCCTCATTGCTCCTTGTCACGGCTGTGTCTTGGCCAAAGCTACACTCTCCCACTGACAGAACTCCACTTCCTCTTTGTACTCTCAGAATCATTCTTGCACTTTTCTTAATAAACGGCAAAACTTCACCAAAGATAACGTTGAGTTTCAAAGGAGAAGTCTGGGCATGTCAAAATTAAACAGTGCATTTCATAGTATCTCTACAAGAGAGAGAAAGATGACCAAAAGTTCCCATGTCCCACATCAGACTCTCTGCTCAGTGGGCAGCCTGCTTCCTCCTCTCTCTCTGCCTGCCTCTCTGCCTACTCGTGATCTCTCTCTCTCTCTCTCTGTCAAACAAACAAACAAACAAACAAACAAATAAATAAATCTTTTAAAAATCAAATAAATAAATAAATATTAATTAATTTAAAAAAGAAGGAAACTACTGGGTTAAATGTACTAAAGGAAAATAACTTCAGAATACCTAGAAAATTCTCCTACATATAATCAATTTATAATTGATCTGAACATTAGTATGTCTACACTATGCATGATTCAAGATCTGCAGGCAATCGACATAGTAAGTATAACTCAATTCTCTGTAGTGCCTAATCCAATTACTACAACTCTTCTCTAAAGTCAGATTCTTTTCTTTACGACATTTATGCTCAGCTTTGTTAGATGTTCCATTTGATAAGAATAGCTTATATTATTTACTTGGGAAAGTCAATGACTCATCTGGATTATTATTTTCTAGAAATGTACTTAAGTCTCATTGTAGTAGGCAGAATTTTCAGTGCCCACTCAATATTTCCTTCCCTGTCCCCTGGGACTGAATATCATGAGATATTACCTCTATGTTTAGGTTATGCTATATGGCAGAGTTGATGTTAAGAAAAAGAGATTGCCAACATAAGAGATAACCAATGCTGGTGAGGATGTGGAAAAAAGGTAGCTTTGGTGCCCTGTTGGTAGGATCGCAAGGTGGTATAGCCACTATGAAGAACAGTATGAGGGTCCCTCAAAAAACTAAAAATTAAAACTGCCATATCATTCAGCCATTCCACTTCTGGGTATATATCCAGTGAAAACAAAATAAGTATGTCAAGGAGATATCTGTGCCCCCATGTTCATTTCAGCATTGTTTACAATAGCCAAGAAATGGAAACAACCTATGTGTCCATCAACAGATGAACGGATAGGGAAAATGTGGTAGATACATACATACATAATGGATTACCACTTATCCATTAAAAAAAAAAGAGGGAAATCCTGCCATCTGCCCTCCCTTACCTGATCCACTTTCTGATGGTGAGCTCAAATCTTCCTGAGGTTCTTCATCACACATTTCTAAGCAGGCACTGCTACCTTCTGCTGAACAAAATAAAATCCCTTAGTGGATCCAGCATATGATCAATGAAAACCATAGCAGGAAAAACCACCCTGACAACCAAGGTGGCTCAAGTATCTTCCAGGTGGGAACGTCCCTGCCCTCAGACTCCCCTGCCTTTGAGTTTACCTGACCTGCAAGGTCACATGGCTCATGTCACTCTCACCAGAGGCTGAGAATGGTTCGCCCATCTCCCTCCCTTACCATACACCTAATTCTCTCTCACTTTTTGATCCTTTTAACTTGGCTTTCCACAGCTCTTCTGTATGTGAAGTGAAGGGGAGCAGCAGAGGAGGGAAGAGAAGGGAAAGTTTCCTCCTCGTAGAGAGAAAAACAAAGATTCAGTTGGTGAAATGGGAATTGAAATCATACTTACCTCCCCCATCACATAGCAGTTGCCTGGACACCTCCTCCTGCTCTTCACTGATTTTGGGGGGAGTTTCAGGACCACAGGACCCTGAAGGGAAATATGGAAATGAGCTGAGCCAGGATGTTCAGAGCACAGGTGAGCTGCCCTTTGGGAAAAGGGACATCTGTTCCAAGGACCCCACCTGAGATTCAATTGAGCCATCCTTCCCC
The DNA here is from genome assembly GCA_028533885.1 of Nasua narica. Lineage (NCBI taxonomy): Eukaryota > Metazoa > Chordata > Mammalia > Carnivora > Procyonidae > Nasua > Nasua narica. The sequence continues at coordinate 166,460,601 of CM052810.1, read as the reverse complement.
TGACTCCCCTTCTCTCTGCTTCTCCATTTCCTTCCCGGAAATCTGCCTCCAGACATTTCCGATTCTACGCTAGGAGAATGTTTGTGCATCTTTGATTTTCTGGGCTCCAATGTCCCGACCTCTCCTTTCTCTTTACTTTTCTTTTTTTCCCCCTCGAGGTCATCTTAATCGTTTCTTTCCTGCTTATTCCTCATAGCTCCCTTCGTCCAGGTCTCTCTAATCCCTAAAACGGGGTCCATTCCTTCTGCTGCTGTCTCTCTTGATTTCCTCCCCTTCCTAGTGGCATTTTTTATTTGCAAAATGGAAGTTTTTCTGCTTTAGGCCCTGTTCTGTACCCCCTGGGAGCCACAAATCTCCCCTTGGACTCTTCTTACGTGTGACCACTTTGACCCCTGCTAGCAGTGGCTGTGCCACTACCTGCAGTGAGGTCTCTGCTCTTCCTCCTACTTGATCTTAGGGAAAAACAAGTATTCTTCATCTGTGCTTCCATGTCTTTCCTAAGGAGGAATAACAGCAGTTTCCCTAGCTAAGTCCTGAAGCTTTATGAGGAAATCCCACTTGCCAAAGTACTTTGGAGAGAAAAAAAGGCACAAAATAATCCAATAACATGATGACAAAAACGATAATGTGGGCTCTAGAGCCCTTGATCTCTCCTTCTGACGAGGTTTTGTTTGAAGTCTACCCAAGGGTATGACAATATAATAATAATATTGAGCACTGGGTACATACTTAACTTTTATTCTTTATAGAAAATAAGAAGTAGGCAGGGGTTAAAATCACAATATTGAGGGGCGCCTGGGTGGCTCAGTTGGTTGAGCAACTGCCTTTGGCTCAGGTCATGATCTCAGGTCCTGGGATCGAGCCCCACATCGGGCTCTCTGCTCAGCAGGGAGCCTGCTTCCCCTTCTCTCTCTGCCTGCCTCTCTGCCTACTTGTGATCTCTCTCTCTCTCTCTGTCAAATAAATAAATAAAATCTTAAAAAAAATTAAAATCACAATATTGAGTCCTTCCTATAAAAAGACATAAAAAGTGTGAAGGAAAAAAGACATTGTCTTTGCCAGTATTTATCTACCACAACATCAAGAGGGAATGCATCTGTTCTAACAATAAGGGCCATGCTGTTCAGCTCTGAATTCAGCTGCCTGATATCCTGCAGCCCAGGCTGGCAATCCCTTCCTTACCTGGCCCACATGTTGGTGGGGAGCTCGAGGCTTCCTGAGGCTCTTCTTCACCACTGGTCTCCAAGTAGGAATTGCTGTGCTCTGCAGAAAGGAATGAAACCCCCCAGTCATCTCAGTACACAACCAGGGGAGATCATGGTGAGAAAACTCATAGTGAAGGCATGAGACACTCAGGAATCTGCCAGGTGGGGCTGTTCCTTTCACACACCATCTGGTCAATCTCTGGGCTCACCTGGCCTCAGGTTGACTCACTCCTGTTACCTTCACCAGAGCCTGAGGACCATCCATCATCTTCCTCCCCTTGTGTATACCTAATTCTTTCTCTACTTCTCCCCTTTTCCCATTGTACCTGCTCATTACTTCTGTCTCTGTCCTTATCTTCTGCTGCCAGTGTCTCCTGGTGCTTCTCTTTGTTTGGATGTATTTCTGTCTCCTTTTCCTCTGTTTCTTTTTCTCTTGTGCCTCTGACGCTCTTTAGTGTCTTTATTGCCTTTCCCTATCTTACTCAGTTTTTTTCTTGCTTCGTTTCTTCTAAGTTAGGAGAGGCATCCCTAAAATAATACTGTATAACCTGATCAGGAGGCGGGATAAGGAGCAGAGTAGGTCAAGGCAACACCATCAAACTCAGGGAGAAGTTGTTCTAAGGCCCACATAGAAAAGAAAGATTAAAACATTGCAATCACTGAAAATATTTACACTATCATGGGAGATGAGGCAGAAGCTATAGACTGGTGCCCCATGGTGAATGGGAGACCCAGAAGACCACAGGAAGGACAACTGATTTCATCATAAGGCAACAAAGATCACCAGGTTTATGTCAGAAAGTAACATGATCTGATGGACATCTTGCAAATAACAATCATGCTGAAGTGGAGAAAAGATAGAATGGGAACGGGAGGAAATGGTACATTCATGTTCCTTTTAAGAAGGGAGCAAAGTCTGGAGAAGGAGTTTCTAGTTTCACAGAAGAAGCTGTTAGCTTCAGTTTGGGAAGTGTCAGTTCCTGAAAGTCATCCAAATGGAGAGGATCCTGTGATAAATGCCTTCAGGTGCACAGAGGGATGACCCTGGGAGACAGGTGTCCCTAGCAGACGTGCACTTGAGACTCATTCTGTTACCTGGGAGTAACTGAGACAGCCAGGGAGAGGGTTATTGGTTTCTGAGTATGTTCTGGGCACCACTTTCTACCTGGAGAGATTAAATCTGAAAACTCACTACTGAGATAGACTCCTTCTGCTGGAAGATGCTCCTGTCTAGACTTGCACTTCAGCTTTACAAGACCCCAACTTCTTCCTTCCCTAAGGCAGTTTCCACTCCTTATTGATTTTTAAATTATTTTGATATAACTCTTCCTCTGCATAGTTTCCTTTGTGCCTCCTTCCACATTACTATTATGACATTTATATGCCAAATTATTATGTACTGTCTCTAATTTTCATCTCCATATCTCATTTCTTCATGAGCTTGTACCCTTTCCAGGTTGTCTTTCACTTTCTCCTTTTCTATATCTGTCTCTCTGAGTCTTTCCCTTTTGGATGCTTAAAATTTCTCTTATTTTATCTATTTTCCTTATTCTCACAGTTGATTCCTCCCAAACTGACAGAAGTTCTTCCCTTTTCACATGGACCACAGTGCCAGACAGCCTTCCATTTATGAGCTCTATGCTAACAATCTCCCTAGGGGCCTTCTAAAGTGCAAACCTATCAATCATCCACAAAACTTATTTCCATATTCCTGGCACTTACGGGAGTAGGCTGAAAATGATCTCGTTGCCTCAACTGCCATAACCTGCTGTTATTTGGGTTTTTATGGACATTTAATAAAATCACCCATGGCCTTCTGCTCTGCTGCCCCAGCCTACCTCTGCTATATCCTGTCTCCCTACGTTCTCCCTGCCTAGAGAACTCAGGAGCTCTGTTCACCATTATTCTTAGTCTCTCCCACAGGTTTGGAAAAAAAGCAAGACAGAAAATGGACACAGTCTCACTTGTATGTATGTGAATATGAAGAATAGAATGGTAGCAGGGGAGAAAGGCAAGATTTTTTTTTCGTGCTGATCAGAAAACAAAAGTTTATTGAGGGAGTTGGGAATTTAAATCAGAATTACCTTGTCCCTCTTCTGCTGGTAGGCTGGACATCTCCTCCAGTTCTCCTTCATTAGTCACCGGGGAAACTCTGGGATCATAGGTCACTGCAGAGAAACAAGGACGTGATGGACCATGGAAGGTGATGGGAGCAGACTTCATTAAGTCCATGCCCACCAAGATGGGAAAGCAAGCTGCCTGCTCCATGGGGTCCCTCAGAGCCACATTGTCTTCTTCTGCTTTCCGCCATCTTGTTACATCTCCTCTGTCCACTTCTTACCGTCCCACCTGCATTTCTGCCTCCACACATCTGTTTCCTAGCTGTGCATCTCTTCCATTGTCTGGGCTTCCACCCCATCTCTTGTTTTTAAGCCTTAGTTTTGTTTTTGCTTTTCAGTGATAATGTATCTATTTTCTCCTATTACCCTATCTAGCTTTCTTAATCTAGATGTCTTCAAGCCCAAGTGGTTGAGTCCATTCCAATGCTCTCTGTCAGGATTTTCCTTTCTCTTCCCACCAACATCAGTTTTTCCCATATTTTTTTTAAACTCAAGAAAACTTGTGTTTTTCTTGGAGGTGAAACAGGTCCAACAACAAAAACACTAGAAACAATTCCCTTACACTAAGGTGGAGGACGGATGATTACATTCTATTAGAGCAGAAGGGGCTATTAAAATACTCTTCTATCCACAGGGCCTTGATAATGTTGTCAAACAGTTGAAACATTTGGAAACCCATGCCCAGTTTGCATTTCTGTTTGCATTTCTTCTCTTCTTAAAAAATTTTTATTTAAATTTGATTTATCATATACTATATTATTAGTTTCAGAGATAGAATTTAGTGATTCATCAGTTGCATACAACACCCAGTGCTCATTACTACAAGTGCCCTCCTTAATGCCCATCTCATAGTTACGTACTTCTCCAAAGAAGACACAAAAATGGCCAACAGACTTATGAACAAATGCTCAACATCACTCAGCATCAAGGAAATACAAATCAAAACCACAATGAGATACCACCTCACACCAGTCAGAATGGCTAAAATTAACAACTCAGTTTTTCTCTTAATGAAGGTCTGACGTCGGACCCAGGTGCGCTTCTTTGGGAATGTATGGGACTCCTGGGGCTTCCTCTTTGTGTTCTGACCACAGGACCCTGCGCTGACTGCTAGGTGGCTTCCCACAACTGTTTCCTCAGTGACACACCCACTGCTGCTCACCCTGCCTTTACTGCTCTGCCCTTGCAAAAACAACCTGCAGGCCTTTCTATGTTTTGTTTCCCCATCCACAGAACAGAGGTTACAATTTACATGCCCATGTCTTAAGGTTTTTCAAAGATAAAAGGAAGTCTTCCACAACCCAATAATCTGATGGAGACTGTCAGAAACTTTGCACACCTTGTCTCCCATACTTTGTTCTCTTTCTCATTTTTACCCTTCCCACATGTGTCTACCTCTTCCGTTTCCACTTCTGTATCTCACTCTTGTGATCTCTTGGCACTCCGCTTTGTTTTGATTTGTTTCTTTCCCCATGTCTGGTCCCACCTCCCTTTTTTCCTGTCACGCTTCCCAGCTGCTGTGCTTTATTTTTTCTCCCCGACTCTTACCTTGTTTTCTAGGGGTCAGAAAAGGCATCTCTGAGGTGGTATTTAATATCTACATGATTTCACCAGATTAGTGAGCAAGTAGGCAAGAAAACTGTCCAAGCGCTGGGCCAAGCATGTGCCAAGCTCAGGTGAGAAAGAGTAATTAGATAACTAAAATTACTAAACAAGTTTTACACAAATTTTTGAAGTAATTTCAGGACAGACATGAGGCTGGAGTAATGGGGAGGAATGTGGATTTAATCCTTCTGACAACAAGAAGTTATCAACTTAATGCAGGAAAGTAGGATAGACCAACTCTGAAAATTCAGAGTCCTCTAGTTAACCTGGAGAGATTGGGTGTGATGGGAACATGACTGGGGGAAAGATATGAGACTGGAGGCTGTTGCTCTGGTTCCAGAGAAAAGAGACAGCTGACTAGAGTGTTTGTGTTGGGTATGGAGGGAAATGGATGGGCAAGAGACAAGTTTCAGGTATAGCTGACTCATCTGGATGACGGATGGGTTATGTGAGTTGAGGGAGGGGGATGAGTCACTGATGATCCCTAAATTTCTGCCCAAGGAATAGAACAATGGAGTTCTGTACTGAGATAGGAACACCAGAAAAGGAACAGATTTGGTGTCAAGAAACATGGTATGTGCAATGGCGGGTATCTTGCATTGAGGTTCCTGAAAAACATCCAGATGGAGATGATCCTTCAGGCCCCTACACGACTGTCTTTGGACCCCGAGATGGATGAGGTTAGAAGACAAGTCTGGGCCCCAACAGATGTTTGGGGATCATAAGTTATAGATGGGAGCAGACAAAGATGCCTGAGGGGAGGCCCACTGCCTCTGAGAATATTATAGGTGCCATGTTGATAACTGAGGACATTATAACCTGAAAACCTTGGCTAACATCTTCTACCCTTAGTGGCAGACTTGTTTCCCATGAACAACTCTTCTCTCGATTCCTACTATCCCAAACGGTCTTCTCTATCCCTTGTACAATGTTCGTCTCTGCTGATTTTTCATTCATCTCCTTCTTCTTGATGTATAACTTCTGTGCCCCTCCCCCATCCTTTCTTTTCCTTAGTGCTCCCCGCCCATCCCGCCCTGCATTTTTATCTTAACATCATGTTCTCTACCTGTCTAAGATGATGGAGCTTATCTCCTTTCTTCCTTCATTCATTTCCTTATTTCTATCTGTTCTCTCTAGTTCTTAACTTTCTGTGTCTAATTTTTTAACCTAAAAATTAAAACTGAACATTTAAATTTCAGACTCCCTGTGTATTTCGTCCACATCCATAATCCTTCCCCACATCATCAATGTTCGGGACTGTGGTCATTGGCAAATAAGCAAGGATCCTTCCTTTTGCCAGGTCCGTTTCAAAATTCTTTCATATGAGTTCTCTGTGTTGTAATTATCCCCATAATGCCCATATTCTGGGCAGAACCTCAGGGAAAATGGGTTGGAAATGATCTCCCCTCCCTGATAACATGGTTATATTTAGATTTGATGTTTATTTAAATAGAATTATCAATCTCTTTGGTCTCTCTTCATATCATGACTCCATCTATATTTTTCATTCTCCCTCTTCGTGTATGTTCTATACCCAGGGAAGCCCCAACCAGTCTGAGATCATTTTTCACTGCTTGTGTCTCTCAAGGGAAGCAATCAGAAGCTGGGCATAGTTTGTCTATGTGAATATGTCAGGATGGATGGATGGATGGATGGATGGATGGGGAATAGGGAAGGAATGAAAGAAGGTGTCCCTCTACATTGATAGGAAAATAAGCCTTCAACTAGATAACATATCATTTAAATCCTAATTACCCTCTCTATCATAAGGTATATCTTCTGATTCTCCTCTGTCATCCCTTTGTGGAGTTACGTATTCACAGGACACTGAAGAGAGAAACAGGAACATGATAGACAGTTGGCGTGGACTCTGCCTGGATGTGGCCAATGCTCGGAGAGCACTGGAGCTGGATATTCAAAGTACAGAACTGTTCCTTGGGAAGAAAAGTACGTTTGTACCCACTGATCTTGTTCTGCCTTTTTTAGCCCTTTTTAGGTCCCCATTCCCTTCTCTCTCCTTCCCTCTTCTCCCTCTAACCTGTCTCCACACATTGCTGCACCTGCCCCATGAAACTGTGGGTGTCTTTGACTATGGCTTCTGCCATCTGTTTGCATTTCTCTCTTTTTGCTCCTCCAAGAAGTTCTTCATCTCTTTGCTCCATTATCTCCCTATTTATTCTCTTACCTCATTTTCTCTCTGCTAAACTTAATATTTCATTAATCCTATGCAATCCCTGGGAAGTAAGTTAAAGATTATCTCTCCCCTCCCAGACCCCAACCTGGTAGAGTATAGATCATATACATTTAGATAAAATTGGGTCTACTTGGCCAACTCCATTGGTGCCCGCAGTCTACATTCCTATTATTCCATGCCCTTCATTCTTCACCCTAGAGCCCTTCCATTAAGGTGCTTAGCTTCCTTTCCCCCTCTGCCTCCCACACACCTAAGGAAAGCAACCAGAGGCTGAGTCAAAGTGTGTATTTGTGTTTGGGGGAACGAAAGGAAATGTCCTTGCATACAGACAGGCTAACAAATGTAATGAAGTAACTGGTCATTTAAATCATAATTACCTCCCCCATCGCTTGGTAGCTGTTCAGATATCTCTTCAAAATCACCTCCATTCACCCTTCGGAGAGTTTTGTGCTCACAGGAAACTGCAGAGAAATGCAGAAATGACCAACCAGACATGGCAATAAGGGAACAGACCTCAGGAACCTCATGCTGAATTCTGGTGTTCAGAGCTCAGGCGAGATTCTCCTTGGGAAAAAAGGACCTACTTAAGACCTACCAGAGCCTCCCTCTACCTCTTCTTCTTCTGTTACCCTTCATACACTTCCTTTCCTTCCCATTGTTCTGTCACCACACACTGTTTCTTCTATACCATGAAGGACTGGACATCTCCATGAATCCCTGGGCTTCCCTCTTGGGCTTTTTCTTCTTCATGGCTCTTCCTTGCTCTCTGTTTTCCTACTTGTGGCTCAGTTTTTCTCTCTAGATCTCTTGCATCCCATATGATAAGTACCAATCCTACAAACTCTTTCTGCCTTTCCTTGTTCTCACTACTGAAATATATTTGTTGGATGAGGGCCTTCTTGCACCGGGCCCTAATCCACTGGCCTGGGTATCTGAACGCTGTCTGGGTTCCCCGGTGTGAACTCTGCCCTGGTGATCCTGGCCCCCCTGACCATTGTCTGTCAGCCCCACATGACCATCACCATAGCCCTTCCACTTGTGTAACTACTTTGACCTGGTAAAAGACCCTTATACACTGCAGCGCTCTTATTTCTTTATCTATAAAAATAGGAAGAAACAACAGTTTGTCTCTCTAAATGCATAAGTTTATGGAGATGAAATGACATCTTATTTGCCAAAATTCTTTGAAGAATCACAGTAACATAATAAAAACTATTTGACAAAAATTATAGTTTAGAGTGGAGAGCAGTTGATCTGAAGGCCCATATTTCTTCCGGACTTCTTCCAAAATTAGGCACAAAATAATAACATTATCAATAAATAGAATAATGCTTAATTTTTATTCTCTGGAGAAGCTAAAGGGTTGGTGGGCATAAATCCACGTCTTTACTATGAGTAGGAATGAAAGACATCCCCCTTCTTTAGCAAATCTCTCCCTGAATGTGTGTTTGGAAACAATTATGTGATTCATGGGATTCCAGGACACACTGGATCTTTTCATTGTGGAGTATGCTCAGGGTAACATGCATCAGTAAACACCAGCTCGAAATTCAGCCGCCTGACACCCTGTACCCCAACACTGATAATTTCCCCCCTTCTTTGCCGGGCCCACATCTTGGTGGGGAGCGTAAGGCTTTCTGAGGCTCTTTTTTATCACCGGCCTCCCAACAGGCCTTGCTGTCCTCAACAGAAAGAAATCTCAAAAGGAAATCTTGCAGACATCTCAATTTATGACCAAGGAAAAATCACAGCAAGAAAATAAGAAAAAACAAGAAAACCTAAGAAACCGGAATGCCTCATTCCACAAGACATCCTGACCTGAGGTTATGTTCACTTTCGTAGCTTTCACTAGAGGCTGAGAATAATTCACGGATCATGGAAAAATCTTCCTCTTCTTACTTACACATCATCCTTTTTCTATTCTTCCCTTTTCTGTTTGATTCCATAAATCTAATCCCTCCCTGCCTCAACTTCTGCTGTTGTTTCTTGGAGCTTCTCTTTCGCTTGGTGTGTTTCTCTCTTGTTCTCCATTCCTGCAACTTTTCCCTTTGTTTTCCCCGATACTGCTCCTCCTGTCCTACGCTTTGTCCCTCAGTTGCTTCTGCCTAGCTTTCTCTAAAGAAAGGCCTTCCCAAGGCGGTTTGGGTTAAATAGGATTTAACCAGAATGGAAAAAGGCATGCCAGGGGCAGTGGCACAGAAAGACAGTTCTAAATAAGGCACATGAAAAAACTCAGATGTGAAGGAGATATTTAACTATTAAAATCATCAGGGAAGAAAGCTTCTTCTATTTTGAAGTAATAGTTAGCAGGCAGGTGACGAGGCTGGGGAGGTAGGCAGGTGGCTCGTTGTGGGGCAACCCTGGACCCCACTGAGAGAAACTTTTATTTATTTAATCCTTGGTGTATTAAGAAGTGGGAAATACTTCTTATTATTCCTAAGTAGGAAAATAATACAATATAATTTTTATTTTCAAATGTCCTGTTCGGTTGAAGGGCAAATAATACACTTAACGGGAGGAAGTTTGGAGGGAGAAGGGAGGCAGAAGGCTGCCTCCGAGAGCCACGATAGTTGACAGAGACATGGATTGGAGACTCAGCTCTGGGGATGGGACAGATGGACAAATGGGAGACCTGGCCATGCTGGAAGAGTGACAGGCATGTAGCTGAGGGCCAGAGGAGTCATGGGCAGCTGCTAGGTTTCCAACTTGAAAAAAACATGGAGGGGCATCTGAGTGGCCCAGTTGGTTAAGCATCTGCCTTTGGCTCAGGTCATGATCTCAAGGTCCTGGGATCGAGCCCCGCATTGGGCTCTCTGCCTGCTTCCCCCTCTCCCTCTGCCTGCCTCTCTGCCTACTTGTGATCTCTCTCACTCTCTCTCTCTCTGTGTCAAATAAATAAAATCTTAAAAAAAAAAAAAACCCACATGGTTGAACAGTAGTCTGTCATTGAGGGAAAGAACAATGAGGAGTTAGATCTAGCTTGAACAATGAAGAACGAACAATGCTCTCAGTTCGGGGCGTGCCAAGGGTAAGGCTCTTGAAAGAATTCCAGTGTAGGTATCTATCTGACCCCTAGCCTTCAGGTCCATGGATAAATGAGCTCTAAAGATGATCTGGGGTGCAGATTTGGTTTGGGGAATCACTGGAATATTCGGGGAGAGATATATTGCAATCCAACATTTTTTAAGTGCCACTTTGATAATTAGGGACATTTTGACCTGGAAACTCACAGCTAATGTTGTCAGCCCTTGTATCCAAAGGTGCTTCTATCCAGTGCCCTGGCCCCAAACCTGCAGCGTCCCAACCTGCTCCTCTCCCTCTTGTCCCCCACTTACCCTTCCCCTAGTTTCCATCTATTCTGTTTCTCTCCATAGGTGCCTTTGCCCCTCCCCAGCTTTCCCCACATCCTAGTAGTTATTTTCCACTCCATATTGCTCTTACTGTAGATTTTCCTCTCAATTTTTACCTCTGATCCTCGAGCCATTTTTCAGTTTATTTCCTCTCTGCTACATCTCCCACTTTCGCCCTGCCTATCGCTGTTTCTCCCACTACCTTGAGCTTCTATCTCTCCATGCACTCATGTCCTCCTGATGCCACTCTCTCATCGTCCCCAGCACTCGGGGCTTGGACTACAGTACCAGGGGCCTCCCACTGGCCAGCTCTGGGGGGACAGTCTCCCACACGGATGCACACAGATGCTACCTCCAAATTCTTTCAATGGTCTCTGAAGTTAACTGAAAGTTATCCCCCTTCCCCATCCTTGGGGGTAAGAGTTTATGTTCCTTTTACAAAACTGGATCCATTTGTATGATTTGTCCTACATTACCCCTAGCTACCTTTCCCCCGTTCGCCTTCTATATTCTCCATCCATGAGTACCCTCTCTACCGAGGAGCTCAGATTTGTTTTCTCATAGTCTCTGTCACTTCTGTGGGCAGGTAAGTTCAGATAGAAGGAGGGACTAGCAGAAGCCTGGGATCAGAGACAAAATGCAGGCTTTGCTCCCGCAAAGACAAGAAAACAAAGATTTAATACAGAATTGTAAGTTGAATGATAGTTACCTTGTCTCTCATAAGGCAATAAGCTGGATGCCTCTTCCAGTGTTCTGACATTATGTATTTGGAGAGCTGAGTGTTCGCAGGACTCTGAAAAGGGGACAAGAAAATGGCAGGACTCAGACAGTGACCAGAGAAGAGACCTGTGTGTGCTGAAGCTGAACGCTTATATTCAAAGCTGAACCCTTATATTCAAGCTCCCAGGACCCCACCTGGGGTTTACCAATGCCTAGCTCACCTCTTTCTCATTGTGATGCGCCTAACTGAAAGATAGACCAGCTGTGTCCCTGATGCAGCAGTGGTGCTTACTAGCCATTTCCAACACCTGGAACATCGCCACCAGGCCAGAGAGTTCCCATGTGCTGACTTCAAGTCTGTTTCCACCCACGGTAAGCCACCGCTCTTCTGATTTTTTTCACCATCAATTAAGTCCTTCCCTTTCTGGAAATGTGCTCATCTGTCCTGACACTCACATAAATAGGGTCACACAGCATATACTCTTGTGATTGGCTTCTTTTGCTCAGTGCAACATCGGACTCTTGAACAACACTCACATATAGATTTATAGATACAGAGATTGGTAGTTTCAGTGTATACACTAGAACACAGAAAGTAAGTCACCCAAGTGAGCGAGAGGTAGAGCCTGATGCGAAGCCAGGCAGTGAGGACTCAACACGTTTGCCCTTAATCGGTGTATAGAAGAGGATTCATGCCTAGACCGGTCATGTGACCTTACACAAGTCACTATCCTCAAGTCTCTGTTTCTTCCCCTGGGAAGTGGGAATAACAAAACCCTTATCATAGGGTTGTAATGAGGCGTACTTGTAAAAAGATATCTGGGTTAGAGTAACTTAGCAAGAAATCTTAATTTTCGGTATTAATGCTGCAGGTGTTATAATTTAATGATCAGTTATTAGTAATAATATAAACAAAAGGAGATTGAAAAGCTGGAAATGGTGGCTATTGTTTCCAAGAGTACATAGTTCACATGTGAGCAATAAACAAGTTGCTTCATGGGAAGGGCTGACCTTACACCCAGCGGTCTGAGAAAGGTTGGTGTTGCCACTGTTGTCACTATCAAGTGATTATTGCCCTTTATTCTCTTTTCCCCCCTTACATACTTTTTTCCTCTCTCTCTCTCTCTCTCTTTTAAGTAAGGAAATCACGACCCTGAGATCAAGACCTGAGCTGAGATCAAAAGTAGGACACTTAACCGACTGAGCCACCCCGGCGCCCCTCTGTTTTTCCTACACAGTCTCACTCCTTCCATATTCTCTTCTGCACACAATTATTACTCCCTCTTCTTCTCTCTTCTCTTATTATGGGAAGCATTTACAGCAGTTCCTTCTTGGCTTTCTCTTTGGGGCTGCCTCTTGGTGCCAAACCTTACCCCTTCCCAGATCCACTGAATTCCTAATTCCCACTGAATTGTGCCTCACGGTCACAATCAGATCTGTTCTCGTGGGTTCCTGTTCTATCTTCTGAGGGGTCCTATCTGCCTGGCAGCATTTTTGGATTCCACACCTGGTTGGTTAGTTAGGATCCCTCACAACCCACCATCAGCCTGGCTCCCCCTCCCCCACCGTCTCCTCCTCCCCCACCTCTCCAGGAGCTTGGGCCCCCTGATCTCTGCTCGCCTGTCCTCTCAGCAGACGAGAGAACAAGTCTCTGTGGTCACACGTACCGAGCTCCTGGGGAATTTGTAAGTGGAGCATCTCCTTTGTCTCTTCTTCTTCAATGGTTTCATAATGGAATTTGTCATAAATCACTGGGAAGAGGAAGGAAAGGCAGTTAGAGACCTCTGGCAGTGACCAGGAGCTTCCTCTCTCAACTACACACCTGGCTCACCCAACTCCAGCAGTTCAGCGTGAACCTTCCAGCCCTCAGGGAACCCTGGACTTCAGCAGGTCTCATGGGACCAGAGACTGATGCTGTTGTACATCTCACAAGGTTTAAGAAAGGATAGGCGGTGAAAAAGTTGTAAATAGTTCAATGAACTGTTTAGAACAATGAAAGCTAATTTAAAATAGATAATATATATGGAATGTATTTTGTAAATTCTACATGCAACTAGGAATAGAGAAGAAGCAGAGGGATTTCACCAGGAGAAAAGTAATGTTTAAAGAGAAATAGACCTATATATAAAAAAGAGAGCTCCAACATCTTTTAAGGATGGAAGTTTTAAAGGAAAGAAACAAAGAAGCAAAAAATCAAGAGAAAGAGAAGAGAGAAAAAGAGAGAAGAAAGGGAAAAAAGGGAAGGAAGGAGGGAGGGAAGGGGAGAAGGGAGAGAAGGAGAAAGGGAGGAATAGAGGAAAGGAGGGAAGGGGGGAGGGAAGAAAGGAATGAGGAAGGGAGCAAGGGGATCTTAGATCACGGAAGGAAGATATCTTATTACAAAGAAAACTAACAGTGGAAAGGAACTAGCATTTTCCTGGGATGGGATAGGTGGAGAGAGATACAGGGAACAACAACTAAAAGACACTGTATAAGGCATAAACAAGAACTAAGTATCATTTGAAAGATACACTGAAAGTGAATATCCCAGCTGTCCCAGGGGCTCAGGAAATGGCAACAAAAAGTGCAGGAAAGCAGCTCAGGGAACCCCACTTCACAGCTGTCTTTCAAGGTAACTCAACCAAAGATAGATGGAAAAGTGAAAGAGCAGAGCAGGGCTAACTCCCTTTTGCGCTACACCCGCCATCTTGTGTATAACCCCCACATGACTTGCTACTGAGAAAAACCACAGAATGTCAGAATATTGCCCAGCCCGCCCTTGAGATAGTTGGCCCAGCCCGCCTGTCAGTTAGTTTGAGTTACCCAATAGGAATGCGGAACCCTTGACCGCCAAAGAATGTAAACCCCGCCTTTTGCCCACCAAACTTGTGTGCCAATTCTGACCAGAGTGATAGGCTAGTTCAAACAGCTACCATAGGGTAAATTGTAATTCAATTGGCCACTTGCGTGTGACCTAACATGACTGTGCAACTTTCTGTATGTGTTACAATCTCATTGGCTACTGGCCCCTATAAAACTGCTGCGCCCTTTGAAACTCGCGCTCTTTCTCTGCATCACGCCGCCAAGTCGGTGAGAGTGGGAGATGGAACCCGGGCTAGCCTGAATAAAGGCTCTTTGTTTTTGCATCAGACTCAGCTCCCTGGTGGTCTTTGGGGATCTCAAAATCTGGGCATAACAAAAGCAAGACTCACAAAACATGAGGGGGAAAAAAATCCAAGAAACAGAGAAAGACGCTGGCAAAGAAAGACGACAGGAGCACACCTCCAGGAAGCAGCACCCATTGAAGGGGGAGAGCAGTAGCATGGGGGGGGGGGGAGGTAGAAAGGCTCTATTGGCCCAAGAGATGCTTCTGCTGTCCCCAGAGATGCTTCCGCCATCCCTGGGACACAGTGATTTCTTGTCCAGGCAAACTCCGGAGGAGGACATGGGGAAAAATGCTGTGTGAATCGGAGGTCTTAGGAACACAGGGGGCACCTCAAGTGCACGTGTCTCTCCACAGGCTGTACAACCCTCCTACCAGCTTCTTGGCATTGGATCACCGACCCTTGGCTCCCTGGGGCAGCAGGGTCCAAGAGGTGCCAGCAGCAACCTCCCAGCGGGTGGGGGGGGTGCGGTGAGCCTCAGGATGGGGAGCCCCAGAAATCTACATTGTGATGTGGGTTCTGGGGTCCAAGGAAGGGGATCCTCACAGTGCACGGAGAGGATTAGAACCTCTGAGATGTGGACAGTAACAATAACTGCCATTCCTTCATACCCATGACCTCGGGCCATCCTGGTTCCACATATAAAACTAAACTTAAAATTTATGATTGGTATTTGATTTCCTTTATTCCTTTTTCAACTTGGATATACCATAACGTGGAAATAGTATAGATTTTTCTTTCAATCAAGGCATGGTTTTCACAGGCCAGGACATCCCATTCTGTACCCTTGACTTCTTTCACTTTTTCTCTGCTTAAAAATCCTTCATTACCTCCTTATTTCCCAAATAGTAAACTTCAAATTTTGTGGCACTGGGTGTTAGACCCTCAAAGATCCCCGCCAACTTCCCTTCCCAGAATTAGCTTCCCAAACACTCCCTGCCAGGCTGTATTTTCAGCCACAGTCTTCTACCAGCCTCCCCTGTCCTTTTCCAGCCGCCGCTCCCCCAGTCCTCTCTAGTGACTCCTCCGCTGTATGGAGAAGTAAGTTGGCAACAACTGCACCGAATGACACATTTTCTAAGACAAAGAAAATCTCTTCATCTTTGAACATGACTACAGGTAACAAAGATTCTTCCTCCCTTTTCCTACAAAAGCACATAATTCATGCCTTCCCTCCCCTCACCCCTTGAGAAAGTAGAGATTCAAATCCTACATTTCTCAGCACCAAATTCAGGTCCTGGCCGAGCGATCATTCGTGGGGTTACTCAGCTAAACATCTGTCACCCCCACTGGCTCTAAGTTCCATGAGGACACGGGTCATGTGCATTTTCTCCACCACAGTCTGTGCCTACCATGGAGCAGTCGCTAAATATGATGATTGTCAAATATTAATGAAGAGGGAATGAATGAATTGGTGAAATGAGATGGGCTTGAATCCCCCGAAGGTGTTGAAAGCTATAATTACCATTTTGGAAGGTTCTGCAAACCTCAAGTAAGTCAGGATAGGCCTTTAGGTTAGGATTGCTGAATACTGCGTCCAGAACAGTCTTGTCAAATGTCTTCTCCAGATCACTGAGCACATCGTAGACCACTCTGTCCACCGGGACATGATTCCTACAAGCTTCTTGAAAATCCTTAAAAATATCGAATGGAGAATTAGGTAGCTGTGGATTTCCAGGTTATAGAAGATGCAGATCATAGCCTAGACTTCCCATTCTCCTGTGAAACGTTAGAATGTTGCGTGTGTTTGGATGACTTCTTAAATAACCAGCACAAAAATAGACTCTCATTTGAACCTCTCTGAGACTGATGCACACTTGAGGGAGGGATTTTGAAGAATAAAGGTGGCTTCAAACTCGAATGATTGTGGGGGTTCACGAGCCTGGTTGGGATGCTTTAAGAGTGGCCCCGACTGGTAAGGAGAAGCTATTCCTTTGACAGGACCATGACCACTGCCTTCCCCCCAGGACTGACCTGGCTTGAAGGGCTCCACGAATTCAGGAGACCACTCTCCCCTGCAATGAACGTGGCCAAAGGGCAAAGAAAATTCATAAAGACAAAGAGAAGGCTTGTCTTCAGTGTCCCCAGGAAGACCCATCATTAACCTTCACCTGTGTCCTAGGGTACTCTAAAGGGCAAGAAATGATTTGGGCAGAGAGCAGCAAGCATTTGCCTCCGGATTTATCCTAATGTGACCCAAGTTGCCTAGGAGTTTCAATCATCTTAGGTTCCGATGTGTCCAATAAGAGGGCTTTGTAATGAAATGTTGCCTGGTTCATTTATTTGCTTTCGGTTCCTGTTACCCGATTGTACAAATGTACCTAAGATGCACTGTGGCTACGTGACATCCCCAGTCCCAATCCAGCTACATCTCCACTGCATGCCCTTCCCCCCGCATTTCCTACAGAAGAAGGAATGTTCTCTGTGATTCTCCCGTCACCTCCTAACTTACAGGATGGTGGTGGTCCCCACCCACAGAAGGCCCTTGGGCCTATTCTTTGCACCCTGCAGTCTGGCAGAACATTGGTGGAGCTGGGTTTCATAAGGAAAGTCTCTTCACTTACTTGGTACCTTTGCTCAGGGATAAAGCCACGGTCTCGGAGGCCCATAAGGAGAGGAAATGGCTTATTTATTGCACTTGCGATCTCTACCTTACTCTCTTTGAAGAGCTTAAAAATAAACTCATAGAAAACCTGCTCCTCTGTGGTTTGGTCTTCTGGGTCCTCGTTCTCTGTGAACATCCTGAGAAACAAAGACACAATACAAAAATACAACATTGAGTTTCCAAGAGGCCTGTGGTAAGTGGAAGATTTTAGACATGAAAGATTGGGAGAGCAAATGTGTATCCAATAGTGTTCTTGCGGAAGGACCAGAATAAATGGAATTTGTTTACTAAGAGAGTAATCAAGGGTGCAGTAGAAGAAGATACTTCACTTAAGAAAGACTCATATATAGCAGTGAAAGAGTTCACTCTGTGATAATCCAAACTACTGAGAAAGACTTTTACCTAAACCTTCTAAGGAAAACATTGAATTTAAAAATGTTAACATCTTTACAGGAATTGATATGATACTGTGGTAGTGAGTTTTATGTGTCAACTTGGAGGGAGTTTGGGGATGAGATTAACATGTAAATTGGTGGACTTCAAGTAAGCAGGTCCTCCGTAATGTGGGTGGGCCTCATCTAATCAGGCGAAGGTTCAAATAGAACAAAAAGACTGACCTTGCCATGTAGAAAGAAATTCACCAACAGACCACTTTCAGATTAGAACGTACCATCAACTCTGATGAGGCTCCAGCCTGCTGGCCCCATGGCAGATTTTGGAATTGCCAGGATCCATATTCATGT
This sequence comes from Nasua narica, assembly GCA_028533885.1. Taxonomy (NCBI): domain Eukaryota; kingdom Metazoa; phylum Chordata; class Mammalia; order Carnivora; family Procyonidae; genus Nasua; species Nasua narica. The sequence goes on along the minus strand of CM052810.1, from coordinate 166,442,916 downwards.
GAGCTAATTCCTTTTTTTTTTTTTTAAGATTTTGTTTATTTGAGAGAGAGAGAAAGAGAGTACACATAAGCAGGGAGTAGAGGGAGAAGCAGGGACTTCTCCTGATCGATGTGGGGCTCGATCTCAGGACCTTGGGGTCATGACCTGAGCTGAAGGCAGACACTTAATTGGCTGAGTCACCCAGGCACTCCATGAGCTAATTCCTTATAATAAATCCCTTTATACACACACAAACACACACACACACATTTTGTCTTTTCTGTTTCTCTGGAGAACCCTGACTAATACATACTGTTTTTAAAAGACGTTCACAGGCAAAAAAATAAAAAAACAACTAAGATAATATTACCGAACATAGCACTAAACAGCAAGGTTATTTTTAAACAAGGTATGCCTGATTTATTTGCCTTTTCCCACATATTATTATATTTATAATGTGTCCACATTGATATTTTTAAGTCAAATCAATACATTTTAATTGCTGTGTAATAATATTTTACATAAATATATTGTCTATATATTTATGTCTATATATATGTCTATATATTTATTTACCACCTAATACTGGTAAATGCTTAGGTCTATTCCATTTTTTTGTTCTTATGAGCAGTATTTTTGTGAACATCCTTGTTTAGATCTCCTTATGTGCACATAACAAGGATTCCTTTAGCTTATGTACCTAGAAGTTAATTGTAGAGTAATAGGGTATACTACCTTCAAACTTTTAAGTTGCTAAGTTCTTTTTCAAAGTGATCGATTAGCTTACAGTCTTGCCAGGATTTCACAAGAGTTTTTCTTTAGACCTTTGTAGACACTAAGTATTGTCATACTTCAAAACTTCAGTCACGATGGCTGTAAAGCCAACCTAATTTTGTTTTCGTCTATATCAGGAAGTATTTTCTGCAATTAAAAGAATACATGTAGCACATATGATCTGGCATCAAGGCAGAAAATGTCTATGCCCCAAACTATGGGACTATGCCCCAGCATTCTGTCCCTTTATTCCTGTTCCCTCTGGTGTGTTTCTTGAGATTCCATTGTATATCATATAATTAATATATAATATATAATTATTCTAATATAATATAATATAATATATAATTATTATATAATATATAATTAATATATAATGATGTATAATATTAATATATAATAATATATAATTAAAATCACTGACAGTTGGGCACCTGGGTGGCTCAGTCGGTTAAGCGGCCAACTCTCGATTTCGGCTAAGGTCATGATTTTCGGATGGTGAGATCGAGTCCGGCGTCAAGCTCCAGTCTTAGTGTGGGATTTTTCTATCCCACATTGCGAGGGTCATTGGGACTTCCCATTATAAATTCGTGTTAGTGGGGCGCCTGGATGGCTCAGTGGGTTAAAGCCTCTGCCTTTGGCGCAGGTCATGATCTCAGGGTCCTGGGATCGAGCCCCGCATTGGGCTCTTTGCTCATCAGGGAGCCTGCTTCCCCCTCTCTCTCTCTACCTGCCTCTCTGCCTACTTGTGATCTCTCTCTCTGTCAAATAAATAAATAAAATCTTTAACAAATAAATAAATACGTGTTAGCACAGAATGAAATCCATTCCTTCCCTCAATTCCTCTAAAACAGAAAAAGACTTCTCCTTCTGCTCCCCCCTCCACTCGTGTTCACTCTTTCTCAAAATCATGGACTTAGATGAAACCATGCAATGAATGCTCTTCTGCCACACAGTATTCTGTAAGCAGAATACTAAACTGAATATTCTCTGCCTAGAAAGATCCTACTCTTTTTCAAGAACACCTTGGTTATCACCTCTAAGAACTTTTCCTCACATTCTCCTGTCTAACATGTTCCTTAATCTGTTTGCCTCCATTAGACAGAGCGCGATCTTTCTTGGCTATTCCAGATTGTTCATTGACCCCACTGTGTGGTATCATAAACAAGGGCGGTAAGGTTCAGTTTTGCAAAAGCCTATTCAGCTTGCCCATTCCTTAATGAGCCTGCACAAAGGCAAGTGCAGATTCTGGATGCAGATTACTTGCGGAAAAACCCTAGCTGTGCTTCCTACTTGCCTTGACCTTGGCCAGCTTTCTGAGATTCAACTGCCTGATGAGACACAAGAGTAGTAATAGTATCCATTTACAGGATTCCGGGGAGCTTGAATAAGACATGTGTGTTGAGGGGCGCCTGGGTGGCTCAGTGGGTTAAAGCCTCTGCCTTCGGCTCAGGTCATGATCTCAGGGTCCTGGGATCGGGCCCCACATCGGGCTCTCTGCTCGGTGGGGAGCCTGCTTCCTCCTCTCTCTCTGCCTGCCTCTCTGCCTGCTTGTGATCTCTGTCTCTCTGTCAAATAAATAAATAAAATCTTAAAAAAAAAATGACATGTGTGTTGAGTGTGTAGAACAAATGAACAGCAAATCTTCTTAGCGAACAACAAATGGAAGAAACCTCAGGGAAGATGTGTAAGAGGTAGCTCTCTCACAGCCATCTGTACCTGCGGGAACGAGAGTGGCGTTCCACGTCCGTCGTAAAATCAGGTCAGAAATGCCCCTCCCATAAGGTTTCAAGTAACAGTCACAAGAATATGTGTTTTTCTCTGGTCTAATATAGAGATGTGTGTCTATTAGAAAGCACGACTCGTTCTGTATCTAAATCTGCCCGGGTACGTGTTATCTGTACACCGAGACTTGTAAGACCCCTGGATTCCAACACTATGGTCAAGCGTGGGAAAAGTACCTTCTAAACCCACAGAGCTTTGTAATTCTGGTTCTTACTCAGTAAGTGTTTCCCCCCCGGCTGATGGCGTCTTGATAAACTTCTCTGTAATCCTAAAACATGTAAACTGTTGTAAGATTTTTCTATCCCACATTAGGAGGGTCATTGGGATTGCCATTACAAATACGTGTTAGCACAGAATGAAACCCATTCCTTCCCTGAATTCCTTTAAAAAAGGAAAAGACTTCCGGTGAAAGCTGGTTGACCCAAAACAAGTGCTTTGCTCCCCTCAGACTCGAGCGCTCCCTAAAAGGAGAGTAAAGGAATTAAAGGCACAATAACTGTCTTTAGGGAGTTACGTGAGAAATTGAAACCAAAGTCTGAAAGAGCCAAAGTGGTCTGGGCGCTAAGTGCCGTCGCTGGTGGCCGAGGATCCCAGAGGCAAGGAAAGGGTCCAGTATGTCCCACAGCTCCTGAGGAGCAGTGGGGCCTGGGAGGTAGGAGCAGTGGGGCCTGGGAGGGAGACGCAGTGTTAACAAGCATGATTGCTTGAAAGGCAGAACACTGAATGTTCTGCTCCCCGGCTCCTCTCTGACGCCCCCATGCGGCAAACCCGCATCCAGGCAGGAGACTCGAGGCTGCTTAAGAAAAATACAGATAATTCAGGGGGGAAAAAAGCCTTCACCCTCAGGCATTTGGGATTCACACAGCCAAGACCACAGGTTTTCAAGCCCATCTCATTAAATGGAGTTCCAGACTAGCTCTTCAGCGCCTCGCCCTTAAGTAGGAACAAACAGCAGGCCACAAGCATTTCCACAAACCTACCACAGGAAGTAGAACCAAGGTGAGCAAAGAACAAAAATGACCCAGCATACACAGAAATAGCGCTGGGGACAGAAGAGAGTTTCCAAAAAACGAGTATTGTCATACAGATAAGAGAATATATTGTCTCCAGGATGACATGAAGAAAAGATGAGAAAATAAGAACACAGCAGGCCTGGAAATTTAAAATGGTTGTTAAGATTTAAAAAGAGAGAGAAAGGGGCGCCTGAGTGGTTCAGTGGGTTAAGGCCTCTGCCTTCGGCTCGGGTCGTAATCTCGGGGTCCTGGGATGGAGCGGAGCCTCGCATCGGGCTCTCTGCTCAGCGGGGAGCCTGCTTCCCCCTCTCTCTCTGCCTGCCTCTCTGCCTACTTGTGATTTCTCTCTCTCTGTCAAATAAATAAATAAAGTCTTTAAAAAAAAAGAGAGAGAGGGGGAAAAAAAATTAGCTGAAATGGTTGTAAAATAAGAATAAAATTTTCCCGGAACATTGTGGGAAAAAGGTGGGGGGGACCAACCAACTAAACTTGAAACCCTAAAAGTCTAAAACGGTTATGCAAATCTATAGATTCAGAGGTAAAAGGAAATGACTCAAAAATATACATTCTGGTTATTCATGTGTGAAGGCAAGATACTTGTGCAAAATACACTGTTGAGCAGGGTATAATGTACACTCGAAACTGATTTAAAATCGTGTGTCAACCAAACTTCAACTAAAACAAATCATTGTGCGAGAGCTCAGAAAATATTTCTCTCCTGCTCCATCTATGTTGGGCATACAATTTTATTTAAGATTTTGTTTATTTATTGGAGTGAGAGAACAAGGGGAGGGAGAGGCAGGGCAAGAAGGAGAAGCAGACTCCCCACTGAGCAGGAACCCCCCCCCCAACACGGGGCTCGATCCCATGACCCTGAGATCATGATCTGAGCCAAAGGCAGATGCTTAACTGACTGAGCCACCCAGGTGTCCCAGTCACACAGTTTTCAATGGCATGTTCTTTACTTCTGGACAAAGGTAAGATTGCATCTCCCTGACGCCTTGGACTGATAGGTATCACTTTGGCAAAATTCCAAGCTAACACCTGATTAGGTATGCTCACTTCTCCTCTGTTACAGTGGTTATCATTTCAGATGGCCGCTACTCATCAGCCAGAGACAGAGTCCAAGGTGAGGGTTCCCCGAAGCAGAGGTCGGTGACCCACTGAGATTTTGGAATCATTGTTGCAATAGAATAATCTACTCCATTCTTCCTGACACACTCTCTAAAGAAATTATTTGATGATGTACTACCAAAAGAGAATTAAGGAATCAATACCAGCAAAGTTTTGCTATAAAGGAAGTAGAAGGCATCACCCAAACCAGTTAAAATAGTGATGTCTAAAACCCATAAATTTTATTTGAAAACAAAAGCACGTCTCAAAATTTATTTTTTTTTATTTTTAAAAGACTTTATTTATTTATTTATTTATTTATTTATTTGGGGGGGAGAGAGAGAGAGGAGAGAGAGATCACAGAGGGAAAGAGAGAAACAGACTCACTACTGAGCGGAGAGCCCGATGTGGGGCTCTATCCCAGGACCCTGAGATCATGACCTGAACCAAGACAGAAGCTCAAGTGACTGAGCCACCCAGGTGGCCCTCAAAAAATTATTTTAAAATAGTGATTCTCAAAGTATTGTCCGGGGACCCCTGGGATTATGTAAGACCCTTTCGGGTATGACCAGGATAGAAACTGTTTTAATAAGAGTACTAAGATATTATTAACCCCTTTTCCCTCTTGTCCTGTCACACATGTATGGTGAAATTTCCCAGGAATCCATGTTCTGTGGCATCACAAAAGATTGAATGCAGAGCCAATAGGAGAATCCAGCTGTCTTCTACTGAGACAACTATTAAAGAGATCTGCGAAAATATAAAGCATTGCTTATCTTCTTACTGACTTACTTTCTTTCAGAAAACACAGTTATTTTTTTTTCATAAAATATGTCATTTATATTAGCAGGTAAAGAGTTCATTATTTTTTTTTAAATGAACAAATAAATATTTAAGTGCTCAAAGTTTTAATTCCTAGTATGCAAATATCAACTGATGTAACTATATGAACAAAAGCTAGCTTTTGGGGTTCTCACTAATTTCCCATTCTCGAATGATCTAAGAGATAACTGTTTGTTCAAAGTAATAATAGCAACTATGTGATTAGAGCATTTGGATAAGCAAAGTGACAATAGCAATGTTGATAAGGACAGGAGGGAGAAGTTTGTGACATTCTGTTAGAAGAGCCCTGCATCTCCCAGTGTAATTTGAAAACATGGATAGGAAGAAAATCAAGGGTATTAAGCAAAGTAAAAATAAATAAGTCCATAAATAACTAACAGATATGACTAGTTGTAAATATATATTGCAACCTCTAGGGAAAGCACTAAAAATATTTTAAAAGAAACATAATTCATATACTAGGGGAGAAGAGAAAATGGGGTCATAAAATGTTCAGTTAAGAACATAAAAGGCAGAAAAAGAAAAGAAGAAAAAGTAGAAACAAAGACAAGAATAATGAGTAGAAAACAGTTGCAAACAGGTAGATATTAATCCAACTACACAAATACTCTGCGAATGATCTCAATGTAACAATTAAAAAACAAAGATCAAGAGTGAAAAAATAAAACAAAAAAAAAAAAACCCAACTATATGCTGTCTATAAGAAAGCCACCTTAAATATAAAAACACAGATAGGATCAAAGTGAAGGGATGGAGAAAAATATACCAACTTTAATCAAAGGAAAGCTGTACTTGCTCTATTAATTTCCGACAAAGCACATGTCAGAACAAGAAAAATTATCAGAGCTAAAAAGGAGCATTATATAGTGATAGAGAGGTCAATTGCTGGAGGAAGACACAGGAATCCTTAATGTGCATGCAACTAACAAAGTAGCATCGAAGTACATGATCCAAAAATTGATAGAACTACAAGAAGAAATAGACAACTCGCCTACAATTGTTGGAGACCTCAATGCCCCTATTTTAGTAATTAACAGATCAAGCAGTCAGAAAATCAGTAAGAATATAGTTGACCTGAATAGCACCATCAATCAACCTGATCTAATTGTCATATTCCACTCAACAACAACAAAATACACATACCCCTCAAGTTCACATGGAATATTTACTAAAATATGCCATATTGTGGACTATAAAGCACACTCTAAATTTTTTTTTAAAGGATAGAAATCATTTAAAAATATGTTCTCGGAGCATAATGAAATAAAAGTAGAAGTAACAGATAGCTGGAAAATTCTCGCAAATACTTGGAAATAAAGAACACACTTCTAGGGTTAAAGAGGAAATCTCAAGAGAAACTATAAAATATTTTGAGTTGAATGAAAATGAAAACACAGCTTATTAAAATTTATGGAATGTAGCAAAAGCAGTGCTGAATGCACATATTAGACAAGAAGAAAGATCTAAATGAATAATCTAAACTTACATCTGCAGAAACTAAAGGAAAAAGAGAAACTGAGACCTAATGCAAGCGGGAAAAAAACCCCATAAAAATTAGAGCAGAGATCAATGAAACTGAAAACAGGAAAACATCAGAGAATATCAATGAAGCCAAAAGCTGATTTTTTGGAGAAAATCAATAAAATTGATAAACCTCTAGAAAAGCTAACAAAGTAAAGAAAGAAGATAGACATTACTAATATCAGAAATGAAAGACGGGGTTATCACTATTAATCCCGTGGACGTTAAAAAGATTGCAGAGAAATAATACCATGGAAAGCTCTGTGATGAAGAATTTGGTAGAAGATGAAATAGACAAATTCCTCAAGAGACACAAACTACCAAAGTTCCCACAAGGAGAAACAACCATCTGAATAAAGTGTATCTATTAAAAAAATTGGATTGATGATTAATAGATCTCCAAAAGGGGTGCCGGGGTCGCTTAGTTGGTTAAGCACTTGACTCTTGATTTAGGCTCAGGTCATGATCTGAGAATTGTGGGATCAAGGCTGGCATCAGACTCCTTGCTCAGTACGAAGTCTGCTTGGGATTCTCTCTCTCCCTCTCCCTGGGCCCTTCCCCTGAACCCCACACCACTCACAGGTGCGTGTGCACACGCGTATGGGCTCTCTCTCTCTCTCTCTCTCAAATAAATAAATAAAATCTTTTTTAAGAAATAGATCTCCAAAAAAGAAAGCCCCGGGCCCAGGCGGTATCACTAGTGAATTCTACGAAGCATTCGAAGAAAAAAGATACCAGTTTCCTCCAGTCTCCTCCAGAAAATAGAAGAAGATGCATCACCTCCCAACTCACTTTGTGAGGTCAGCGTTACCCCACCCGCACTTCTCCGTGCCTTCCTTTCCCTGCCTGGACGCCAAGGACTGGCTGCACTCAAACTTGCTCACCTCCCATCTCTTGGAACCAGGTGGAGGACCAGCGGCGGGCTGCCTCCTCAGCTGCCAGGAGCGAGGGTGCTGGGCGCGGAGGACCTTACCTGGCTTCTCTGCAACCGCTGACAGCAATGCGGGTGCCTTCCTGGAGCCAGGCCAGCCCTGGAATCTGGTTGGAGGGGGTTTCCATACACTTCTACATTGCTTTAATTTCTAACAAGAATGTGTGGATGGCTTGGTCTTGTATTTTTAGAAGAAAAATTCCCTCCCTCCCTAGTTAAATGTGTAACACCCCGGAAGAGATAGAGCAACACCTCCCTCGCCCCAGCTGGTTGCCTTTGTCCGTATTGGGCCTGCTTTCACTTCCCCCAACGCGTTGGCGTTCAGAGGTCCTGCTTCGATGAGCTCAGAGCGGAACTAGCCCTCAGCTACCCAGAAACCACAAGTTTGACAACAGGCATCCGATTTCAATGTTACTTTTTCTAAAAGAAACTTTTTGTGCGGTAGGGAGAGAGGAGGCGTGGGGGAAAGGAGAAGATTTGTAAGGTACGGTAATCGTGGGACCCCGCAGTGAGGTCTCGGGAGCACCGGGGAGTTCCACCCACGCCAGTCGGCTGCATGACTTTTGCAAGGAAATAAGAAGGTGACATGAGTCAAGGTGGCCCCAAGTTTCCCCAGCAGCTAATCTGCTAGGATTTAAGAACTCTGATTTCCCCCTTACTGATTTCTGTGCAATCTTGTTCTATCATATACCTGTGGAATGAGTCTGGGAAGACAGAGATAACTAAGGTAGACACCGACCTTCCGGGAGATGGGGATCAAGGACAGGAGGCAAGGACTGACCTGTGGGGGAGCAGGCTGCCTCCACCTGTCGTCTTCCGCAGCCAGCCTCTCTGGGACATGGAGCAGACGTTTAAGGCCTCTGTGCCTCCCCGGAGCTCTGAGGAGAAAGTCCACCAATTGATTGATCTCTCAAGTGTGGCACCCAAAGGGTAAAAATGAAATCATGGCGTGATGTGACTGTACCAACACGCGGTCCCCCTGTGCCCGATCTCTAAGGCGGTTCTCAGCCCCGGGGACGAGGAGCAAGGCCAGCTCAGTTTCCACCGCAGACAGGTCGCTGTTTGCGCAAAGGAAAGGGAACAGAAAGGTCAATTTCATGCAAATGGATCCGGGTTGTCTTGCGGTGAGGGGGCGTAGCATATGGGAGCAGGAAGTGAACACTGTTTGCCCCAGCCTCTCTCTGCTCAAGTGGTTGTGAGAAAGAAAGAAGGAAAGCCAGACATTTCAGAGCTTCTCTGAAATGGTGCACTGGCCGGGCACGGTCCTCAGCCCGAACCAGAGCAGGGCTGAGCAGAACCAAAATGCTCAGCCCTATAAGATGGGAAAGATGTTCCTCAATTTGCGGGAAGGCAGCCAGAGGCCAGAGAGCTCCTGACTCCTGCAACGGAGAGGGAGGTGCCTAGTTTGATCAGAGAGGCCTGGTGTGCCACTCTTAAGTTTTCTTAAATTCACGGGGAATTTACAGATGCATCCAGGGTGATTAGAAAAAAACGGAGCTTCGACTCATCGCTGAGGTCGGGGCGACAGGCTTCCCAAAGGGTTTGGAACTGACATTACCTAGACCTTAAAGGACAACATGATGCTGGCTACCAAGGGCATCACGTTTACGTTTGTACATAATTTTTTCACACAGCCTTCATTCTGTAAAGGATTTGAAGCCACTTACAAAAACACACTGTATCAGCATAAAGTTGGAAGAAAAAGAAATGGGAGAAGGGCTCCTGGGTGGCTCAGTGGGTTAAAGCCTCTGCCTTCGGCTCAGGTCATGGTCTCAGGGTCCTGGGATTGAGCCCTGCATCGGGCTCTCTGCTCAGTGGGGAGCCTGATTCCTCCTCTCTCTCTGCCTGCCTCTCTGCCTACTTGTGATCTCTCTCTCTCTCTGTCAAATAAATAAACAAAATCTAAAAAAAAAAAAAAGGAAGGAAGGAAGGAAGGAAGGAAAGAAAGAAAGAAAGAAAGAAAGAGGAAAGAAAGAAAGAAAGAAAGAAAGAAAGAAAGAAAGAAAGAAAGAAAGAAAGAAAGAAAGAAAGAAAGAAAGAAAGAAAGAAACGGGAGCAAAGTGCAAATAAACTAAACAAAACCGGAGGACTAGAAATCCAGGTAGGACAAGGGACCCAAGACAGGCAAATGGGAGCCAAGCATCTGTAGAACCCAAGGCCTCCATCAGAGCAGTCGGCCAAAGCAGGTGAGGCCTGGGGAACCAGAAGCAAAGCAGGATGTTTCCAAAGTATGTTTCATCGAATCCTGCTTCTTCCGGTTCATTATAGATGTGCTGGAAATTTGCACAAATCTGTTTGCAAGTATAGAGGGCCAGAGATTTCTACCCTTCTGCCCACCTCTGCTCTTTCTTTCCTCCAAAGAAGTGCACATCCATCTGGCAGGGACAGATTCCAGACTTGGGGATATTGATGAGGACATCTTTCCCAGTGGATGGGGTCTACGTGCCCCCTACACATGGGACCACCTGCCACCACCCGCTGCCCGTCCTTTCTCTCTCCCTCTCTCACTTTGAGGGGCAAAGGGGTTGTGAAGCTGAGCCTCTGTTGGGCAGGGCTGTCCTCTCCGTCGGACACAGTGGCCTGGACAGGGTCTGGCACGGACTACAGGGACCCGCTGCCGTGTCTCCTTTCTCTCTTCTTCTTGCCTGTAAGCAGCAGGCACACTCGGGCCACCACTCAGCTGGGCAATGACATAAATGTGCCAGCTTCTTTTGCTTGGAAACATAAGGTCTTTGGCATTCCTCAGGGGTACTCCCGTCGAGTTTACAAGAAAGCCCGAGTTCACAGTATCCCACATTAGCCCAGATGACAATAGGCTTGAATTTTAGCTTGTATCTCCCACTGTCTTGTTTTTCTCTATGTTCACTAGAGAACCAATCTCCCTGAGATAACAGATCCTGGACCAAAACTGTCTATGCCCATCAGATAGTCCCTGGTTCCTAACACAGGGTAGAGTTGTTTTCTTTTTCTTCCCTATGACCCATGGGATAAGAAGATTCTGACCTCCTTCCTGTCTCTGTTTTCCACCCAGTTTAGGCCAAGTACGTGGGAACCTCTGAAGGCCAGTCAATGCTTTCTTTATACCTGAAAAATCCTTCTCCATCTTGGTAAGCGTGCTAAGATCTGGCACTTGGCATCACGTAGAGTCCTAATCACAGTCTGGTGCTAGAAGTTCATGTGCTACCTTGCCCCTCCTTGCCAATGTCTGCCGGACTTCCATCTTTGAACACCGACGGGATGTCCCCTCTGTTTATGTCCAGGCAGGTCAGTAACCAAGCTCAGACTGAGCTCCCTTCGGTGCAGCTTCATTGCCCACAATTCGTTCTCTGGTACCAGCTTTTAATCAGTGGAGTTTTGGGTTATGAGTAATCAGAACTGACAGTGACTAACTCAGGCAGAAAATTAATTTCTTAGATGTATGTTGAGTAACTCTCAGAACTTATAGGATGGCCAAAGACTGAGATAAGAATATAAACAGTCTGGGATGGAAGATCCTAAGCCCGGGTCATTCCACGGACCTCAGATTCATGGTGTGTGGCCATTGATCTGGCAATGTGTTCTTCCCATTCTGGTTAGAAAGGAGGGTCAGAAAGAGTTTTAGCTCCTGCATGACAGATAAGCACATTCATTTACAGTTTTGTCTCGGGGTTATATTAACTCACCTGTCCTTTTTCATAATATAGTCCAAAGACTATATTCACCTCAACAACAGAGGTGAATCTCAAGAGCATTATGACGACCCCAAGAAGCCACACATCAAAATGCACATACTGTATGTTTTCATCTATGTAAAACTTTGATACCGGCAAAAAGAACCTGTAGTAACAGGAAGGACATCAGTGGTTGCCCGAGGCTGGGGTTGGGGAGGGGGCTATTTGCAAAGGGCATGAAAGAACTTTTTGGAATGATAGAAATGATTTATATCTCAATTGTAATTATGATTACATTCTTAAAACTCATCAAATTAGGGGCGCCTGGGTGGCTCAATGGGTTAAAGCCTCTGCCTTCGGCTCAGGTCATGATCTCAGGGTCCTGGGATGGAGCCCCACATTGGGGCTCTCCGCTCAGCGGGGAGCCTGCTTGCCCCTCTCTCTGCCTGCCTCTCTGCCTACTTGTGATCTCTCTCCCTCTATCAAATAAATAAATAAAAATCTTTAAAAAAAACTCATCAGGGGCACCTGGGTGGCTCAGTTGGTTGAGCAACTGCCTTTGGCTCAGGTCATGATCCCGGAGTCCCGGGATCGAGTCCCATATCGGGTTCCGGCTCTGCGGGAAGTCTGCTTCTCCCTCTGACCTTCTCCCCTCTCATTCTCAGTCTCTCGCTCTCTAATAAATAAATAAAAATCTAAAATAAAATAAAATAAAATAAAAAATAAAAAAAACTCATCAAATTAAATGTACACTTAAGATGAATGCATTTTTATGCCTCAATAAAATTGAGCTAAGAAGGAATTATATGTAATTTTAGTAAATCCTCAGAACATGTGTCCTTGAAATAAACAGCTGAACTTTTCCCATTATTACTGTATTCTCAAGCACGCGTGGCTTAGATAAAAACATTTTTTATCTTTATTCACATCTTTTTCTAGTTTAATCATTTCTGATCTGGCATTATGTTACTTCGTCTGCCTTTTTTTTTTTTTTTCCTTTGCCATTGCCTTTGCCTAATCTATCTCTGGGCAGGTCTAAAGGAGGGGATTCTTGGTTCCAGGCGGGGATGTCCAATGTCCACAAGGGGGTTCTCCAGGGTAAGTGGAGGGCTTCAGGTAAATGAAGTGCGACAATTGTACAAAATGGTCTGAATCCCTCTCGCCACCCAGTGCCCTATGCTACAGAGCACGGCAGGGACCCTCAGCTATGAGCACCTCGTTGTGTCCTGGGGCTCCCTCCATTACCGTGGGCTTCCCGAGGCTCCTATGCTTCTGTTATCCTTACAGTGCTGACCTTCCAGCTCCACGGCTGGGCCTATTGCTCTAGAATATTCCTGGGGTGCTGGTGCCTCCATAGCAAGCATGGAAGGGGTCTCGCTCGAGCCCATGAGCCTTGGTTTCAAGCCTTCTTAGACCTCAGAACCATTTCTCCCGTCTTTTTCTTTTTTTCTTTTTTCCCCTGAGGCGCATGGGTGTCCTCGTAAGGGGAGCTCATGGGTAGAACACATTTGAGAATTATTGATTTGAATAAAGTTAAACAGATTTCTGTGTTCTCACAGACCTTGCATGCCAATGTACATAAGGAATCTTTAAAGAGTATGTGGAGGGGATAGTCTGCCTTCCCTGAAGTGGCTATTCTAGAATCTTCTCCTGGTCCCAGCTCTGCCTTTAGACCTGACTTCCTCACATCCCTGGCTCCCAAATGTCTGCCTGGCCCCCGGCCACTTTCCTGCCCAGAAGTCTGCCTACCTTTACATGATTTCAGGTTATACTCAGGTTCCCTTTTATCTCAACTTCCTCAGGCAATAATTTTATCCTGACAAATTATCGGCATTTCTGAGTTAACTCCCCTCCCCTTTGTTTTTTTTTTTTTTAAGTTTGATGATTTCTAATAAATATATTCAGTTGTATAAGCATCACTACACTTCAGTGTGGAGACATTTTCATCTCCACAAAGGTAAAGAAGAAGGACAAATCCTGGGGAAATAGAAGTGGGTAGAGAAGCACACAGATGGTAGATTCCTAGTTCCCTTCCGTAGTCCCTGGGGCTGGACCCTTATGCCTCCTCCCCTCTGCACGCCCCTCCCCAGGCTGGTCCGGATGGCAGCAGCACCCCCTACCCACCCCCAAATGTCCCAGGAACCTCACAAGTGTCTGGACGGAGATAGAGGGAGGCAGCAGGCACTGTCTTCAGCTTCCTGCACGATCTGCTCCAAATACTTTCACTTTTCTTTTCTGCGGAAGCCTGGCCCTCACTGCATGTGGCAAAGCACAGACTTCCTGTTTCACCCAGTGGCATCTCTCTGCTGTTCTCTCAGTCTTCCAGGAGTGATCCCTGGCCCAGTCCCTGGCCGGGAAAGGGACAGGAGCAGGTGGCAGACCCGATATCCAGGTGGGTTTTTGTCTCGGCTGCTTTATTCTTCATTTTTGATGATTGGGCTCTGATATCTGCTTTCCCAGCAGCAGCTACAGGCTGGAACCCGACTACTGAAACTGGGAGCCTCTCTCTTTGTAAAATATTGTCTTCCAAACAGAGAGAGCAATGGGGGGTTTAACCAGAGACTCTGAAAAAGGGGGACAGACGTGAGAATAGTGGGGGAGCAGAGACACAGCTCAATTCTTCTTTCCCCAAATTCTAGCCTGTTGTTGTGGACGGAACCAAGATTTGCTCTCTACTCTCTTCTTTCGTGCTCTGTGATTTGCACTCTGCCCCAAGCAGGCAACTCATTTATTGTCCATTGTGCGAGTGACTAGAGGAGTTGGTGGGAAAGAGACCATAAGGAGAGAACATTTCATTTCCTCTCCAATGTTTCATGAACTTTTCATATATTTTTCTTCAGCACATTTATGATTTCTTCCTTGAAATAAATTCCTGGACGTGGAATCTGGAATTCAAGGGAATACATACTTCAGAGCATCTGACCCTGATTGCTAAATTAGCCTCCAGAACATGTGGACCTGTTTACATTTTCACCAGGAGCATCTGTGATTATTGCTTTTATTCTTTATGTGGAACAATTTGATAGGCGAACACTATTAAGTTGTTGGGAGGCCTGGGTGGCTCAGTGGTTAAGCATCTGCCTTCGGCTCAGGTCGTGATCCCAGGGTCCTGGGATCGAGTCCCGCATCGGGTTCTTTGCTCAGTGGGGAGTCTGCTTCTCCTTTGCCTGCTCTGCCTACTGCTCCCCCTGCTTGTGCTCTCTCTCTCTCTCTCTCTCTCTCTGACAAATAAATAAAATCTTTATTAAAAAATTAAATTATCTTCTTTTGTACTGTCCCCACTACTAGTGAATTGCCGTGTTTTTTATATATTTATTACACACTTGACTTAATGGTCTATTTATGTCTTTTGCTTTCTTTTGCTGTATGGATGTTTATCTTTTGCTTATTTGTTTTTAAGACTCATTTACATGATAAAAATCTGAACACTTGCGTATGAGACCCAGTACCATGCACGAGTAAAAAATGGGGCATTAGTCAGACAAGCTCTGCTTTGTCAACCTTGGGTTAGTTACTTAACCTCTCTGTTTCTTGCTTTCATTCTAGAGAATCATAACAGATGAAGAATGAGGATCCTGGTGGATATTATTATATTATGTTCTGAATGCTGTAGTATAATTAATCATCCTAAATGCAACTCCAGGGCCACTTCCCCTTCTTACCACCTGTTCATTCTGGCTTTCTCAGGTTCTATATTGATCTATGAGGTATTCTCCCCCATTGGATGGATTCTGCCTGTATCATGGACGCTAGATCTCCCTTCCACCTGTTCTCAATCTTCCAGGATTTCTTCACGCTTATAGACCTCCTATGGTGTCTTTTCTTTCCCAGTACTGTTATGGATTATTCTATTTTTGCAATATGTTTCTTTTTTTTTCCTGTCAAACTTAAAGGATGTGGGAATGGGTAGAGAGAGCAGGGCTACTCAATCTACCACTGGTATTTATCCTAGAAACAGTCATGACTTACAGATTAATTTTCAATCATACACAAAATGAAACTGAAAAGATAGGATCTCTATTTTGTTTAAAAAAAAATTTCTGGGTGTTTGAATTTTTTGTTAGTACGCTTCTTGACAATTTGTCAGGAATGTAACCTGTGTTTTCTGCCTGTTATAACATGAGTATTTTCTCCTGGCCTATCATAGCTAATTTTTTAAAAGATTTTATTTATTTATTTGACAGAGAGAGAGATCACAAGCAGGCAGAGAGGCAGGCAGAGAGAGAGAGGGAAGCAGGCTCCCTGCTGAGCAGAGAGCCCGATGCGGGGCTCGATCCCAGGACCCCGAGATCATGACCTGAGCTGAAGACAGAGGCTTTAACCCACTGAGCCACCCAGGCGCCCCTCATAGCTAATTTTTATAAATGTCACATGTGCATGAGAAAGGTACATACCTGTTCTGAGATAAGAAATTGATGCACATAATAAATCAGTTACATTGCCTTTACTAATCACGTCTTTTGCATCTTTCACGTCTGTTTATGTTTGGCCTGCTTCTGTGTCCAAGACTGTTGATGGGTTGCTAAAGTTTCTACATATTATCAGGTTTTTGTCTTTCTACTCATTAGTGGGTGGTCCCTCTTTACGAGCTTTGCTACTGTCTGCCTTAAGCTGCCCCCCAGGCAATCTTAACTCCTTTCAACGTAGCCATGGACCATAGATTATGACCATGAACCTAGAAGCAGAAAGTCAGAATTTGTTTACCTCTACCATTTCCAAGTCATGTGATTTAGGGCAAGTTAGTAAACATCTCTATGTCTCAGTGTCCTTCACAATGGGCACCACCATAGTACCCATCTTGCAAGGGTTTTGTGAAGATCAAATAAGTTAGTGCGTGTGAAACCCTTAGAACAAAGCCTGGCACTTAGGAAGTACTCACTAGATATTGGCTATTTGGAAATCTGTCTTACGTTTACCAGCAACCCCTTTGGGATTTTGGCATTTTATTCTTGGTCACTTTCTGCCTTCATAGTCGCTGGGCGTTGTCATTGCCTCTTCTGCCCACGAGCCTCTGAGGCAGGCGTTTGGCTTTGCACACTGCTCAGGGTTGCCTTCGGGACAGGGCACCGGGTCTAATGATGCCTCCTGAGCAGCATCCCGAGTTCCCAGAGTCTTTCCTCTTTTTTCATGCCTCTTTCGTAGGATGTTCACCATGACCAGGGCCTTAGAAGAGGCTCTCCTCCAGCACTTCATATACCAGAAGCTGGAGACTGCCTATGCCATATACAAGCCGTTTCCCTTCCTCGAGGGCCTCCGAGACAAGTCCTTCATCACGGAGACAATGTACAGGGTGAGTCATGTTGCCCGCTTTCCTGTGGCAGCCCCGCCCCCACCAAGGAGTCCCCATTACTGAAGTTTCAAGCCCCAAACCCCTAGGGCTTCGGGAACTTGAAAGCCCAGTCCCAAAGGTTCATTGTCAGGGAAAGATGGGGTCACAGAGGCTCCATACGAATGACCTTGACCCAAGTCACTTGAAACAAGAGAAATGTAATGTATGGTCTCACAGTCTTGGAAGCCAGAAGTACAAAATCAGGTGTTGGCAGGTTGGCTCCTTCTCAAGGCTCTGAGGGAGCATCCATTCCCTGACTCTCCTGCCTTCTGGTGGTACCAGCAACCCTTTGTGCTCCTGGGCTTGTAGAAAAATCACTTATAATCGCGGTTTCAATCTCCACATCAATCTCTACATCACATTTTCCTTGCCTTTTCTTTTCTCCTTCTCTCCTTTTATAAGGACACTGGTCATTAGGATTTAGAGCCCACTGTAATCCAGGGTGATCTCGCTTCAAGACCTTAATCTAATTACATCTGCAAAGACCCTTTGTGCAAATAAGGTCACGTTCACAGGGTTCAAGTGGACACGTCTTTTTGGAGGAGTGACACCACTCAACGCACTAGGGGCGCCCCTTGTTCGGCACAGTCCATTCAGATGTGAAGCGAGGCAGGCATTGGAAGACACAACTATGTGGACGAAAGGCATTCTTTTATAATTTGGGGGTTTTCTTAATGCAATTCCTGAGCCCCAGGCCCAAGGAAGTGCATCAGTGGTTGAACGATCTTCTCCCAGTCTCAACCTGGTTGGCTCCAATCCCTCTCCACGTCACAGCCCAGATGTCACTACTCTGAGAGGCTTCCTTAGCTCACTCATCCTACTAATTTCCCAGAGAAATCTATGCTTTCCTTTCATAACACTTTTCTCGATAGCAACTGGGCATTTCTTTATTATTTAATGCCCATCTTCTCTACCTGGCAGTGTCCTTCCCCCAATATGGGTAGCACCATGTGGAGCTTATCCATGTCTCTGTACCCAAGGACTAGCCTAGTAGGTGCTCAGTAAGTGTTAGGTTGTGAATTCTCTCCTGCCATGTTTCTCCTTTTGGCCAGCTTCTCCTGAAGAGAAGTTCTCTTCTCTTCTCAGATGATTTCCCTGTGGCTAGAACCCTTTCAGGCCATCCCACATCCAAGAGAGAGAAAGAGAGAAAGAGAGAGAGAGAGCAGAGGCTAACCAGCAATCGCAGAATTGCCCCCTTGTGACCAACGCCTTGACCCATGGCTACAGAGTTCCACCCAGAGCCTTGGAAAGTTCATTGCCCAGTAGCAGCCTTGACTCCCCTTTTCCTTCCCTAAGAGTTCTCTCTTCCCTCAAAAGTATCTAAAATAAAGTTTGCAAAGCAAACTTATTTTAAAGAGGGCTAAGTTATTTATTCCTGTGACCAACAATCCAAATATATGTGAAGTTCGAAAAGTAAACCTATGGAACTGTGACTTTTCTATGTTAAGAGTTTGATGGTACATTGGTGTTAAATTCCTTCTTAACAGAATGTCATCCCCACGATTTAGAAAGCCACAAATGTGTAATAAACTTCCGTTCCATTTTATAATCATTTATAATAATCCTCGATTCCATTTTTTAAGGAATCCTTGGAAGCCTGTAGAAATCAGGTCCCCATACCGAGAGTAGTGTACAACGTCCTCACCCACCTGGAAAAGACCTTCAGTCTGTCGTTTCTGGAGACGTTGTTCAGCCGGATTAACCTGCGTGAATACCCCAACCTGACGACAATTCTCAAGGGCTTCAGAAGTGGTATGAGGCTTCTCGGATATCTTTTGGGCTACAAAAGCATGCCAGAAGCTACTATGCACAAAGTTTGGGTTGGCTTTCAGTCCCCTGGAATTAGGCACCTCAAGTGCCGGGTTCTCTGGAGAGATAGGGAGCATACTTTCTCACAGGTGCACCAGGAAGGGCAGCCTCTGGCCCCAGCTCTCTAAGACAAATTTCTAGATGACACATTTCTGTCTTACCTGTTCTGTGATGTGGGGGAAAGTTGTCCAGTTTGCCCTGCTGGACAGTCTCTAGAGAATTGCAGAGACTTAGTCTGGCAGAGGGATGAGGAGAGCCAGAGGGGAAGGGAAACGAATAGGGATGGACAATAAGTATCTTTTTTTTTTTTTTTTTAGTACTTACTATGTACTTACTACTTTAGTACTTACTATGTATTGTCCCAAGCCCTTTATATGATTATCTCATATTATCTTTAAAACAATCCCATGAAGTCATTATTATCCCCATCTGACATATGAAGATTAAAGCTCAGAATAACTTTCCCAAGGTTACTTGTCAGCTAAGAGCAGAGCCAGCTGTCCCACTTGGGGTTCCTAACACCGGAGCTTGAGATTCCAATGCCTCTTTTAAACAAGGACAGGTGGAAGGCAGAGGGTAAAGCTGGAGGAGAAAGGAGAGGGAACTGAAGACAGAGCGAGGGTAGAAGAAGGAAGCAGACCATGATGCACACTGAGAACGAGAACAAGCTGGATTAAGTAAAGAGCAGGAGTAAGAGCAAGGAAAAGAAAGGGCCGAGAAGGAAGAAGCCAGGGCAAAAGGAAGAGGTGACATGATCACTTTAGGCTTAAAGACAAACACTTTGGCCGAAGGGCATTGTTCACTTAGCTGAGAACAACAGCTAAGGACCAGCAGATCATACTGCATTGTGACATTTCATTAGTGGGTTCACCACTGTTAACAGCAAGAGGTTGCTCCCCCAAAGAAGAAGTGACTCCTTGAGCTAAAGGGGGAGCAAAAGAGAAAAGCACCCCTCCCAGCCAGCACAGGTGCACTTGAGCCCGTGCTTCTGGCAGCATCGGGGCAGCCTGGGGAGGACTGGGTTCTCAGAAGCCACGCTAAGTCAGTCTGAGAGCCAGAGGCGCCACCCACTGCGGTGCATCCCCCGACCTAGCCGAGCTTACATGTCTTTCTGGATCTGCAGCTCTAAGCTTTTGTTCAAGGCCTCTCTCCAAAATCCCACCTTAAAATTCTTTTTCCTGTTCACTGGTTGAGACAACTTAACTCCTGAAATAAATGATGGAGAAGAATCATAAGAGAAACCTGGCCACGGAAGGAATCACATGCAGAAAGCTAAAGGCCTGGAGTATTGAGGATGGGGTGGAAGGTTGGTGTGGCCCAGCATGGGGTGTGAGGCAGGGATCACAGAAGCTTGTTCTGCAGAAATGAGCAGAAACCAGAGTGGCAGGGATGCTCCATGTGAAGGAATTTACATTTTATCTTATTTGCTACAGGGAGGTGGGATGTGTTTATTTATTAAAACAGGGACATGTATTAAAATTATAACATTATACAAAATTGTCTACATTTTGAAACTGAAATTAAAGAAAAACTAAAGAAAATTAAATTCCTGAATTCAAAGTCAAACTCAGCTTTACATGTGAAACGACTTTGGTATTAGACCAGAAGTCTAATGCCTAAATCAAACACGTAGAATAGAAAGTCTTCTGCTACAAACAGAATACGGTGGTCCTGAATGGGTTCTCTGCACCTGGGGGAAGATGAATCACTCCATGCCCCCAACCCTTAGGAAGTCCTGCACAAAGAAATTCCCTAATAATTCTGAGTAGCCAGGGCATTGACATGTGTTCCTTCACCAATCCCAGTTGTCATTTCCCATGGAGGATGGAACAGAGCTGTGCCGACCCTCCTCGAAACTCCAGCCAACCCAGCAGTGCCCAGAAAAGGGCACTCTCTCCAGACGCTGCTGCCGCTGTCCCCACCCCGGAGCCACCTGCCATCTGCGTCCAGTGTTGCTGAGCCCAGTGCATCCACACATCAGAGCGCTGAGATCATCGGCGAACCATCCAGCCCTTCTGACCCTGCTGTGGCTCTCCCTAGAGCCACCCAGGAAGGAAGGATCACTCCAGGTGAGGGGAAGACTATGTCCAATACCTGTGCCTCCCGAGCCTAGGGTTCCTGTGGTCATGTCTAGAAGCCCAGGGTCCCACCTTTTTGTTAATCTTGTCCATCCCATGTGCCTACCTACTGCACACAGCCTTCTCCAAGAAGGACTATGGTCACTGCCAGGGGCTTGGGGAGAGCCTAGAGCCCAAAAGCCTGCTTCCCACCCCTGGAACAGCCCAACTCTCTGCTCTGAGGCATTGATGCTTCTGTCTTCCTTGTTTTCACTGTTTGCTTTCCTCCCTGACACTCTGTCCCTGTACCCTTTAATGATTTTTCTTCCTTTCTTCAATGCCCAATGACATCTTAACATCCTAAATAAATGATGAAGAAGATCCACAAGAGATGCCTGGCTCTCCCTCCGACACAGTGCAAGGTAATATTGCTTGGGGCTGACTTAATTTAGTTCAGAGTGGGTACGAGTGGCAAACGTGCACCTGTCAACCTAGAGGCATGTAGCACAAGCCCAGGCAAAAAGAACTGGGTGAGACAAAGGAAAAGAAGGACTGATGCCCCAGCTCAGCACAGGACTACTTGTCAGGGATGCCTCCCCAACCAGCTTGATGCCATGATGTCCAACTAACAATAGTGTCCTTAACTGACACATAACTTGTGCCACACCCCCCTCTGTGACCCTCACTCAGTCGCTCACCCTCTGATGACACAGCCCTTCCAATCATATTCATTTTTATGTGGTTTGGACTCTAAGAGTATGAGAGTAATGTTAGTGAGATTATTAGAAAAGATGATAAAATGCTGAAGGATCTGTTGATTGAAAGATCTGCTAAAACGTTGAAAGATTTAGTTTCCAGAATTATGTTTCTTATCACTCCCAACCATCGTTATGAAGGACTTTGATTACATTAAATATAACCATGGAGTATTGTCGGGCACTGTAAAAAATGGTATTGTAGATTCTCAAATACTGAGCACAAAGGGCTCCATTGGTTCAAATGTTTCCTTCACTCCTCTGATACCCACCATCCAAATAAGGTTAACAATCATGAAGCCCATGACAATGGAAGATTCCGTCTTCTAAACTACCCAAAGAAAGAAGTAATTAAATTATTAAATTAAGAAGGAGTGAATTACTATATCCTATACCTGAAACTAATATAATGCTGTATGCTAACTACATTAGAATTAAAATTAAAAAAAATAATAAAGTTAAAAAAATGAGTAAGCAGCTAGTTGAAAGGAAATGATTGCTGACTCTCCTGCTCTATCCCACCCTTGCTGGCCCTTGGTGTTCAGTTGGCCCCATCATTTTTACTGGTGGGAATAGATTGGTGTTGTTCCTCCCCCTCTGATCTCTGTTTGCTGGTCCTGGGACCAGAAATTCCTCTTCTTCCTCTGCTCCATGTCCAGTAACGCTCTGAGCCCCCAAATAAAAGATAACAAAATGCTCAAGATATGCCTTGCCAGGTAATCTTGATGTAGACAACTTTAGCTCGCCCTACTTTCCATGTCTACCAAGAAGAGAGGCCATTCAGATCTTCTTGAGACAGGGCTCTCCTGGCCACTCTAGACTGCCATCTTTGGGCTGTGCACCTAACCTTTGGGAGCTCAGACATGCGGGAGACCTTGAGGAGGACAAGGAAGATGAGTATGGGAAAGGTAGACTTGGAGAGGGGGCACCAAAGATGAGGGGCAGGACCCCCAAGGGGCAGGTACCCACTGGGCCTGGGCTACAAATATCACTAGGAGATCTGCTAAGTAAGAGCGTTTATCACCATGAGGGCTGGTGACAGGAACCCTGGGGAAAGGACAGACACTGAGTCAGAGCAGAACTGTGTAAGTCACCGATGCTCTGAGGTCATTGCAATAAGGTAAATCTCAAAACTGTTCCATCCAAATGTGAAGTAAACGAAAACACTGTGTGGCCCAGGTGTGGAGCGTTCTTTTTCCCAGCCCCCACCCCAACTGTGGGGAAGTCTCAACTTCGACCCTAGTCATTTCTATATCATTTCAATTCTTAAGAGTTGATAGGATTAAAATAATTTAAAATGCAAAAATGTATCACGACTGCTTGCCCTCTCTTCCTAAGCAGACAAAAATTTGAGATTGATCTCATAGCACCGTGTAAACACGAAGAAGGTGACAGTCTTACTTGAGATTTATAATGGCTTCCGGCCCTTCTGTCTTCTCAGCGCCGCAAAAAGTAGAACTTCGTATTTATTTGCTGCTAACACGTGCTTACAAGCAGAGGCTAGCTCCTGCTTTCTTGGTCCTTGTACACAGAACTATCAAGACACTTAGCTTCCCTCACTTTTTTCCAAGGGGAAATAATGACAAAGAGAACAGTTCAAAAATATCCATTCACAGACCTCTAATGTGTATTTTTCCTATAGCGAAGACGTTCCCCTTCATTGAAGCCACCAGAAGTCAAGGTCAGCCCTCACCCAGCTTGCAGCCTCATTCCCTACGAGAGGGCAGCTTAGATCCCTTGTTCCTCTCTCCCACTGAGTAAGGGCAGCCTCTCGAAACGGGTCAAACTGAGCCCTCCTCTGTGGGGCAATTGGTCCCTGCTTCACGGGGATAGCTGCGCAGGTAACTCTAACCGCAAACTGATCAAATCAAGGCAGAGCCAGGGAGCCCCACGGGCTGGCAGACCCCGCCCCAGGTCACACGAGCTGCACCCTCCTGCTCTGCCCTCAGCTCCCTCAGGACTTTTCCTTCAGCCTGTTCCAAGCTCTGAACTGAATTCTCTTTCCTTTGTTAGTGATAACAGATGACTCTCCTGAACCAAATGACCCCCAGGAGCTCCAGGAGGTGTCCAGCACACCGCCCAGCAAGAAAGGTGAGGAAGGGTTGCCTTTCTCCTGTAGATGTCGGGGGTGCAAATTGGGAGACACTTTTCTGCTGTTTTGTCAGAAGCACCCGCCCTGTGTTTGTAGTCATGACGTACACGTTATAGCTGGTTTCTGCAGTTCAGCCATTCACCGCGTCTTCCTCGAAGGCCTTCGTGAAGATTGTAGGGAAGCCAGAAAGCATTGAGGGCTGTTGAAATATGTACCCACTGCAATCACTTTCTCTGAACTCATCAAGGTGTCCTTTACCCACAACTTCTTGAAGGGTTAGTCATACCTCCCTCTAACTGAAAGTGGGTTCGCCTGAGAGGGCACTGCTTTCTCTTAAGATAAGGCCGCATACGCTCTGCTATAGGCAGGGAGGATGTCCACTGCCTGCTACCCACCAGCCCCAGCCAGCCCCTTCCTCCTCCATGCTCTACTTCGAGCTTTAACCATTCAAGTGAAATACTCTCTCCGTATTCCTCACTATCATCCTTGACTTGCTCCCAATTTCTCAGCACACCTGCAAGGCTGACTTAGAATTTTCCATCAGTTCAAGTCCTGCCACCATCCTGGACACCTTCAAGATCCACAGGGATAGGAGACCCTTCAGAGCCTTCCTTGGCTCTTTTCCAGTGACTTTTTCCTGCACCAATTCTTGGCCTCCTGCATCCAAAGGCAACCCATTAGCCTTCTCATCATTGAAGCCTGGCTTGACCTCCCAATAATTAATTTCAGAATTCTCTTTTGTGACCTCTAATCCTTAAAGTCTGCTGCTTCTACAGCCATTGTTCTATCTCTGAGCTGTCCTCCTCAGCCCATCTTAAAAAATTAATTCGAGGGGCACCTGGGGGCTCAGTCGGTTAAGCCTCCAACTCTTGATTTTGGCTCAGGTCATGATCTCAGGGTTGTAAGATCAAGGCCTGCATCGGGCTCCACACTCAGCAAAGAGTCTGGTTGTCCCTCTCTCTCTGGTCTTCCCCCAGCTCACATATATGTGCTCTCTCCCTCTCTCAAATAAATAAATAGAATATGTTTTTAAAATTAATTTGAAGGTATCCCTACCTGGTTTCTTCCTTACAATTTGTTCTCTCTAGAGCTGTCCTTCAGCCTCACTTGGATGAGCAGTCCACAAGCCTTTCTCTTTTTTGGTTCATCATATGCCCCTCTTCATGCCCCTTCATACAAAGTGAGAGTCCACAAACCATCACTTCAGTAACCTCTTGCTGATATCTTAATCTGCCTTGACCCTCACTGTCTTTTCCTAGAACCCTCCGGCAGGTCTTGGAGGGATCCCATTGTCTACTTTCTGCACACTGTGTCTGAAGGCAAGCACTGCTTGGGAGAGCCACACAGCAGGGCAGAGCACATGGTCTGTGTCTTCATGAGTCCAGCATAAATGACCCTCCCATGCTGCATGACTATTTCACTTCTTGCAATAATCCTTCCCAACCCTGAGCTTTTTTTTGAACTGCCGACCCCCTCACCACCTCTTCTTTCTTAACAGATTACTTTTCCTCCTACTTCTTAGAAAGGCTCAGATAGGAATCCCCTCAGTTCTTGCTACCAACCAGCAAATTCTAACTGCATCTGTCCCCTCCTCTCCAGTTCCCTTTCCCTCTCCAGCAATCCTTCCACCTCCCCTGATGAGGTCTATGATCCCTTCTCTTTCCTGAGAATTCCGGGATCTGCCTTCAACCACTGCCCAAGCTTATCACAGCTCATAAAAAGAGGTTCCTCTTGATCCTCAGCTTACCTTACCTGTTTTCATACTTCTCTCCTCCATCTCACAACCAAACTGCTAGAAATGAGTTAGCTAAACTCATTGTCTGCATCTCTTCAAGTCGCTCTCTCCTCTACCATGTTAGAATTTCTTCTTCCTCATTATTCCATGAGGCAGCAACAAGTAAGGTCACCAATAACTCCTCACCACTGTGGTTTGAAGACTGGAAGTGAAAGCTGAAAATTATTGACACGAAAGTTGGCAGGTCAATGTTTGTAGCCGTGAAAAGATGATCTGTACCCTTTCTGTTTAGCAAAGCAAAGAAAAAGAAGTATCTGGTCAACCCCAAAAAAGAGACACCAGAAAAAAAGCCTCCCCAAAGGTAAGATGAGCGAACAAGAGGAGGTCAGAGGCCACAGACAGCTCATGTTCGTAGGTCAAGGTGTGGGAAGTTGAATTTTATTCTAATGAAATGAGGAGATATTGAAGAGATTTAATGAAGAACGTGACATGATCTCATTTTACATTTGACAAGAACAGTTCTGGGGCTGTGTAAAGAATGGATTGGAAACAGAAAAGAATGGAAGCAGGGCAACCACTTGGGGAGCAGATGTCGCACAAGTCGATAGAACTCTGCATTCAGATCTGGCAGTGGAGATGGGGAGGAGGGCCAGTTCAAGACCAGCTTGGAGGTGGAGTTGATAGACCTTAATAAACTGGAAGCTGGGGCAGAAAGAGAAATCAAGACTTGCTCTTCAGTATCTGGCATGAGTGGCCAGGTGAATGGTGGCATGCATCCCTTAGAGAAGATGCAAGTAACTACGGGAGAAATTTTAGAATTTTCGATTTTTGCCCTGTCCATTTCAAGACTGGTGCTAGCTGTCTAGGACCTTGTGCCAAGCCAGTAAGTGCTTTGTCATAAACTGTGAAGGGTCCGAGATGGTCCCCCTCCCTTGCATTGGCACATTCTTTATGTATATGACCACTGCAGGAACCCAGGCACCAGGACCAGGGGAGAGAACTCCTTCCTAATGTTCACAACTAGTTCAACAGCGAGAGTAACATTTCGGTATCTACCCCTCACGTGCAGACCCATAGGCAACGAGAAGAGAGCTGATGGAATCTTTCTGAGAGGCAGATGACATCCCATAAACGGGGGACAGAGAATGAGAATGATGGATTTTCTGTTTACAGATGGGACAAGGACAACCATCCTCCTGCCCTCCTGAAAGGAAAAGAAAAGAAAACAAACACACAAAATCCCTTTTGCTGCTTTGAGATAAGATTGAAACAATCCTGGGTCCTCACCTTTAACTTTTGGAATTTAAATGCCTCTTTCTAAGAGGCAGAGAAACCCCAGGTGTCTCCAGGTTTTACTAAAGATCCCTTTTGATGTGTAAATACCTGTGGAGGGAGAAGTCCTTTGGACTTAACTTTGGGAAGTTAACTTTGGGACTTAACCTAGGAAGTTAGCCACACTTAGGCATTTGGCAATCTCAGGAGATGAGAAGTTTTCTTGTCCTTTTGGATCCGACTGCAAATTACTAGCTTTAGCTCTCATTCTCCTGCTAGGTGAAAAACAAATGTTTCTAGGCAAGTGAAAGCAAGCATTCTCTCTCCTTATTCTGTATATACTTACAGATCTCTGGAGGCTAGAGCTTTTTACAGAAGCACTGAGAAATCAAGGGAGTTTAATTTCCCCACAATATACTTGTTTAATTCCCCACTCTGGCACTCAATAAAAAAATCAGATCCAAAGATATAAATATAAGTCCTTGGCAAAATGAAGGCATCCAGGACCGTGGGAAAAAGAACCCTAACCTTGACAATCCCCACCTCGGAAACTGCAAATCCTCTGTGTTCCAAACTCTCACTCCATCACAGGGCCCCTCAGTTCTTTAATACTTTGCACTCTCCCCACTAGAGGCACCTAAGGACACGTGGATCTCTCCTGATCCACACCTAGACCCTCAGGAACCTGGAGAGGTACTTTATCACACTCCTCCTGTGCCAAAACAGACCACTTGGCCATTTTTACTTGGATGTGGCCACCGCCAGGATGACGGTGTCATACAACAGGGCCCAGGAAAGAAATCCCACTGCTCTGGGATTCTGGTTAATTTCAACAGGGTGTACAGGGTGAGAGGAGATGGTGAGTCTAAGGGAGAAGGAAAGGTGCACACAAGAAAAAAATGTAATTACAAAGAAATAGCAGGAGGAAAACAAGGCACAGGAGCACACAGATCTCAAAATCCGTGGGCTGGAGTCATGGGAGGGGAAGGAGGTGCTTTCCTGGGCACCCCAAGGAAAATTATTCACAAATCACTATTTGGCCCAGGGAGAGCCTCACCTCGGCACAGAAGCCAAGAGAAGCTCCAGGTGATGGATCAGGCAACTCAAAGGAAGGATGATTCACCGGGGAAGTCAAACGTCATGACAAGGGTCCAAAAGGCAAGCACTGAAGTTGCCCAAAGCTCTGGGCCAGAGGGTAAGGCTGGTGCGGGAATCTGCAGTTTGAATGCTCGCTGTGGGAGGGTCTCACGGTACAGGCACAGCGCTGGGCAGGTGTGTAAAGATAACAGCAGAGGGAGGGAGAAGTGCAGAGACAGACGGTGAGGTGTGTGTGACAAGAGGGAACAAAGATCTGTCGCACCTGAGGACATTCTGTGCAGAAACAGCTCTGTCCACGTGGTGCCGCTGACCTCAGCTGTGACCCAAGGCAGCAGCTCTCAACCTTTTTGGTTCCAAGTCTTCTTTATACTCTTCAAAATTACGGAGGACCCTAAAGACCTTTTGTTTCTGTTGTTTATATTTATCTGCATGTACTTCGTTAGGCATTAAAAGCGATCATTTGAAAATTTTTATGTGCTAATTCATTTAAACGTAGCAGTAATACACCAACTACCTATTAACATAAAAAACATATTTTTATGAAAAAGAAATACATTTTCCAAACGCAAAAAACTGGTGAGAAGACTGACACCGTTTTACATTTTTACAAACCTCTTCATGTCTAGTAATATAGCTGCTTCTGTATTCGATTGCTTGAGATATATTGCTTTGGTGGAAGGACAGCAAGAAAATCCAGCTTCACGAGGATCTGTAGTTCCAAAGGGGGGAGTATTTTAACAGTTTTTGAGATAAAGGTGTATGTTCATCTTTGATATTGCCCCCAAAGTCAAGAAGGGATGGTTTCTTTCTTTTCTTTTTTTTTTTTAAGACGGGATGGTTTCTTAAAGGTTCGTTGTGATGTAGCATCTGGAACCACATCAGTTAACTTCTTGTACACCTCTGAAACTAATATACTATATGTTAATTAGTTGAATTTAAATAAATTGTAAAATTTTTTTAAAAATTAACTTTTTATACTCAAGACAGCATAATGTATTGTATTGCATTTTTTATTTTTTTAAGGTTTTATTTATTTCTATGACAGAGAGAGAGAGATCACAAGTAGGCGGAGAGGCAGGCAGAGAGAGAGGAGGAAGCAGGCTCCCTGCTGAGCAGAGAGCCTGATGCGGGGCTGGATCCCAGGACCCTGAGATCATGACCTGAGCTGAAGGCAGAGGCTTTAACCCCTTGAGCCACCCAGGTGCCCTGCTGTCTTGCATTTTAAATGGATCTTCTACTTACATAGGATTTTATAATATCTTGAACATTTGGAAAATATTGGTTCACTGAATTCGACAGTAAGCTTGCAACTCAATCACAAGTACTTTTCTCGAGACATTTGTACTTCAAGATGTAGCGAACTGCTTTAGATGAGCTCCCCAGTTTTCCACATAGACTATTAAAAAGATGTCTATTCAGGGGCGCCTGGGGGGCTCAGTCAGTTATGCATAGGACTCTTGACTCTTGGTTGCAGCTCAGGTTGTGATCTCCCAGTCGTGGGATCCAGCCCCACATCGGGCTCTGTGCTCAGCAAGCAGTCTGACTCTCTCGCTCTCTTCCTCTCTCTCTCTCTCTCTCAAATAAATAAATAAAATCCTTAAAAAAAAAGATGTATACTCAAAGATAGAAATTTAATCAAGTTAGTTATTTTCATTGGTTCATCAGGGCCATTCTTAAGTGAAACTGACTTTTTTTTTTTCATGGTCTGTGGTGGGGAAGGTTCCGGGACACGGCTTTGATTTGTCCTAGGCACCAGCAGCTCTCCCTGCCATGACTGCTGCTCCTTGTGAGCGCTTGTCAACATAGTGAAAAGGCAAAGAACATCTTAGTACAAGACCACTTTTGACCTCGAAGATCACCTGAAAGGGTTTCTGGGATACCCCTGGGGATTCACGACTTCACTTTGAGCCGCTGGTCCCGGGGCTCAAATGAATGCCCCTCACTGGACATCTCCCCTGGTAGACGACGCTGGGCTGCCCAGCCTTGCTCTGCTCCCCCTCTCCTCTCTCCCGAGGCAGACAGACCCAGTGGTAGAATCATTCTCAGAAACGGTTACGGAGGCTCAAGCAAGACCCGGAAACTCCAGCGTTTGCTGCAAAAGGTCTTTCCTGGGACCTCAGGAGACTCCTTTGGAACTTTCCAGGTGAGTTTTCTGAGATCTGAAAGAACTATCTTTTCTTTTTTCAGAAATCAGTGATGACTCTTCAGAAATGAAGGAAGAAAAGAGCCTCCGGGGGCCGCCCAGCACGCTACAAAGAGTCCCGAGTGGTAAACACGAAGGATTGCAAGTCTTAGCATGCAATCCCCAGGAACCCAAATCAGAACTGTTTGACTCTAAATCGGGATTTCTCAACCCTTTTCCCATTTTCACTGCCCTAAGGAGCCCTCTTAGATATTTTTTCCTAATCATGAACCTAACTTAAGATATTTTTATATCACAAATATATATCCGTTTATGTTTAGATAGCTAGATAGATAATTATCTTGAGGAGGAATAAATATCTGTCTCTCTATATACTTCATACGTAAAAAGAATGATTTCCCACCCCAATCCCCAAACCTGCTGAGTGTGTTCTAAATACATTCATGGTACTCTATTGAAAGTGCCCAAATTACGGAACAAAAGTTTTCCTAAGATCCAAATTTCCATGGTTCCCCCTTGACCTTTCTGGGAGAATTGGGAAGAGAACAGCTCATCATAAACACAAATGGAGTACCGTAAGCAACTGAGCGGTTAGGGTTGACGCCACTGTGGGCACGGGCTGGCAAACGGTGAGGGGAATCCGCCCTCACCACCGCTACTGTTGGCCATTGGCTCCCATTATCCTCAGAGGGGAAGAGAATATGAACATTCTTCTGTTTATTGGCAATGTGGTCCTTGTGTCAGAAATTCACAGAAAACAACCCTCAAATGACCAGTATTTATTGTCAGAAAGAATGGGTTAAATTTGCCCCCCCAGAAATACAAATGATCATTTTAACAGTTTTTCCCATATTGCGCTAACTTATATAGTAATACTGCAAATTTTCTCATGGATAATTTCATTTTATTTGTACAACAATCCTTGAAAAAGGTTGAATAATGATTTCAAATTTTACAGATGAGTCTGAGGTACGTGAAAGATGAGCGGGTTTTTCCAAGATCCCGTGGGTAAAGGATAGCGCCATAGGACAAGCACCTTGGTTTCCCAGAGCTCCCTTCCGACCCCATTATAACAGAAGGGACCGAAATCATATGGTCAAATCTTGGCCAACTCAATATTGTCTGAAATGAGGTGGTCACAAAGTTTAAAGCCTGTTTAAAATGACTCTGTCTTATTACTTTCCAGATCCAAAAGATAATGAAAATAAACCATCTTTGGAAAGGCCTCCCGGGGAAAAGCGTAAGTGTAAAAAGCCTATCTGATCTCTGTAACGGTGGATTTGATGTTAGTCTTTTGGGTTGTTAACGCTCTTCCAGGCTACAAAAGACATGCTAGACCATAAAAAGATTTGTGCTTTTTAAAATAGTGATTTATTTTTTTTTTCAACATAGAAAAATTTCCACACTATAAAAGCAATATGCAGCCGCCGTTAGAATTAGCTTGCTGTGTGGGACAAGAACCACCATTCCCCTCAAAAACGAGTGGCTGAAATAAGAGGGCTTACTTCTTTTTCTCTCCTGTGTGGAGGTAGGCTAGGATCTCGAACTCATTAGTCATTGCACCACCATTCCCAAAGTGTGGCATCCCCTCAGTGGGGTCCAGCCAGCGGGTCTACATTCCCACCAAAGGAAAGAGACAAGGTCTAGGAGGGCACGTCTCCTCCACTGAAGGACACTATCTGCTGGTTGCATTTAGACATTCTGTTACCATTTCGTTACCACGAGTCACCTGACTACACCAGACTGCAAAGGAGGCTGGGAAATGTCACTTTTATTCTCGAAGGACAGGCGTCCAGCTCAAAATGAAACCGCTTGATTAGCAAAGAAAAGTGAGACGAGAGAAAGCCGAATAATCAGTAGTCCCTGCATTTCCCAGCTCCTTGCAGGAGACAGGGCCGTGATCACGGGTCTGGCCAAGGAGCTGCTGTGAGGGTCACTTCTGAGTCAAAACACAGAGGAGCGCTGCGCAGCTCTTTGCACCCCCTCCCCTGATTGCAGAAGTGTGGGGAAGAGGGAGGTGCCAGAAGCGTGGGTCTCAGCACCACCGCAAAGGCTGCTGGGAGACCCCAAGGCCCGCAGGGGACTCTATGTGACTGAGACATATACTGTGAACCTGAAACCACCAAAATGTGGTTTTGTTTGTACTGCAGAAGAAGCCTGTCCTAGCCTGTGAGATACAATGTTGCCAATAAAATCCGCAGACTCTGTACCGGAAGTTACTAATCAGGAAGTGAAACTCCTATTTCATATCTGCTTCCCCCATTTTACTTCTGTACCTCAGAAATATGCATGCATTTATCTCATTCCATATATATAGAAGCTCATACTATAGGGTCTGTAAACAGGTTTTTCATTGTATATTTATTACCTATATCTGCATATCAACGTTATCTGTTTCTTTCTTTTAGTTATACAGCATATTATTGCATAATTAGCAATTTAGTTTAAATAATTGTCTATATGATGGACAATTAGGCTATCTCCAATTTTTATATGAAAATAGAAATCATTTTTGTGTGTGTTTATACCTTTGCACACATGTCCAATAATTTCCTCAGAATTAATTTTTCTTTTTTTTTAGATTTTTATTTATTTATTTGAGAGAGAATGAAAGGGGGAGAGAGAGAGAGAGAGCATGAGTGGGGTAGGGTCAGAGGGAGAAGCAAACTCCCTGCTGACCGCGGAGCCGTTGCGGGACTCCATCTTGGGACTCCAGGATCATGACCTGAGCCAAAGGCAGTCACTTAACCAACTGAGCCACCCAGGCGCCCCTCAGGATTAATTTCTAAGGGTGATATTACTTGGTTAGAGTCTGCATATCTTTGACTTTGTCTATGTCAGCAAATCGTTCTTCAGAAAATGGGATTGTTTACATTCCCTTTGATAATATATGAGTGCTCATTTTCTATGTCCTCATCAACACTAGGTAGGATAAAACCTTTTAAAGGATGAGAATCTTGAGGTGCCTGGGTGGCTCAGGGGGTTAAAACCTCTTCCTTTGGCTCAGGTCACGATCTCTGAGTTCTGGGATCAAACCCCGCATCGGGCTCTCTGCTCAGCAGGGAGCCTGCTTCCCCCTCTCTCTCCGCCTGCCTCTCTGCCTACTTGTGATCTCTCTCTCTCTCTCTCTCTGTCAAATAAATAAATAAAATCTTAAAAAAAAAAAGATGGGAATCTTTAAAACCAAAGAATACATTTTTTTATGATTAGTTGTCTAAAGACAATTTTTAAATAAACGTGTCATTTGTCTTTCCTCTTTGAGTATTTTCAACTTATGTTCTCTCCCATTTTCCTAATGTTCTATTATTCTTTTGCTTTATCTAGCAAGGATAACAACCCTCTACATTTTATATATACTGCAATTTTCCTCATTTTTTGTCTTAATATTTTAAGGATGTTTTAAAAGTGTGGGGATTTTTTGTTTTAAACAGTCAAATCTATTCATTTTTTACCTTTATGATTTTTGCCCTTGAGTTTTAACTAAGTAAATCTCTTATATGTGGCTTATAACAATCTCTCTATTTTCTTCTACTCTTGAAAAACTGGTTATTAACTTGAAAAAAAATTGCATATTTTATTTTATTTATTTTTTAAATGGCATATTTTAAATGTTGATAATTTGGTGTATCTTTTGCTTCTTTGTTCAACCCTTTTGTATTTCCAAATAAAATGGGAGTATTTTTTACATAAATTTATTTATGAAGTATTGACATTTTTTTTTTTTTTTTTTAAAGATTTTATTCATTTATTTGACAGAGAGAGAGAGAGAGAGAGATCACAAGTAGGCAGAGAGGCAGGCAGAGAGAGAGAGGGGGAAGCAGGCTCCCCGCCGAGCAGAGGGGCCCATGCGGGGCTCGATCCCAGGACCCCGGGATCACAACCTGGGCCGAAGGCAGAGGCCCAACCCACTGAGCCACCCGGGCGCCCCTGAAGTATTGACATTTTAAGCTTGAAGATCAATATTTATAGCCATCAGTGACGAATTTTTTTTTTTCTGTTGTAGGAAAGAGGACAGAAAAATATAACCTTCCATCTTCACAAAGAAGACAGAAAACAAAGCTCCCAAGAAGTAAGCAAGAAGAATGAAGTTACTATTCCCTTGTTCATCAGGGGCTCTTACCGGAAGACCAGCATGGCCTCCTCCAGCCACATGGCCATCTGGGTATCCGCGGAGCACAGCCAGTCCCCTTCTTGCCTCATAGACCATCCTGCTAAAAGACCGCTCCTTACAAAAGAAGGAGAACCCAGACACCATGTTGGTTCTGGCAGACTTCTTTTCTCTTATCAGTGGGAGGGAGGAATAGGGTGGAACTAGACAGGAGGTTTCAGATAGTTTCGAGATTAGGATGGTGTTTAGTCTGGCTCAGAGCCAGGATGAATAGACAAAGCAAATCTTAATGGGCAGGCAGGATTCAGACTCCCGGTATCAAACTGGAGTTAGATTTAGAGTCACTGTGCATTCAAAATCACCTGAATTGACTCATGCTTGCTTTTCTTGTGTCTACTCCATGCATGAAAATTGCATTATTTGCAGTTTAGGAAACAAAAATTTGTGAAACTGAGTTTTCTGGTTCCTCTGCTTTATCTCTCTGTTGTCCTTGTCACCCTGAACTCTCTTTCTCCTACTTTTCTCCTTCCCTTTTCCTTCATTCTTTTACTCAAAACTATACACCCAAGGTGTGCCCATCAGTAAGGATTCCCTTGGATTCTGGGTCATTCTGTGAGCACCTTGGGAGGGCATTTCCCCTCGGCTCCCAATATGCATCGTGACATGGGCATCACTGCTATGAACATGCTCCAAATTTTCCTGCTTGTTTCTAGTGCCTCTCAGTCTTGGGGTTTGACCCAGATTTCCTTGCTTGCCCTCTTCTTCCTCTTGTCTCTTCCCCTTGATTTCCAACCCTGTTGCCTCCCTCAACTGGAGGAAACTTAATCTTTGTCAATGTGCTGAGTTTTCTTTACCAATGACTTCTAGGAAGACTTCACATTTAGACCTCCAAACTTGTATTGTTAACCTATAAAGGTAAATTTTGGAACTTAGAAATCCCTTGGGCTCTCAACAAGTTCTGTGTTTCAAGATTTTGTATGAGGTCTCCAAAACAGTCTCAACTGAGCAGTGACGTCTCAGTTCTAGCCAGCATCTGTCCTTCCCAGGTACTTATTGATTTGATAATTAGGGAACCCTGGGCCATTGTGATTTATAAGGATAAAAAATACATCATCTTAATATTTTCAAAAATAAGCTCCCCTTAATATTCAGTCAACAAAGGTGAAAGGAGCATGAAGTATGTGTCAGGTACATGTCCCAGGTCCTGTGGGTTTAGCAGTGAGCAAATCACAAATATCACTGCCCTTGTGGAGCTTATGTTCTAGTTGATGGGTGTGTACTTAATAGACAAAAAAGAGGAGTTGAAGGGGAGAAAGAGAAACAAGATGAAGTGTTGTGAGTTTGGGGAAGAAAAAAAATACACACAAAAAAAGAAGAGGAATAATTATAAGAAAATAACATAAAGATGAGATATAAGAGTACAGGGATTTCCTGAAAGGCTGAGGACTGGTATATGAGAGGGGAAGTCACTAACGGGGAGTTTAAATTGGGGACCCCAATTTAAACTATTCACAAATCACTATCCCACGGGCAGCCTCACCTGGGCACAGAATCCAAAAGAAACTCCACGTGGTGGATCAAGCAACTGAAAGGAAGGATGATTCAACCAGGAACTCAAAGATCATGACAAGGGCCCAAAAGGCAAGGACTGAATGTGTCCAAACCTCTGGACCAAAGGGTAAGCTGGGGACTGAATCTGCCATTCGAACCCTCAGTGTGGGAGGGCCTCTCACGGGGCAGGCACAGGGTTGGATATTGTGTGAAGGAAACAGTAGAAAGGAGCAGTGCAGACAGGACAGCAAGGAGCTGATGGACAGAGAGTGGTTGTGGGAAGAAGTTAGTGCAGTGCTCCCAACAAGCAGGTCGGCTCAGCTGTGCCACGTGGACTCAACGTGACCACTTCCCAGGGTCTACTGCTTACATTTCTGTAGGTAGAGTCACCACTGCTCCAATGAGCCTGGGGGCTCCTGTCGGATTCGTGCTTGCTCCATGGGAGGAGTGGACCAATCCTCAAAGTGGACACACTCTTAAGAGTATTTCTTAATGGCTTATTTCTAGAAGTGAAGTGACTTAATCAATATTTCAAATTAGCATATACCGATGATCATGTTGTTGCCATTTTAGACCCCCATTAACCGCATACAGATGCTCTTTTTCCTCCACCTCCACAAAAACTAGAAATGATAAGACTTTTCTGTGTTGACAGATTAAAAACAAAGAATGACCTTCCACCCATGTTTCCCTTTGAATGCCTTTGCATCTTGCAAGTGATAGGTTGTATTACTGCTCACTGATATCTCAGAAGGTTATAAACCCTTGCCCAATGGACTCCAGTGTGGCCATGTCACTTGACTTGGCCAAAGAAATGTGGATACATGTGAGGGTCACTTCAAAATCAAAGCTTTAAGAACCTGTGTATCATCTCTTTCTCTGCCATGGGACCAACTGTGTTCTAGAGAGAGGTTACTCTGTCCCCAGGATCCATGTATGTCAATGACATGGAACTGCATCCAGCTTGTAATGAATGAGTAACATGAAGGAGAAGTACAACTGGGTTGTTCTAAACCAGCACTTGGCAAACTTTTTCTACGAGGGGCCAGATAATAGTTCAAGATTTGCTGGCCATAGAGTCTCTATTTCAACTACTCAACACTGCCATTGTAGAATGAAAACAGCCAGAGACAAATATATAAGCAAATGCACCTGGCTGTGTTCCAATAAAACTTTATTTTTATTTTTTATGTTTATTTTGTTAGATTTTATTTATTTGGGAAAGAGACAGAGAGAGAGAGAGCATGAGTGAGGTGAGGGGCAGAGGGAGAAGCAGATTCTCTGTTGAGCAGGGAGCCCAATGCAGGGCTCAATCCCAGGACTCTGGGATCATGATCTGAGCTGAAGCCAGACATTTAACCAACTGATCCACCTGGGTACCCCAAAACTTTATTTTTAAAAATAGGGATTGAGCCGATTTGGCCATTAGGCTGTCATTTGCTGATACCTGTGATCAACCACTGAGATTTGGGAGAATCACAATTTACCATAACATCTTCTAGCTTATTTCTACTAAGATACCTGTTTTTTAAAATAAATTTGCTATTAAATTTTTTTCTTTTGAGGATCACCCGTTCATATTTGCCTATTTTTGTATAGGATGATTCCTTTTTTTGTTTAATCTATTACAGAAACAAACACTTTGTTATCTTATTGCAATTTTTCTTATTTTATTTGTGTCTTTTTTTTTTTTTAAGATTTTATTTATTTATTTGACAGAGAAAGGGAGATCACAAGTAGGCAGAGAGGCAGGCAGGGAGGGGGAAGCAGGCTCCTGCTGAGCAGAGAGCCCGATGCAGGACTCGATCCCAGGACGGTGAGATCATGACCTGAGCTGAAGGCAGAGGCTTTAACCCATTGAGCCACTCAGGCGCTCCTATATGTGTCTTTTAACTTGAGAAGTTTTTGGTTGTGGAGACTTTTTTTTAATTTGATTTAGACAAATCAGTTTATCTTTTCTAAGATGCTTTATGCCAGAGTTTCTCAACCTTGACACTGATTGGGGCTTGGGGTGGAATAATTCTTTGTCATGAGTGCTGTCCTGTGTATCATGAAAAGTTTGGCAACATCCCAGCCATTAGATGCCAGTAGCATCTTCCTCCCAGTCCTGAGAAACAAAAAGATTTCCCAACATTGTCAAATATCCCTCAGTGAACCAAATCAATCACCTAGCATCGAGAACCATGGTTTTATGCCCTATATTTCTTCTTTAAAAAGCCCCTTCTGTGTTATATTTATAAGGTTATATCCTTTATCTACTTCTACTGTTTGTATTAAATACATATATAGTATGGATGTATGTATGTTTGTATTAAAAACATTATGTTGATTATTATATATTATATTAATATATATTAATTTATGAATATACAGCATCTGCAATATTTTTAGCTTTCCTGTTAACATGAGCTTGCTATTTTTCCATGATCAATGCTTTAATGTTCATTTCACAAGACTCATATCTACCTTGTTTCTCCAAAGTAGTAAAAAGACAGGAAAAAAAATTATGTTAAAATACTCGATATATAAAGCATATAAATCTGTTTCAAATTATAGATGACATTAATTTTTTTTTCATTTTTTTAGAAAAGAAAAGGAAAAAAGATGTCAATTCAAGTTCAACAAGGTGTCAGAAAAAAATTCCCCCAAAGGGTAAGTAAACCAGAGGCAGGGACTATCTGTCAGGCTGCATGGCACCCTGGCCAGCTGCTGATTGCTTGTCTTCCTGTCTTCCTCCCCTTTTCCCTCCCATCCTGTCCTCCTCTGTGTAAGTATCTTTCACCTGCATTCTCCTCCACTCTAACAAAGCATCACACCTGACGCTCCAGGTGAATGCCAGCGCATATCTTGAGCTAGCCTACCCAATCACCCACTTCGGCACTGGGATAGATTCTTCAACACAGAACCCACCAACAAAGACCCAAAATGTTTAAGAGAGAATGACTGAACCCATGAGTCATGAGATCATGACCTGAGCCGAAGGCAGAGACTTAACCCACTGAACCACCCAGGCGCCCCCATGAGTCAAGTTCTAACATCAACTTCTACTTCCTTCATTCTAAAATTTGATGAAAACTCTTAGGGAAGCAAGGCCCTGATGGTGTTCCTATCCGCAGAGAGCTGAGCTTTCTCTTCCTGTGATAGACCGGGGTGCTGGCCTGGTCTCTGTGGGTCAGCCCCTTGGCTTGCTTCTGCCCCCTGCACTCCAAGGCCTCATGGGGTCATTCTCGTCCTCTCTTCCTCCTCTTCTTCCCCCTCCTCCTTTTCTGCTAGCACTCATTTTTTCTTCTGCTTTTGCAATACTTCTTCAGCATTGTCTCCTCTCACTCTCCCTTCCCTCTATGCTCCGGTAACATTGATCTTTTTTTCCCCATGAATTTATTGAATTTATTGTTGAGGTAAAATGGGTACTACTTGAGGTGGGGTCCACAAGTCTGTGGCAGGTCTGCAAAAAGAAGGAGCTTATAAATGAACTGTGACACTGGGCACACTGTCGTCACAGCAAGACCTTCTTTGTGGAGATGCCTTGATATCTATTTTTTTTCTTTTTTTTTTTTTGAGAGAGAACATGACAGAGTCAAATGCGCCCCCCAGGGGTAGCCTTGGCAGAGAGAGAGGGAGAGAGAGAATCCCAAGCAAGGTCCACACCCAGCGTGGAGCCCGACATGGGGCTAGATGCCACAACCTTGAGAGCCTTGATTCTATTTTGATCGAGCTGCTGTCTATCACACACCAACATGTTGAGTAACGCTGGTGTAATATGCCCAAGAAAAATGCATGTACCATAAATGTATACCTTGAGGAATTAACACAAAGGAAAAACTCACATGTGGCTGGCACCTAGGTCAAGAAACACAACATAACTCACACCCACAATCCCACCCCTACCCACACCCCAAGTGTCCCCACCAGCCTGATTTCTCAGAGCCTGGGTCACTTTGACACTGGATGCCATGTCCTCCTTTCCTGCTCAGGACTTCCTCAGTGTGTCCCCTCATCCACTCCCTCCCCAAAGCTAATCCCCCTTGCTCTCCTTCCCTTTGCTTCACACCCTCAGGCCTCACCTAGAAGTAAGCATTCTCTGTCCCAGCAGGCAAGCATGAGTCTCCCTGACATGACTTCAGAGAGCCTGGTGTTTTTTTCTT
The DNA here is from genome assembly GCA_028533885.1 of Nasua narica. Classification (NCBI taxonomy): domain Eukaryota; kingdom Metazoa; phylum Chordata; class Mammalia; order Carnivora; family Procyonidae; genus Nasua; species Nasua narica. The sequence goes on along the minus strand of CM052810.1, from coordinate 166,403,213 downwards.
CATGGCACTTGTCACAACTTTAATTAACTATTCACTGTGTGAAAATCAAATGAGATCAGTAAGCAGTCAATCTTGTTCATTACTCTATGCCCAACTTCTCCGTGCCTCACAGAGTTTATGCTTAAATAACTGTCAGATCAATACATTATCTGTTCTTCTTTACAAAGTATGAATACCAATATCGGAGCCTCGATTTACTCATACAACGCAGTATGAGCTCCAGTGACTACGATTCTGGAGCTCCAGACCTTTCCCCAGGCTGTGTCTGTCCATGAATGATTTTCACCTTTTGCCTTTGCCTGAAGTTCATCTATCCAATCAATAATTAACTTTTTTTCCATTCTGCTTTTTCTTGTCTCTGTGAGGCTTTCTTTTTGTTTCTTCCATCATGCTTTTCATTCCCATGAACTCTCTTTGTTAATTACCTACTTTTCATGACAGGTTCCTCACTGTTTGCTCACACTTATGAATGGTGATCTCATAGATGTGGGAGAGCTCCAGACAGGCCTTCCCCCCAAGGTCCCATCCTTAAAAGCCTGTTTGCAAGAGGAACAGGTGAGACTAAGCCAAATGCAGGATTATTGGGAACATATCAGAGAGCTGTCCCTCCTTGGGTACAGGGTCGTGGCTTTGGAACTACTCAGGACACGAGGTCCTACCTGACTTGGTGAGCTGCCTGCACCAAGGAAAGGAGGTGCTTGTGCCCACAACTCTGCACCCTGGCTCGCTGCCCAGAAAGGCCGGTGCCACCCACTGTTCCCGCATCTGCTTATAAGCATGTCTGGGACATCTGTACTTTAGGACCTATATTTACCATAGGGAATTAAGGAATTAGTTCCATGAGACAGAGAACTATACAAGGTCCCCAATGCCCTGCTAATCCCCCTTGGGGCTTGCAGTAGTCCAAAGTCGCCTGTGGCTCTGCCTTGCCACCCACATTAGGAACCCCCAGGGACAGATCTTTCAGTCAACTTTGACAATAATATGCACTTACATAAACTTGCTAGTAAATTGTACAGTCAAGATTAGAAGCCCAGCCAATCTGGCTCCTGAGGCTGAGTTGTCCTCCCCTGGGCCACATCTAGTTGTGTGGGCACAGCCTGGAGACAAGTAGCGGAGCCAGCCATTCCATGCAAGAATGCTGGCTGGCTCTGGAAACTAAGTTCTTCCCACCCCCTATTCCTACCCAGGCTTGCTACAGCCCCTGCCCTTCCACGGCTGGACATCTCCCAGCATTCTGTTCAGGGGAGCCATCCCCTCACTTCTCAGGGAGCTCTGCTTTCTCATCTGACTCCAGTTCTCATCTTTCCAAAGTAACTAATGGTTTCTTCACCATTGATGCTGCTCTCTTCTTTTTCCGATGGTGCTCTTGCTTTTTCATCCACTTCTTTTTGGCTCTTTTGTTGTTGTTGTTGTTGTTGTTAAGATTTTATTTATTATATTTGACAGAGAAAGAGAGAGAACAAGCAGGTGGAGCCGTTGAGTGAGAAGGAGAAGCAGGCTCCCTGCCGAGCAGAGAGCTGGACACAGGGTTTGGTCCCAGGACCCTGGGATCGTGACCTGAGCCGAAGGCAGACACTTAACTGACTGAGTCACCTAGGGGCCCCTCCTTTTGGCTCTATTTTTATAAGTATTTGGGAAAGTTGGACTAGTTGTTCACCTAGACTTATTCCACAAGTAACATCCTGTATAAGCAACATAAGCCATGGGCAGAGCTTTCTCCCTGCCCCCAGAGACAGCTCCTGCAATCGGTCTGGAATGAATCCACTCACAGTGAGGCTGGGGCAAAAAGAAGCACGAATTGTTGATATTTATTTTAAACTCTTTTATTACTGCTTCTCCTGAATCAATATCCCACATCCCTACTCAGGGTTTCACAGTTGCCAAATCTCTCCATGTGCAATTTGCAGATTAGTCTAGAGTTCTTGGGGTTTTTCTTTTTTATTCATAGGGAAAGAAACAGAAAGGCAATAAAATGAAAAACTATAAATAATAAAATAAAATAAAAACTAATACCTCCGCGCTAAGCACCTCACCCACCCTGCCTTGGTTTAAACCAGGAGATAAGATTATGGACAAAGATCTTTCCTCCAGCCACGTGAGCACCACGAAATATTTGGAGCAGGCACCTTCTATCCGCACAGAGGGATAAGCAGGATGCTTATGAAATAAAGGCGACTTAGATGATGGCCAGTTAGCTTATGAATGAAAACCCACTCACCAAAGAAGCCTTGTATGTTTTACTAAACATTTTGTTTGATGTGGTGTTGGCGGCGATGGTTTGGGTTGTTGGAAACTGCTCTGTCCGTGTTAGCTAATCTGCCACACAGAATGAAAGACCTCCTGCCAGGTACCCAGAGGTTGTTGCCCAGTGCCATTTACATGATTATTGTTATTACTATTATCAGAATTCAGGGAAAGGAAAATCCATGAAGGAGATAGAATGAAGACTGAGCAACACTACACTCTTCTACTTTCCCTTCTACTTTCAGAAAAACCCGAAGATGAAACTGTGGATTTTCTCTCTCCTGAACTTCCTGTGACCTGTGGTGAAGCCAAAGGGATTTTATACAAGGAGAAATTGAAACAAGGTGGGTTTCTCAGTCTTCTGCTCTTCGGAACCTCTAGAACCACTAGAAGAGAGGGAAATACCCATGTGTTTAATCATCCAGAAAATAATCCCCGCAAGCTAGGTTGCAGAGAAAGAAGTGCTTGTTAAAAAGAATTTTCACTTTTCTGTGTCATAGTAAACCTGGCAGCTGGGCCACTCCGCTCCCACGTGGGTCATCCCCAGACCCAGTGGTGCTACTTGCCACATGTAGATGTGCCACATAAAATGCGAATTGCCACATGCAGATGTGCCACATAAAATGCAAATTCTCTCCCACTCCCATACCATTCCTGCAGGTTTTAGGGCTTCCTTCAGTCTAAGAGAGGAGGAATCCAGACTCCTTTGCTACTGTCCCCCCCCCCGCCCCCCCCGCCAACAGGAAGTCTCTCTGGACCCAAGCAGGTGGAGCAACCACAATTAGGGATTTGAGGTTTCGGGTGGATTCACAGAGAATGAAATGGGATCTAGGAATAGGCCATCTTTATCTTACAGGATCCTCAGAGAAGTGCATTCGGAATGAGGAGGGGGTTTGGTTCACACCAAAAGAATTTGAAATCGAAGGAAAACGGGCAAATGCGAAGAAATGGAAGCAGAGTGTACATTGCAGAGGAAAGACCTTAGAAGAGCTGCTGAAGGTATTTAACAAGGAACTGAGGGGTGACGGGTTTAAGTCCTTGGAGGAGAAGTGGAATTCCGATAACAGAAATGTGAAGGAATTTCCATTAGGATTCAACGGCATGATTGAGAAAGAGCTAGGTTTTTCATAGAAAAATTTGTGGGTGGGAAAGTTAGGAATGCAGATTGGTGGTACCCACAGCGGAGAACTTTCACGTAAGGAAGGGTTGTGAGGTCAAGAGCTTTAAGAAGCTTAGCCTGGGGGCATTGATGGGGTGAGCTAGGAGGAAGCCAGATGGAGACCCGGACCTCTGAGAGCTGCCCTGCTCCCTCTGCCCAATAAAGGCCTCCTCCAGACCCAGCTCCATCTGGAGCCCTGAGTGACACTTCTCCAGACCACCGTGTCTGTAGGCAGTCAGTCTCTCCTTTGTACTTTCCTGGCTCACACTCTATCCCGTGAACAACAAACAAGGCTACTGGTCTTTGTGACCCTAGAAGCCAATGCAAAGCCTCCCCAAAATACTAAAAAACTTGTCACTGGGATGGTATCCTAAAGATTTTACCTCCAAAAGGAAAAATGGAGAGGAAAAAATGGGTGAGAAAAGAACTGGGAAAGGAGGACTAATGGGTCTTGGGTTTGAGTAATGGGGGCAAAAATGATTTTATCAAGTGAAGTCCAGAAGAACTGATTGGAGGATGGAGCCAATGTTTTTTTCAGACACCTTGGGTTTGAGACCTAGTAGGATGTCCAGGTACAAATATTCACTAGGAAGTGGGAACTTCAATATGGACAAAAGAAGAGTCTCTAGAATAACCTCATTCACTGACCCCTTCTGTCTTTCAGAAAGGACTTTTGCTCTGTCCTCCAAGAATAAGCGTCAAGAGAGAGGTAAAGAGCAGGTGAATTTCTACCACATTTTCAGTCGCCGTGTTGCAGACTCTCTGCATCCAAAGGCTTATCTTCGAGTCCTCAAGTTCCCCAACCTGGGTCACTTTTACTTTCAGGCATCGCATCTTCATGACAATAACATTGGCACGCGGGTACATGTACGTGCCACTGTGATTTCACAGTTAATTTGATACGGGGCCACAAAGAACTCTTAAAATAAGGACTAGGACAGAAACTGAAGATTTACGTGTGTTTTAGACCTGGATATTTGGGTGAATACAAACCAAAGTTGTCCGAAATAGAGTGCCCTAGTTTGAAAAGTAATTATGAAATGGAAGTAGATAAGTACAGTATGGGCAAGAGCAAGAAGACCATCCTTGATTGAACATGACCACTCCTCAATTCAACACGCTCATTATCAATAGCACCAAAACGAAGTAGTGTTTCAACTGAGCTTTGTCTCAGCGGAGCGTCCCTCCAGGTGAAAATGGCGGTCACCATTGTCTGCACGGCTCCCCCTCCTCAACCTTCTTTGCTTGCTTCACTATGTCTTCCAGATACAAACCTCACTCATGAACTTCCCATTGGATCTGAACCTTAGGCAGAGGCAATGGTGCCTTTCCCATGGGAAAGGGAGGCGGCCCTGATCCTTGGCTGGATTCATTCAAAGTTTAGAAAGCCGAGGGGTCTCTCAAAGCTGTTTATTGTATAAAACATCTTTTCCGTGCTGATTTGAAATACCTTACTGTGTACAGGGGTGCTCCTTGTAATAGCCAAAAATTAGAGAATACAAACGCCCATCATTATTATAAAATAAACTAATACATCTACTGAATGGTGTTTAAAAAAAATGCACGGTTATAGACTCCTCCTTAGTCAATGGAAAACCACCCAAAGGTTCTAAAGTCAAGAAAGTTTCAGAAGCTTAAACTAGTAGTAGTAGAAGTAGAAGGAACCCAATTTTGTTTATGTGACTATGTAGGTTTATGATTGAAAATATGTCTGAATGAATTGGATATTTTGGGATAGGATTATATGGGACATTTGCTTTCCATATTATACACTTATGTACAGGTAGAATTTTTATAATGACCATTTACTACTTTTGTAATGAGCAAACAAAACAATAAAGACATTTTAAATCCAGAGCATTAATTAATGGCCCCAATATCATAGTTCCTTCTCACTCATAATGGCACATGGCAGCACATTATAGTCAGAAGCACACTTGACCTGACCCTTCGGTCCTGCCTATTAGCAGCAGCGTTACCGTTGGGATAATGAGATAATCTGTAATGACTGCAAATGGACGAATGCAGGACTTTTCTTCAGCCAAGTTATCTAATATATCACTATTACTCAGCAATATCCCCGGTCTCCATTGGTGTTTATCTTTGTCTCTGTGTACTATCAAGAAACACGATGCTCATAGTCCAGACATATGTTTTGTGGCTTCCCTATGGGATTCTGCTCCCATAACCCAAGGCAAAATGAGCAGCTGGTGCAAAGACCTTGGCTCAGGGCCTGGGAGAGCCTCTGTCTCTAGAAGAGCCCAGTATGAAGACAGCAGTTGCTACTCTAATGGTGTATAGTGGAAACTAAGGAGAATGGGTTTTTTGTCTTTTTTTTTTTTTTTTTGGATAGATTCTAGAGCCTTTGATTAAAGAGATTCTCTTCAAAGTGGGCCAATTTACAAGTAAGCATACAGGAGCATAAGTAAAATCTATAAATGAGGAATATGTTACCTTGAAATCAAAGGCCTAAAAAATGTTGGGCAATAGGCCTGGGTATTGAGAGGGTTGATAATGGGTTCTTGGACGCTGTCGGGGATGGAGCAGCCTTCCAATGACCAAATAATGCCTAGAAATTTGCTGAGCTAGTGGGGCCTTGTACTGTGCCTGTCCCTTTTTGTGATCTCCGTTGTGAGTCATTGTACATTCTGAACGAGTACGTCAAATGAAAAGGATGCCATCAGTGTGGTGTCATACTTGATGCAGTGGGAGAAAGTGGGGTGCAGTTAAGACCTTGCCTGTAGAGGTTGCCTGTGATGCTAAAGCTCTGAGTACTGCAGACAACCGTGTAAAGCTGTGCTGCATCCCTACGGAGGGGAAGGCGAGCTGCAGCCGAGATGCTGTTGAAAGAGGCCCAGGGCAGAACTTCCCAAGCAAATCTGGGACAGCAAGACACTTGCCAATGGCCAAGTGGTTGGTTTCAGTAATTTCGATAATACTGTATGTAAGGACCTTAATGTGTGCAGCTCCTTTGTGAGTAATTATATCTCACTAAATTTAAACAAGTTACCCTCTATACTCTTAGGGGCATTACCAAAGATAAAATAGACGACAGGGGCACCCGGGTGGTTCAGTGGGTTTAAAGCCTCTGCCTTCGGCTCAGGTCATGATCCCAGGGTCCTGGTATCGAGCCCCGTGTCGGGCTCTCTGCTCAGCGGGGAGCCTGCTTCCCCCTCTCTCTCTGCCTGCCTCTCTGCCTACTTGGGATCTCGTTCTCTCTGTCAAATAAATAAATAAATTCTTTAAAAAAAAATAATAGAGGACAAAAAAGTAGACCTCACTATAACCATCAAAATTGTTGCCTTGCCTAAATGCCCCATGATCATAATATAATACTCGTTGCTCTAAAATATCCCATAGTGGGCACGGATGCTCTTACCCGATGAATAATGAAGTAAAATAAAATTGTTTTCGACACTCAACAATCAGTCTTATAACACGGAACCCATGGGCCTTCCCCTCTGTTAAAATAATAGAATCCAGTGTAAATTTCAAGCCCCCAAACTCATGATACTAGATCTACTCAAGGAGGAGTGATTAACTCTACCGTTTCTCTATCTGACTGCCCAGTTGGGTCTGCTCTTAAACTTGGGAAGCATGAATGGTGCTTCGTGGTGGTCGACTGCGACCTCCGTGCTGTGGCCCAGCAGGCAGCAACACCAAAGCGTAAGCCAGCCAGTGGGAGCAGTTAGCAAGCCAGAGCAAATGACAGACCCCGGTCACTGAGACTCCTTGCTCGTTGAGCCAGTTGTTTTCCGGTTGCCGGCAAGGACCTGGGATCAGCCCTCCACCAAAAACTGGGACCAGATATCAAAATTGATGATGCAGTACGTACACCAAGAGAGTATGAACTGATTTATTACTCATATACTGAGGCTTTCTAAGGAGAGCAGGGCAAGGCTCCCAAGCTGGTCTGAAAATGACCTGGGTGACCAGGGGGAGTAGCCCAAGGTTTTATAATGGCCCCGGAGGGGGGTGGGGCGCCAGGGTGAGAATTCCCCTGCAGGGCAGAGCTTATCTAGTTTGAGCTTCTCACTGGCGCCAAGAGGGGGAGCCCATGAGCTTCCTTATGGAGTTGCCCAGATGAGGCAAAAGGGAAGAGGGAGGAGTGGGACTTGAAGCTCTCAGCCATCAAACATAAAAGTCAGAGTCCAAACGTGACTGTGGAATTGTACAATCTTTCTCTTTTTTCAATCTTTCTCTCTTTCTCTGCCATATCATGTGTGTTGGAAACTGTTCCTTTCCGGAGCCTCGGGAAAAGGGTGTTTTGTGCTGGTCACGGCCTATCCATAACGAATGTTGTGGCTGGACCAGCCTTTATGGTTCTTTTTATAATCACAAGATGCCCTCCAGCAATAACCATCAGGAAACTGGGGGGGAAAAAGTTTATTATTTACAGGCCCTGAAAACTACAAAGCACATCTGGGGCCATGCAGTGAGACTATGGAGGGAGGGAGAGAGAGAGGTAGAAGAAGGGGGGGGGGGCGAATGAGCATAGGTGTGAGGCTCTGCCTTTATTGGGGTAGAGGGTGGGGGCCTAGGGTTTCTCTGGATCACTCTCTATTGGTGAATTTAAAACATAAGAGCTAGAATTTCAAGTGTCGGAAGAGGAGGGGGGGCAGGAAGGTGGCCCAGGGTCACCTGGGTGGCTCAGTCGTTTAAGCCTCTGCCTTCAGCTCAGGTCATGATCTCTGGGTCCTGGGATTGGCCCAGCGTTGGGCTCCTGTTCAGTGGAGAGTCTGCTTCTCCCTCTCCCTCTGCCCCTCCCCCGCTCTCCCTCTC
>CM052810.1:166335986-166394925 GCA_028533885.1 Nasua narica | reverse complement strand
TGGAGCAATCAAGGCTTCAGTAGGGCACTTGCATTACAAAAAAAGGAAAAAAACTATCAGTGCTCACACTACAGAGGGGCTGGGGCTCTGTATCCAACTGGGGTCTCACCTAGGAGGACGGGTAGGTCTGGGCTACTTGGGGAACTGACATCTGCACCCCAGACCTGGGCAGGCCAGGTGTCCAGTCAAAGGACAAGAATGGCCATAGAGTGTCAACTCCAGGGACAAAGAAAGGCAGACTGGGAAGTTCAGGATGGGAAGGCCAGAAAGATCACCTGAACTTCAGGGCTGGTGGGGAGCCCTCTTTCTGGAGTCCTGGGGCCCCTGAAGTACAGGAATCTGCTCAGGAAGTCTCCCCAGTTAAGACAGAGGTGCTCACCCCGAAATCAAGGGGAATTTTTACTCTGGCTGAGTGGCTAGATTTTATTTATTTATTTGACAGAGTGAGCATGAGCAGGGGGAGAGGGGAGGGGAGAGGGAGAAGCAGACTCCCACTGAGCAGGGAGCCCAATACGGGGCTCAACCCCAGGACCCCAAGATCATGACCTGAGCCAAAGGCAAATGCTTACCTGGCTGAGCCACCCAGGTGCCCCTCTGAGTGGCTAGTTATGAGAATGGACAGAACATTTCCATCGCTTATGCCCTCACCCAGGTCCTTGGACTTGTCTTGTGGACAGCTGAGGGTAGTGGCAGGATTTCTCTCCTTAGATACCACTGGTCCCCAGCTCCTTCAGTCCTGTGCTCCAGCTCCTAAGGGTCTATTTCCCACCTTTTCGCCACCCAGAAAGATGCCTCTTCCTGATTCCTACCTTTAGTGCAGAGAAAACACGTCCTTGTGGATGGAGCCCACTGTCCCTCTTGCGGGGTCAGGAGTGGAACCAGGGGCTCCTGCCTGTAGGTTCTTATTCAGCAGTAAAAATCGCTTATAGAATTTACTGGATCCCATTTTAAGGCCATGAGAAAGACCATGACTTCAAAGGCCCATGGAACGACCCATTTATGCAGCTGCTGTCTGTCTTTATGTTTCCGACTGTCGCCCATAACGTCAGGAACCCTCCTGGGTCCGCCCAGCACACCTGCCTGCACACGGTGGACGGGACAGCTCTGAACCCGGGCACAGGCAGCCTGGGTGCCCCTCTGGCTCACATGCTAAGTTGTATTGACTCCGTGGGTAAAAAAAAAGCATCTCGCCTTTCCAGGCTTGAAAGATGAGGAGGTTGCCTAAAGCTGGGTTTTCTCAAAGTTCATGTACTTCCAAACCATCTGGGATCCCATTAAAACAGATTTCAGTTCCGTGGGTCTGCATCTGTAGCCAGCTCCCAGGTGATGCTGATGCCGCTGGGCTTCAGGCTGCACTTGGTATAGAAAGCCCTTAAAGGACCCTCCATCCCTTCCAGCCCTGGCAAGGTGCGGTTCAAGCGGCAGCTGGATGATTCTTGCTGTTTGCCCGTCTGCGATTGGAAAGGCCACGCTCGTCCCCCATCAGCCACCTCCTGGAGCACGACGGCCAGGCGGGTTGGAACACTCTGGAACCCACAAGGACGGCGTGTCCCAAAGCCCCCTGGTGTCAGGGCTGATCCCAGCGCTGCTGCATTCTTTCCCCTTCCAGGGGGAGAACTCCAAGGAATGCGAGGTGTGCTGGAGAGGGGGACCACTGCTCTGCTGTGACACTTGTCCAAGAGCCTTTCACGAGGACTGTCACATCCCGTCTGTAGAGGTGGAGAGGTTAGTGCGATGCAGCCTTGAGCACGGACTCTGCCCGGGCTTTGCCTCTGGTTCCTTTTCTCCAGGCAGAAGAGCAGGACCCGTGAGCGTCGTGGTTCAGGTATGACCCGGAGCAGCAGGATGGGGTCTATGTTCCCCGTGGTATGGTGACGGCCTCTGGTTCTCTGAGTCTGTGACCGAGTCACCTTACCTCCACCTTGCCACTGCCCCTGGAGAGTGTCCTCTCCTAGCTTTACAACCTTGACTCCCATCCCTGGGGATTGAGGACGGGAACCACCAGCTGTTTGCGTTCTGCAGCTTCTTCAGAAAAGGCAGGAAACATGGCCTGGTTCCAGCATTTTACCACAGGCTCACCGGGCTGAGAGAGGCCTGCGTCCCCAGGGATTAAGACCCAGTTTGGACATTTGGGTGTGACAGGCAGGGCATCTTGTGCTCCCAGCAGTTCACCTGGGGGGAGGAGAGCCCACCACTCACCCTGACACCACCCCTCACGCACTGAGCCCCCCGGTGCCACTCTCGATGGGAAGAGGGTCATGGGCTCAAGTCCCACTTGGGGGTCTTGGAGACTCTGGGAGGCGTCCCCTTCGTCTCCCAGCTGTGTCCATCGGCCATGCCTGAAAGGAGGACGGTGGCAGCCTTAGGGACAGGGGCTGTTTCCAGGGGCCTGGCCCTTGCTCACTCACGCCCGACCTCTCAGGAGCCCGTGGAGTTGCACCTTCTGCCGAATAAAGGAATCTTCGGGAAGGCAGCAGTGTCACGGCCACTCTGAGGTCCTGGGGAGGCAGATGCAGCCCGAGGAGCAACTGGTGAGTTGGGTGCCAACCCCAAGCCTTCTCCTCACCCCGGACACGTGAGAAGTCCAACAGGTAGAGGGGAAGGGGGAGGGCACCCACGGATGCCTGCGGGGGCCTGCAGTGTCTCGCTTCCAAGGATGGCAATTCGGGGCCCACAGTCCAAACAGAGCTCGACGCACGCCACGGCCCTTTGGCAAACATGGTTGGACGGCTGGCTCCGTCCGGCTGTGCCTGCTTACGCCTGTCTGTCTGGGCACAGGCCCGGCTTCGCTCTCTCGGAGCTGCACTTCCCTTTAAAGCGCTCTTCACATTTTACAGAAATGTGAGTTCCTCCTCTTGAAGGCCTACTGTCATCCACAAAGCTCCTTTTTCGCAGAAACCCCACAAAATGTAAGTGACATTTCATGACTCTTGTCCCCCGGGCATCTGTTTCACGCAAAGCTCATTCTGGAATTTGGAAGTGGGACTCCTAAAGGCACCGGCCGTTGGCTGAGAGCGGGTATAGCTGCAGAGTCTGGAGGGGGACTCCCCCTGTTCAAACCCCGCCCACCACATCCGGGTTCTGGGAACCCCGGGCAACTTGCTCTGCCTCCCGCGTGCCTCAGTTTCTCCTTTTCTTAGGTGGGAATGTCTTTCTTGCAGAAAGCACAGGGTTTAGAGCCCCTTCTCAGGAGACTTCAAGTCCCACCTCTGCCATTTTTTAGCTGTGAAATCCCGGGTAGGTTGTTTAAGGTCTCCCTCCCTTGGTTTCCTCATCTAGAAAATAGGGGTAATTATAGTACCAATTTCACAGGTTTGTTGTAGGATCATATGTTAACCTAGTGGCAGGGCTTAGACCATGCCTGGCATAGACAAGTCCGATGCTAATACCATCACTGCTGTTGTGTTTCGGTTGGATCCCTTCCAGGAATAATGGCGGCGCCAATATCACCCTTTTGGTGGCTTTGTCCCTAGATTCGAGATTATGGAAAGCCCTTTAAGGAAGCCATGTGGTTGGACCTGGTTAAGGAAAGGCTGACTGAGAACGTCTACACTGTGGCATGGTTTGTTCGGGACATGCGCCTCATCTTTCGCAACCATAAAACATTTTACAAGGTAAAGGGTGTCTCCTGTTCCCTAATTTCTGGGGCTGCAGAACTTTGCGAGAATTGTACCAGTCTCGTCCCGGAGAGAGCTCCGAAGGAGTAGGATTACAGAAGAAAGCAGCCTCTAAATTCCAGGAGTGAAGAGGAATTCTGAAAGAACAGCAAGTGGGACAGGGAAGGATCTTTGTAAACAGTGCCTGAAAACAATTTGTCCCCAATTCTAGGACAGCGGGATAGTCGTGCAAAGAACAGTCGATCTCATCCTGCCTCCTTGTTCAAATGGGGAGGAAAGGTGGTCTGTGGTTACCTTGTTTTCCATGCCTCAGAAATACAGAAATAAACAAAGGAATTCAACTTCATGAAATAAACTCCCAGGATGCTCCTACTTGGATATTTTTTACTCCTAAATTTCCCAGGGGACCCAAACCTTCAGAATCGCCCTCAGGTGGTGTTGCTTTCATCCTTTGCCGGCAGCAAGAGACAACTAGTTGAGTTATCTTTCAAGCCACTGGGTTGTTAACTTTAGTCTGTTGAGTTTATTCTGATTTATAGCATCATTTGTACAGATATTTCTTGGGAGGTATCTAAGGCAGATTTCCATGTCCACCCAGCCTCCTTCCCTTCTTCCATGGCACAAGTTGTCATGTTCACGAAAACATGAATTGTAAACTGCTGTCACTGGTGGAGCTGGAGGGAGTCTACCGAGGGAGCCCCTCCATACCTGGCCCAGTGTCGGTCTTGGAGAACAGAAGGCTCATCTGTCCTTCAGAGGGTGGGCTTTCAAGAAATGCTTTATCTGAGGCACCTGGGTGGCTCAGCAGGTTGAGCCTCTGCCTTCGGCTCAGGTCATGATCTCAGGGTCCTGGGATCGAGCCCCGCATCTGGCTCTCTGCTCAGCAGGGAGCCTGCTTCCCCCTCTCTCTCTGCCTGCTTGTGATCTCTCTCTGTCAAATAAATAATAGAAAGAAAGAAAGAAAAAGAAATGCTTTATCTCTATCTATTTTATCCCAAGCTCAGGTTTTGCAGTGATTAAAATCAGCCCTCCAGTCCTGACCACCGGTCAGGTCCAATCAGGCGGAGGCTTGTCCATTTTAATACCGTGGCGTCAGCATCTCCCCCTGCCCTGCACACTCTGCCTGGCTGCGGGGGAAGCACAGTATTGGGGTCAGGCAGGATGGGGCACCCCCCCCCAAAAAAAGCAAGTGATTTGATGGTCCTAATTCTTTGTCCTAAGACATCTGTTTGTTTGCTTTTTTTTTTTTCTCTTTCAGGCTTCCAACTTTGGTCAGATAGGGTCGGACTTGGAGGCAGAATTTGAAAAGGACCTCAAAGAGGTGTTTATTTTTTTGCAAAGCCAATGAGAACAGCTTCCAGACTCGTTGACCCTGTTCTAGAAAGACTAAGGCACCCCAACTTCAGGATCCAGATGACATGACCGTAGCCATCTTTAGACAGCCAGTGAGTCGGGAACGCTATTGGCTGCCCTCTTGACTCAAAGCCAGAGCCTTCATTCATACCATCATCACACCTTCTTTTTTTTTGTTTGATTCTTTCTACACCTAGAAGTGTGTGTGTGTGTGTGTGTGTGTGTGTGTGTGTGTGTGTGTGTGTAAAATACACCTCTAATTCCCAGCCCAAACCACAGACCTCTTCCTTGTCAACATTTCCGTCTCTCTTCTCCTACAGTTATCTGTTCTCATTTGCTCAACTAAACTATAAGGATCGTAGCTTCAGAATTTCTACAGTCCTACCACTAGAAAAAAGAAACCAAGTTGAATCCTAAGTTGCGTGGAAATTATTTTGTTTTTCTTTTATATGTATATTCTGTTATATTTTGTTTCTGTTATATATATACTTTATATATACATATGAAATATATATTATGTATTTCATATACCACTGCAGAGAGTATTTTTTAGAGTTTTGCACCTGTATTTGTGAATGAGGTTGGTCCGTAAGTTTCTGTGTACTGTCAAAATCAGATGTAGGGCTATCCTAGCTTGGCACAAGAATGCCTAAAACTTTCTACCTTTTATATGCTCTGGAATAGTTTATAATGCTTTCAATGAACCAACTCATAAAATTATATAGCCTACTGTTCTTTGGAGAGGTGATATTGACCATGGTCTCTGCTTTTTCAGGGTCATTAAACTATTCAGATGTTCTCTTGCTTTTTGAATCAGTTCTACTTTTAGTTTTCTAAGAAGTCATTCACTGTATGTGTTGTTTATACTTGGCCTTATTTCTGCCGTTATTATTTTATTCCTTCTCTTTAGAATACTTTCGTGTGATTTTTGTCTACATTTTCTTTGTTTATGCCTCCTATTCTAGAAGACATTTGTAAGAGTTTTAAATTCTAGTATTTACTTGCAAGCTTTCCAAGAATTTTTTTGAACTTATTTTTTAAATGTCAGAGACTGGGGCACCCGGGTGGCTCAGACTGTTGAGCATCTCTGACTCTTGATTTCAGCTCAGGTCATGATCTCAGGGTCCTGCGATTGAGCCCTGCACAGCCGGCTGTGAGCTCAGCAGGGAGGCTTCTTGAGAGTCTTCCTCCCCCTTGGTTCCTCCCCCTGCTTGTGCTCTCTCTTTCAAATAAATACATAAGCCTTTAAAAAAATAAATAACTAAATGTCAGAGCCAAAAATAAAATGTCTTCAATAAGCCACATATTTAAGCCAAAGTGTTTGTCACTTCTTATGCCCCTCAGTTTCTTAATTCAAACAGGGAGGAATTCACTATTTTATAATATGACTATTTATTACCATTATTAAATGCTAACTTTTACTTCATATTCATTATTTTAATTTTATTCAATTATATTATATAAATCATTATTTCGTTATTTTTACATTATATAAATTATTCGTTACTTCAAATAGCTACCAAAATTGAAAAGCAAAAGTTAAAACCACAATAACCCATCTTCAGGAGAGGCGCATTAATGTTTGTGAATCAATGTCGCTGGTCTTTTCTTGCAGTGACTTCTTGCTTCTTTTTTTGCTCCTTCTTTTAGTCAGTGTATTTTTAGGTAATTTTTTTTTTCTTTAGGTAATTTTAAAAGAAGAGTACACAGGTGACATGTTTTCTGAGACTTTGCATAGCTCTGAATGTCTTCTCTTTTGTTTTCATAAATTCACTGTTGGGCTACAATATATATTTTATCCAACGTCTCCCCTTCAAAATCAACTCAGACTTTGGTCCACTGCGTTTGGGCATTTTCGCCCTATACCTGTGAAGTCTGCTTCTTTGTTAGTGTGTAGACATTCAGGGGGTTTCCTCGTTCCCTCTGTACTTACATGTCTTTGACAGGACAGGATTCAGTGTAATATTCTTATCATTGATCTTGCCTGGCGCTCTGCCCTTTCAATATACATAACCAGTTCTTTTTTCAGCAGCTGCATTAAATCTTTCTGATCTTTTTGTTCTGGGCTCTCTTTCAAGAACATCTATTACCCATGTGCTGGCTCTCCGCTCTCTGGCCTCCTTATTTGTCATTTTAAAAAAAGGAAAAAAAAGTTCCAGGAAGCGCTCCTCTTCCGAGGTCATCAGTCTAAGACTTAAATATACTTACACAAAACAGTTACAGTTCTATGGAAGATATTTTGAATGATTTCTTTATCATTTTAATCATGTTAATTGCTCTCTATTAAGCAAGCAAACTTTTCTTACCGTAACACTTTTCTCAAGACAAAAATAAAAAGTTGCTGCCACTGGGAAGTGGCACACTGACCTGTGTTTCTGATTTCTTCATTCTTATATAGTGTCAATGGAGGGGTGTTAGGGACGGAATTGTGTCCCCCACCAAATTCATATGTTGGAGCTCTAAACCCCAGTGTACCGTACTTGGAGACAGGGCCTATAAGAAAGGGTTAATGGTTAAATGAGGTCACAAGTGTAAAGCCTTAGTGAGATAGGATGAGTGTCCCTATTAGAAGAGAAAGAGCCCCCCAAGACAGCTCTGTGCCCGTGTGCACAGAGGAAGGGGCAGGTGAGGAGGCAGCAGGAAGGAGGCCCCCCTCCAAGCCACAAGCCAGCTCTCCCCCGTAGGGAATCAGTGGGCACCTCCATCCAGAACGTTCAACCTCCAGAGCTGTGGGAAATAAATGCCTGTCGTCTATACTGCCTGACCTGGGGACTTTGTTGCGGCAGCCCGGGCTAACTGACACAGAGTGAGCGGCACCTTGGGACCCCGCTGTCCTCCCCCCCAAGGGACTCGAGCAGAAATCTCCTCCTCCATTTCAGTTCCTGGCGTTACAGACTCATAAACAGACAATGGAGAGAGTCCCCCAGTGTTTCCACAGCAGGGTGAATTACGGTACGGACTGACCACCTATGATCCAGGAAAGGGTGGAGGCAGCTTCAGCCCTGACTTAAAAGAAGCAGGTAAAGAAATAGAATTCCTTTTATGATGTGGGAAAGGGACAAACAGGGCCACGAAGACTGCTGCTCCTGATGCCGTTCTGGAAGGGAAGATGGGAGGTGGGGGGGTGGCTAGAGATGGCCATCCGTGCAGTACAGATCTCTCCTCCCAGCTCACCGTCTGTGCATCAGGATAAAAGATCTCCAGACCACCCCCCACCCCTCGCCCAATGTTTGCCAGTGGCCAGGATTGCTGTGTCTTAAATGATGGTGCATCCCTTGGTGACCTTCTCTTCCATTCTGGCCCCGGCAAGCTGAGTCACGTCTCCCTTTCTCCTATCACAGCTCTGGCTTGCTCTGTAAATGAAAAAGAAACCAACAACATTGAAAGGGTCATTTATTCCTTTGAAAGTTTCAACCGCTATCAGTTTAGTTGCCATGACAACCAAGACCCCACCCTGGGAGCTATCTCTCCCTCTGGCTCCCTTTTGTTGTTCTACTATTCCTCTGGTTTGCTGACCCTCATCGTCCCCCAGTCCGTCCAGGAGAT
The DNA here is from genome assembly GCA_028533885.1 of Nasua narica. Classification (NCBI taxonomy): domain Eukaryota; kingdom Metazoa; phylum Chordata; class Mammalia; order Carnivora; family Procyonidae; genus Nasua; species Nasua narica. Next base: position 166,386,409 of record CM052810.1, on the reverse strand, counting down.
TAAGCTCCTGCCTACTCTTCCCTTGACTTCCCACTCCCAGCCCCACCTTCTGGCGTCAGTGACATCCCTGCACACAGGCCAATTGTTTCCCCCCGGGGACCCCTTCTAGTTCTGCCCCCAGGCACTTTCTCCCTTCCTGGTTCATCTCCAGTCCATTTCTTCCCTCCCACACTGGCCAGGGCTGCTGAGAGCCTAGGTCAGCCCAGGACGGCCCCCTCAAACTGTGACACCGGAGGTTATAAATCGCCCTAAAGTGGTCCCTCGGAGCCAGACAGGACTAAGGCTACAAAAATGAAACATGGAAAAGCTTTCTATGGGTAATGACTGGAGGAATTACATGTAAGAATACGCTCCCTCCTCCAGCTGATGGCAGAAATTCAACCTCAGAGGGGTGCCTGGATGGCTCAGTTGGTTAAGTGTCTGACTCTTGATCTTAGCTCAGGTCTTGATCTCAGGGTCATGAGTTCAAGCCCCACGTTGGGCTGCACATCCAACACTGAGCCTACTTAAAAAAAAAAAAAAAAAAACGGAAAAGAAATTCAACCTTGGAAAATTCATTCTTAGGATCTGGGAAGGCATGATCTCCTGGTTAAGTCAACCTGTCCTTGGGGGAGGTAGACTTAACTGTCAATTAGCATCTGGCCTGAGACCTTTCTCAGATGCTCTCCACGCTCTGGCAGAACCAGGCCTAGCAAGCAAGCTCCCGTCCCGCAGGCAGCTGGGGAGCTCTGCCTCCAGCTGGCCTGGTGGGTCCTGCTGGGAGCCTTGACCTCTCCCCTTCCTTCTCTGAGGAGACTGACTGCTTCTTTCTCCCCTAAAGATTCTCCTACTCCATCCCATGGAGTCCCTTTCCTCCTGGAATAGGGTGTGTGGACTACAGGATTCCAGGCTTTCCCTTCTGTCATTATCCCTGGGAAAAAGAAAAGAAAAGGAGAGGAGAAGGGAGGGGAAGGGAGGAGAGGAGAGGAGAAGAGAAAGAAGAGAAGAGGAAAAGAGAAGAGAGAAAAGAAAGAAAAGAAAAGGAAAGGAAAGGAAAGGAAAGGAAAGGAAAGGAAAGGAAAGAAAAGAAAAGAAAAGAAAAGAAAAGAAAAGAAAAGAAAAGAAAAGAAAAGAGAAAAGAAAAGAAAAGAAAAGAAAAGAAAAACACAGACCCTATTCCTTTTAAGAGTCGCGCCACTGTGAAGTGACACACAAGATAAGGGAATCCAAGAAACCGTTGTCTTACTCATTTCTCCCCTGGTCTCAAGGGGGCCACTTGCATCTCGGGAGCTGTCTAGAAAAGGGAATGCCACTCAGCAAAGAGCCCCCAGCCGAGGGTTCCTTCGGGCTGCGTGTCAGCAGGCGTTTCCGCTGGACAAGACCGGAGCTGAGATGCCCTGGCACTGGGGACACCTTGCGCCAAGAGCAGCCATTGGCACCTGACCATCTAGAGTGGGTGACACCCCCACAGGAACCCTCTCCTCCGTTGATCCAGATGTGACATGGAGGCCAATTTGCCAGAAGACAGCACAAGGCCCCCGAGCTGGGGGACTGAGAAGTGAGGACAGGGCCCGGGCCTGGACACAGGCCTGAGTGTCCACAGGAGGGAGCAGCTGCAGGTTCAGGATGTCAGCTGCCGCCAGAACTCATCCGTCCCATCGGCCTGGGACAGAATGTGTTCAAGGTGGGGGCACGGCTTGGCACTCTAAACCTGCAGAGTCTTGGGAGCGAGATGGGGCAGGCACGTCCGTGTTTCCCAGGGGCAACACTAAGGTTTCCAGCCTTTGTGCCCAGCAGCCCTACAGGCAGGGAGCCAGGCACTGGCGTCGGGGGCTCAGACCCGGGGCTGCAGCGATGCCCAGCGGTCAAGGCCCAGACCGAGGGGCTGGCTCTGCGGACCCCATGCCTAGGGTCTGAGCTGATTTATGGGCCCATGGAAGTGCCCTGGGGGTGAAAGCCTGGTCTTTCTGCCCTCGGGCGGGAGGTTTGTGACAGCCAGTGAAAGCTGGCCGTTGGGGCTAACAGGCACACGGGAACTCTCACCAGCGGGAAACACCAGAGATGCTCTAGCACATCTGGGCAATGAGGCCACCCCTCGGCACCTACAAATATCAGTACAGCCAGAATTGCCCCAGCACGGAAGCCAGAGGGCAGATTTAGCTAATTCCATATCTGGACCATGTCTGATTTATATGCGTGGCCAAGCCTGGTATCAAAACCCCCTGTCCCCGGGTCCTCAGAGTGGTTTTCCCGGGACCCTCTGGCCCCGGTTCTGAGCTCTTTGGAACGTTCGGGCAGAGCTGAGCCAAAGAAGAGCTCTTCCCACTGTCCCACGACAGGCTCTGAGCCCAGCTCTGAGAGTTCCAGGCACTCCGGACTTCTGCAGTGACTGAGGATGAAAGGTCCATTCTGTTCTTGTCACTGCTTTAAAACCTCAGGGTTGGGGCAAGAGCACCAGGAGACGCACCAGGAATGCCGGGCTGGAAGGAAGGCTGTGGAGTCTGTTTTTCAGTGAAACAGCTTGGGGTCTGGTGGTTGGGCCAGCCTGGAGCTGGCCACCCACATCTTGGACCTGGATTCTGGAATCTCCCATTGGCAGGAATGCCCATAGGACTTGCTCTGGGGGAAGCTGCACCACTAGAGGGGTCTTTGGTCCCAGTAAATTATCTCTGACCCAATGGCGTTCAGAGAGGGGGCCTCCAAGATGGCTGCACGTGGGGCCCCTGCTGGCCAACATTGGCCTTGGCTACAGAATCACCAGGAAGCTTGTTAAGATGCAAATTTCAGGGTCCCCAGCCCCCCATGGCAATCTCCAGGACTGATGCCCAGAAAATGGTGCATTCTGAAAGCTTAGCAAGTTTTTGAGGTGACACTTTTTTGCCACAATGAAGTCTGACCTCCACTGCCCTTGATAAGACCCATGTTTATCTTCTGACAAAGGAACCAACCTAACTACTGTGGTGAAGTTTGCGACTTAGTAACAAGAGCTTTCCAGGCCCTGCAGGGTGAGGCAGCGCACATTTGTGATTTGCTTGACTTTCCAGGCTGTTTTGTTTGGTCATTTCATGTGTTCTAGTTTATTTAAGCATTTATTCAAATAGAACCAGTTTTCAGAAACAATGATGAGGAAGGAAAGAAGGTGTTTCCAGAAGGAAAAATGAAACCAGGAGGAGAAAGCAGTTGGGAGTGGGGGTGGGGAGGGCTGGGAGGAAAAGCAGCGGGGCTGGGGGTGGGGGTAGGGGGACAGGCATCGGACCTCAGAGAGAGGGGCTTGTGGAGACCAGCTTTAAGATGCTTTGCCCCAGGTCAATCTTGAGAGACCTGGGATGTCTACATTCGTTTTGAAGCTCTCCCGGGACTCTGGTAGGGTAATGTATTTGAATGTGAAATCGCCCTGAGGTGGCTGCCCCGCTCCCCCCTCTCCCATTGTCTCTGGGCTAGGGGCAGTTGCAAAGAAAAAGGAATCCAGAATAGTGCCAAGTCGGGGCAGACATGCTTCATTGCAACCGCTGCAGGGAAAAGCAGGAAGTGAAGGCAGGAGGGGGCCCAGAGCAGAGGACCAGAGGCCCCAAGAAGCCAGGGAAACAGCCACATCTTGAAAGAGGCACTGTGGTCACCCGCCATCTGGGCAGAGGTGGAGACAGGAAGTAAGGGAGGGCGCTGGGGGCGTGTCCCTTGTACCGCCTCACCCATCCCTCTTAGTGCTTCCAAGCCTCGGGTTCCCACTGTCCAGGCTTTTCAGGGGGAGCTGTGCAGTGGGGATGACGAAGAGGGACCACTGTACCCAAGGCAAGAAGGGGAGAGAACATGGACGGGGGGCGGTCAGGGGAGTCTCTTCTAGGTTCTAGCTTCTGGCCTAAAATACCTAAAATTAAAACACACCTTACATTTGATGTAGTTTTGGAATATTGGTGAGGTATAGAGCCAGAGGCCAAGAAAGAATTCTTGAGACATCTTTGGTGCAAAAAGGTGGTTTTATTAAAGCACCGGGGACAAGCCCTGAGGACAGAAAGAGCTGAGGGCCCAGGATTAAGAGAAACAATTGATTATATACTTTGGGGTTGGGGGAAGTAAAGACAAAGGGAAACTTTCATATGCTAAAGGCTTACAGGATACCCTGAGGCCTGGCTATTGTTTAAGGTTGTTTTTCCCTCTAGCAAGACATTAACATCAAGAGAGTTAAGTTTCCTGGAGAAACCTTATACTCTGGCGGCCTCAAGTGGGCTGCAGGCTACAAGGACATCCAATTTTAGGTACATTTCCCTCTGGAAGTTAGGTCACTGACGAGAATGCCCCTTCCTGCAAATCACCAAGACATCTGCAGACCCAGGCAGAGCCTTGTCCTGCAGGGCTGCGATCCCCACAGGCTAACCACCCGGTCGTCCTCCCCCTCCAGCTCCAGGGCGGCCTGGAAGGCCCGAGGAATGCCACACACATCCCACCTGGGAAGGTGGGTCTGTGCGGGGTCTCAGCTTGTGCCCTGTCCCCAGCCCGCCCTCTGTTCCCCGATCACACTGACGCCTGCTCCTGCTCCCCAGGAAAGAGGCAGAATCCTACCGAGCTGGCATAGTCCATATGCCTAGCTTCTTTCCATTTAACTATTTCCCGTGGTTATTTCACGGAAGTCATTTCTTGAGAACCACTAAGCCTGGCTTGGGCTTTATTTCTGCCGAAAGAACACCTACCCTCAGCCCCAGCATATATAAAACTTTCTTTCACAGGCGGATAATGGAAGGTGCCCAGCCCTAAATTCATCATTCCAATTCCTTAGCCAAGAAGTGCCGTTTGGTCCAACCACGTATGCAAAGTGCCTGGCACACAGGGGCCCCTCAATAAAGCAACGTCATTGCCATTGCCCGAGACTAGTGGGCGTTCCTAGCCCTTGACCTGCAGTGTCCCAGGTCCTCCCTTACCTCCCTGCCCGTCGGTGGTCCACAGAGCTGAGGTCCCATTGCCCTTCGTGCTTCAGCCTGGACGCAGCACAGATGACCAGCTTCCATCAGACTGGCCTGAATCCACTACCTGACTAAGGTCAGGCAGGGGGATCCCCAAAGAGAACGTGACCTCAGCCCCCACCCAGAGAGACTATGTGCCCAGAGCGGTAGACGATGGGGAAGGAGGGAAGCTGTGAGGGCGGAGTTCCTGAGATCCAGCCTCCTCCTCTTGTTCCTCGTTTTCCTGGATGTAGTTTTTCATTGTGGGAAACCTTTTTTAAAAGGAGAGAGAATGCTAGTCTCAGAAATACTCACAGCAAGACATCACCCTTGCCTCACTTCCCCACTCCACCCCTCCCCCAGCTCCTTGGGGTGGAAATTTCATGATCTAGCCCAAGGTCCAGCCCCAGTGACATTCCAGACCAGAGGCAGGAAGGTGGCAAACAGTCACAGCCCTCCAAAGAGCTGGCCTGCGATTTTCAGGCTCTGCCTTTAGGTGGCATAAATGCTGAATGGGCTGCGTGTCCTCACCTCCGCTGGAAAACCACTGTCGTCCAGGTTTTGCAGTAGCTTCCCTGGTGTCCCCACTTCTCTTTTGCCAACCCCTATCCCAACTGCCCCCCAACCCCATCCCAGACCCTATTCCCTGCACAGCAGCCCTACGGTGCCTGTTAGGACCCGCAGATCCTACTGACTCCACCCTCACCGTGAAAGCCCAGGGCCCGGCCTGGTGGAAACTCCTCAATTCCTCCCCCCTTTGCAGGATCCTCTGCACCTCACTCTTCCCCCTCACTGTTCCCTGAGCACCAGGGGCTCCTGCTTAAGGCCTTTCCCGCAGCAGTTCCCTGTGCCTGGAAGTTTCCTCCCTCTAGAAACGCCCCTGGTTCACTTTCTCATCCTTAAGGCGTTTTACTCAAATCTCTCCTTCTGGGGGAAGTTTACCCCAACTTGCCCCTACCCCTGCACCCCCGCCCTCACCTGACCCCTCTCCCTCCTTCTTACCTGCTTCCTTTGTTTCCCTGCAGGGCCCCATGATCATGTTCCAACACATGCTGTCCTTTGTTTATTATGTTCCGTGTCACTCTCTTGCCACTATGATGTAAGCACCTCAAAGACCCGATTTTTTTTTTTGTCTCCCTGGTTTGTCAGCATCCCCCTGTCAAGCTTCGAGGTGCCTCATAAATATCTGTAGAAGGAATGAGCCTATTCTCCCAGTTAGCCTGCCAACTGGCCTGTGGATTCCAGAGCTTCCCTGAGCAGCCTCTTGCCTCCCCATTCCCCCTCCTCGTTCATTGTGGGGGTCTCACTCCTGAGCACCTGGGCCAAAACTTCTTGTGGTAAGCTGGTTTTGCCCCAAGATTTCTCCTGCAAAAAGTTTCCCAGAGGGGGACGGATGGGCAAACTCAGCTACCTCGCAAAACGCTTCATCATCGAGAGACTTGCCAGTTCTTCCGGCCACAGACAGACCCTCGGGCCACCTCAGGTCCCCTCCGACACCACCTTCAGTTCTGAACCCAGAGAGACAGTTGTCTCGGGCTGTTTCACCTACAGGTTCTGAAGAAAGAACAAGAGGCTTTAAACTCAGTGAGTTTAGCCACAACGAATCTCATTTCTATTTAGGAAGGAAATGGATTAAGAATTCAAGACTCCTGGGGTGCCTGGGTGGCTCAGTGGGTTAAGGCCTCTACCTTCGGCTCAGGTCATGATCTCAGGGTCCTGGGATTGAGCCCCAAGTCAGGCTCTCTTCTCAGCAGGGAGCCTGCTTCCCCCTCTCGATCTGCCTGCCTCTCTGTCTACTTGTGATCTCTTTCTCTCTCTGTCAAATAAATAGATAAATAATATTTAAAAAAAAAAAAAGAATTCAAGACTCCTCACCCTATCATCTACGGAGCTGAGTCTGCTCTTTGATTTTAAAGACAAGACGGGTCTAGGAGCCACGCTGGATATTTGACATGAGGTCCCAGGCTCTTAATGGATCTCTTCAGATACCAACACTGTTGAGAGAAAGACAAGTGTGGGACGTGGCCTGGAGACGGGCAAATTCCCATTGTAAGTGGCATGTGCTATGATCTGTCCGACATTCCACCTTTTAGCTTATTCCGTGCCTGTGTACCAGTCAGATCCCAGTCCTGCCTGTGCCCTACCTCCAAATCTCCTACCCCAGCATTACAGCAGCCTGGAATTAACCCACCCTTTCCAGTCCTGCCTCCAATTTCTGACCTTCCCAGTCTGGTCATGGATTGTTCCACTCCTCGATATGTCTTCTTCTTAACTGCTCCCAAGGAAATGCGCAGCTGACCCTAAAGAAGCAAGAAGAGGAAAGCAGGAGTCTTTCTATGGCTTCCCTCAGTTCAGAATTGTACAACACCCCTAAACCCACTAAGCCATGGATTCCATGGCCATCTGGAATGCTGAGTGTGTGTAGAAAGTGAGAAGGGGAATAGGGTTCCATATGCCTCCACTCCTAAAAATTCCCAGAGAAAAATGTTTTTTTGTAAATGCCGAAAATATGATACGACTGTTCATGGAATCAGCTAACATGAATCATGGTTCTGTTTGTTCTGAAACTATAAAAATCATAATTTTTCATGAAGATAGAAATAAAAACCCTAACTTGTACAGCAAATAGTTTTAGAACAATTGGATATCCACATCCAAAAAAAATAAAAGGAAAAATAAAAGAAAAAAAAAAGGTATCATAATCTCATACCACATACAAAAATTAATTTGAAATGGATCAATGAAATGGATCATTTAAGATTCCTTAAACACAAAGAACTTTCTCCAACTAAAGCAGAAGGGAAAATTAGAGATTCTAACTGTGAGAAGGATTCCACCTGTTTTAACTGGCTTTGAGGGTTAGGCATTCATGCGCGAGAGTATCAGAGAGGCCTCTGGGAGGTAAGAGTAACCATGGCTGGCACCAGCAAGGAAATGGGGACCCTGGTCTTATAACCTCAAGGAACTGGATTCTACCAACAACCTCAATGAACTTGGATTCTTCCAAGGAAATAGATTCTTCCTGATTCTCTCAGCACAAGCCCGGCCAACTAACGCCTTGGTGTTGGCCTCGTGAAACCCAGAGCAGAGAAACCAGCCAAGGAACCCACATGTCTGGTCTACAGAACTGTGAGATAAATTCATGTTGTCTTGGGTGGCCTGGGTGGCTCAGTTGGTTAAACATCTGCGTTCGGCTCAGGTCATGATCTCAGGGTCCAGGATCCCAGAGTCCTGGGTCCCACATTGGCCTCCTTGCTCAGCAGAGAGCCTGCTTCTCTCTCTGCCTGCTGCTCCCCCTGCTTGAGCTCTCCCTCTCTCTCTTCCTCTGACAAACAAACAAACAAACAAATAAATAAATCTTTTTTTTTAAGAAATTCATGTTGAATTATACCACTCAACTTGTAATAATTTGTTATAGCAGTAATAGAATATTAATAGAGATCTTAGGTTAGACCTACCTAAAGATTTTAGGTAGGACATAAAAAACATGAAACGGGAGCACCTGTGTGGCTCAGTCAGCTAATTGTCTGCTTTTGGTTCAGGTTGTGATCTCAGGGTCTTGAGATCAACCCCACATGGGGCTCCCTGCTCATGGATGGTGTCTGCTTCTCCTTCTCCCTTTGCCCTTCTCCTCCTCTCATGCTCTCTCTCTCTTAAATAAATAAATGAAATCTTAAAAAAAAAAGAACATGAATCATAAGAGAAAAAAATTTATATATTGAACTTCATCATAATGAAAACCTTCTATTCTTCAAAAGATACCTTTAGGAAAATAACAACAAACAACCAAGCCAAGACCAGAAGAAAATTTTTACAAAAGATGTATTCAATGAAGAACCTGAATCCAGAATATACAAATAAATCTTATAACTCAGTAACTAAAAAGACAAAACACCCAATTTTTTTAAGTAGGGAGGGCAAAAGATTTGAACAGATGCGTTATCAAAGAAGATAGATAAATGGGAAAGTAAGCACATGAAAAGATGCTCAACATCACGGGCCATCAGGGAAATGCAAATTAAAGCTCCAGCGAGATAGCATTACATATCTCTCAGCATGGCTAAAATTTGAAAGGCTGACAATACTAAGAGTAGGCAAGGATGCAGAACAAATAGAAATCACATGGCAGATGGGAACACGAAATGGTACAGCCATGTTGGAAAACAGTTTGATAGTTTTTATAAAATTAAACATATACTTATCATTTGATCCAGCAATCCCCCCGTAGGTTTTGAAATGAAAACACAAACCTACATGAAGACTTGTACGTGTATGTTCATAACAACATTATTTGTAATGGCCAAAAACTAAATTGAGAAATATCCTAAATGTCCATCAACCAGTGAATTGGTAAACACACTGTGGTACATTCATGCAATGGGATACTACTCAATAAAGAATAACAAAGTATTGATACACACAACATGGATGAATCCCAAGAATATTCTAACTGAAGAAAGCCAGACTCAAAAGGCTGGTGCATTAGTTTCCCAGCGTTGCCATAACAAAATATCACAGACTGGGTGGCCTGGACAAGAGAAATTTATTTATTTTCTCACAGTTCTGGAGACTGGAAGTCTAAGATCAAGGTGTCGGTAAGGTTGGTTTCTGGGAAGAGCTCTCGTCCTGGCCCTGGCCGGCTGACAGCCACCTCCTAGGTCTGTCTTTACATGACTTTTCCTACGTGTGTGTGTGTGTGTGTGTGTGTGTGTGTGTGTGTGTGTAGAGAGAGAGAGAGAGAGAGATTTCTGTTGTCTCTTCTTATAAGGACCCCAGTCTTATTGGGTTAGGGCCCACTCATACGACCTCATTGAACCTTTATTATCTCATTAGAGGTCCTCTCTCCAAATATGGTCATATTCTAAGGTACTCAGGATTAGGATTTCAATATATGAATTTGGGGGAAAACACACAATTTAGCCCATAATAGCTGGTAATGGGATAATTTCATTTATATGATGCCAGTTGTATGACCATCTAGAGAAGGAAAAATGGGAGGAACAAAACACAAATTGATAGTTGCCCTGGGTTGGGGGCCAGGGGGCCAGAAGGAACTTCCTGGGATACAGAAATTGTTCTCTGTTTTGATCGTATTGGTGTCATAAGGCTCTCCACATTTGTCAGGACTCATTGAATCTACATCTAAAAGGGGTATGGGGGTGCCTGGGTGGCTCAGTTGGTTGAGCGACCGCCTTTGGCTCAGGTCATGATCCTTGAGTTCCAGGATCGAGTCCCACATCGGGCTCCCAGCTCCACAGGGAGTCTGCTTCTTCCTCTAACCTTCTCTCCTCTCATGCTCTCTCTCACTTTCTCTGTCTCTCAAATAAATAAATAAAATCTTTAAAAAAAAAAAAGAAACTTTAAAAAATAAAAAAAATAAAAGGGGTGAATTTCATTGTACGAAAATTATGCCTCAGTAAGTATGACTTCAAAAGAAGTCAGACCCGCCATTTTGGCCCCACGTGGTCTACATGGTCCTCTAAATTTGATCATTCTTGTTACTTGCACTTTTGACACAGCAAATGTGTTTTCTAGAGTTTTTCTGCCAAGTCTTCTGCAGTGAAAGACCCATTTAAAGGCAAAATACCCAGAAGAAGGCTCTGTGACTTCATAAAGTCCCTACAACTCAGGATAATGATTTAGAATGAATTGCCTGCTTTCCTTCCTCCCATCCCAACTAATAGTTCATCGCCAGAGTAGGAGAGAATTAAAAAAAAAAAAGAACACAGCTTATCCCATCCTAGATCTTCAGGTTTCCTGTATTTTACCAGAAAACAATGGTTGAATTCTCTAAAGTAAGGACATGTCAGCTTCCATCCTCAGAAGTGCTGACAACAGAGACCACAGAAAACAAGTGTACACTCATCCCAGACCTCTCTGGCAGCAGTTATCCTTGGTATAGAGATGAAAACTGATCAGTAAGACTGGGACCAGCCCCTGCCCTAGGACATTCCTGCTGCAGTTTACCATTCCAGGTCTCCCACACAGCTCAGTGAAATTCAGAAAAGGCCCTAGACTTTAGACTCTTCAATCCTGATGTTCTACCTAGATAGGTAAGTCACAACCCACTGTATTATGTGTACTGGGCCAACTGCCAGGGGTGGAGTAGTGCAAGAAAGAGATGCTGAGTCAGCCTGCTCCTCATAATAAGGCTTTCAAACACTTTTCCAGAGAATTCTTTCACTTTTTATCTTTTATGCTGCCATATTTTATTAAGTCTAGGATACTACAGATTGTAAGGAAAGGGGGGAAAATTTGCAAATTAAACTATGTCACAGTTATTTTTTATTTCTTAAGAATTGCAGTGTGTATTTATTCAAGAACTTATTTAGACTTATTCAAGAACTTTTAAACTTATTTAGACAGATTCTTTTTTATCCCATATCAGCTATGAGCAACAAAAATATAGATGCAAAGAAAATTAGTTGGTTAAGGTGTTTCCTAAATCTATTCAGTCCAATTTTCTTGAACAACATTTCAAATCAAAATCACCAGATTCTGTGTTTTGCCAGACTCTTTCTAGGCCAAGGTTAGCAAACGTTTTCTGCAAAGGGCCAGATAGTAACTAATTTGGGCTATGGGGGCCACGCATCGACTTGACACTGCTGTAAGGAGAAACAGCCATTGGTGGTACTTAAATCAATGGGCATGGTCCAAAAAATCTTCATGAACACAAAAATTTGAGTGTCATATAATTTTCACATGTCATGAAATATTCTTCTTTTGTTTTTTTCCAACCATTTAAAAATATAAAAACCATTCTTATTTATAGGCTATGCAATAGTAGACGGTGGGCTGGATTCGGTCTGTGGGCCATAGTTTGCCAACCCCTGTTCTGTACTGTCAGGACATTGGTAATGCAGTCTGTGTTTTTGAACCATATGCTGTAATCTCCAGGATTGCCCTAAAACAATCCATTTTGCAGATTTGGATGCTGGGGAACATTGATAAGGGTACACTGGACTATGATGCAGTAACTCTAAAATCTCAGTGGCTCAGAGGCTTCTGGGAAAATGGCAGAATAGGAGGACCCTAGGCTCACCTCATGCAATGTAGCCACCTAGAGAACACCCACATTGGCATAAATAACCCAGAAAGCAACCTGAAGACTGGCAGGACACTCTCTGCAGCCAGAGTTAGACAAGAGGCCACAACAAAGTGGATCTACCCCTTCCAATCACTCTTGGCAAGATCCCATCAAAACAGTACTATAAGCCTCTCAGTGTGCAAGAATCCCAGGCAAGGGCCAACACCACTCCAAAGTGAGTCCTGCTCTAGGGAGAGGGGAAGATAACCACATACCAGTCTGACTGTGGCCCCAGCAGTGGGCTGGAGGGCAGGCAACTGGTCTGACTACAGGCCTCACCCACCAACAAAAGCTTCTCAGGGGACAACACAGGGAAAGTGCCCTGCAGTTTGGTGCTACTTCGTCTCCGGCAAACACCTGGTCTTACTCAACTCAAGCCCAATGCAGCCCCAGACTGGTCCACTAACACCACAAGCACCAGACTCTGCCCACAACAGGCAGAGAGCCATTGCAGGCTGGACTGAAGGCCAACACAGCTCCACCACAATGGTAGGACACTCCTATAGCAACACACATAGGAGACACCCCTGAAGCACAATTTTCTGGTGAAAAGAAGACATTGCACTATGGGGGACTACAGGACCTCTTCTTCATAAAGCCACTACTTTTAAGTGTGGGAGACGTAGCTGACTTTCCTAACACGTAGAAACAGACACAGAAATAGACAAAGTGAGGACAGAGGAATATGTCCCAAATGAAAGAACAGAACAAAATTGTAATAAGAGACCTAAACAAAATAGAGATAAGTAATACCTGAGAGTGAATTTAAAGTAATGCTCATAAAGATACTCACTAGACTTGAGAAAGGAGTGCAGGACCTCCATGATACCCGCCACAAAGAGATTGGAGACCTAAAAAGAACCAATTAGAGATAATGAACTCACTAAATGGAATTAAAAATAGATCACCTGGAATAAATAGCAAACAAGGGGAAGTAGAAGAACAGATCAGCAACCTGGAGGACAGAGTAATGTACACAAGTACACAAAATGAGAATAGACCCAGGGAACTCAGCAACACTGTCAAGGATAACAGTCACATGATAGGGATCCCAGAAGGAGAAGAGAGAGAAAAGGGGGCAGAAGATTTATTTGAAGAAATAATAGCTGAAAACTTCCTGAATCTGGGGGAGGAAAGAGAAATCCAGATCCAGGAGGGACAGAGAGCCACCAACAAGACCAACCCAAAAAGGTCTACACCAAGACACAAAGTAAATAAGATGGCCAAAAGTAGTGATAAAGAAAGAATTTTAAGAGCAGCAGGAGAAGGGAGAGCAGTTACATACAAGAGAAGCCCCATAAGGCTATCAGTGGATTTTTCAGTAGAAACTTTGCAGGCTAGAAGAGAGTGGCATGATATATTCAAAGTGCTAAAAGGAAAAAATCTACAGCCAAGGACACTCTATACAGTAAGGCTTTCATTCAGAATAGAAGGAGAGATAGAGTTTCCCAGAAAAACAAAAGTTAAAGGAATTCATGACCAGGAACAAAACCAGCCATAAAATAAATAAAATAAAATCTCAGTGGGTAAAGTTTGTGTGTGTGTGTGTGTGTGTGTGTGTGTGTGTGTATACACACATACAAAGGTTTTATTTATCACTCATGTAAAGTTCCCTAGGGCTTTCTAGGACAGCTGTCCCTTATGTGACGACTCAGCTTTATTCCTTCATATAAACAGATAAACCTCAATATTGGCAAGAGATAAGAATGTGGGAAATCACATCTCAGCTCTTAAAGGTTTTCCTCTGGAAGTGACATGTTTTGGTTTTCATTGGCAAAACCAATCACATGGCATGGTGGTTTTTAAATACATGTACAAATTCATTGAAATCATCCGCTCTGAAAGGAGGAATCTAATTCCCCTTCCCCTGCAAATGGCTAGACTAGGGGCCTCAATGTTTACTCAGGGAATGTTGCAAAGGTCGTGCTGTGTGACTTTGGAGGCTAGGTGTCTTACTCTGTTCAGGCTGCTGGAACCAAATAGCACAGGCTGGGAACCTTCTGAACAACAGTAATTTACTGCTCACAGATTTGGAGGCTGGAAATTCGAAATCAGGGTGCCAGCATGGTTGGGTGAGGGCCCTCTTCTAGGTCACAGGCTCTTTGCTGTTCCTTGATAGGGCAGAAGTGGCAAGGGAGCTCCTTAGGGTCTCTTTTATAAGGACTAATCCATTCATGAAGGCTCCACCCTCATGACCTAAGCACTGCCAATGCCCCATCTCCACATACCACACATTTGGGGATTAGGTTTCAACATAGGAATTTTAAGGAGACACAAACATTCAGTCAATAGTACAAATGATTGAGCAATATTTCTGAATTTTAAAAAACATTAGTGCAGCATAAACTATAGGTATAATGATACCACTAGGCTCAATCTGAACTTAACTCATTAAAATATACCAGACTCAATTGCCCAAGAATTGTCCTGTAACCCTACATGTACATATATACAGAAATATAAATTTCTCCCCCCCCACACACACACAGCCTTAGATACTGTGTATATGTCATAGAAATGTCTATCACTCTTTTTTCCAATTGTAGTTAAAAAACACATAACATTAAAGTCACCATCTGAATCATTTTTAAGTGTATGTTTTGAATATACTTTGATGATAACATCAAGTATATTCACATTGCTGTAAAACAGATCTCCAGAACTTTATCATCTTTTTTTTAAAAAAAAGTTCATTTCAAAATTTATACCCATTAAACACCAACTCTCGTTTTCCCTCTCTTCCCAGTCCCAGCCCCCCTCCACTAATCACCACTTTAGTGTCTGTTTCTATGAATTCGACTGCTTTAGATATGTCATATAAGTAGAATCAAACAACATTTGTCTTTTTGAGACTGGCTTATTTCTCTTAGCACAATGTCCTCAAGGTTCATTCATGTTGTAGTGTTGATGAGATTTCCTTCTTTTGAAAGCTAAATGATATTCCAACATATGTATGGATGACATTTTGTTTATCCATTCATCCATCAACGGGTATTTGGATCGCACCCACCTCTTGGCTATTGCGAATAGTGCTATGTCCATGGCTATACAAACATCTCTTCTAGACTCTGTTTTCAAAAGTGTGGGATCCAGTGGAATTGCTGGGTCAATCCAGTGGCTCCATTTTTAATTTTCTGAAGAAACTTCAATCTGTTTTCTATTGTGGTTACACCATTTGACAATCACCAAGAGTGCCCAAGGATTCCAATGTCTCTACACCCTTGTGAACATTTGTTATTTTCTGTGACTTTTTTATAGTAGCCATCCAAAAGGATGTGAGGTGGGATTTCATCGTGGTTTGGGTTAGCATTTTGTTTGGTCATTCTTAAATAATAAAAAGTCCTTTGGTCTTTTTGAGGTCCAAAAAACAATCACATTTAGCAAATGTGGTAGGTAGATTAATACCCACAACTACCACAAAGATGCCCTAATCCCTGGAAACTGTGGATGTGTTTTGCTACATTTCAAGGGGGAACTAAGGTTTCTAGTCAGCTTCCCCCCAAGCCCCCAGGTGGCCTGTGACTCCTTCAGGGTTAGCAGGGGTAGAAGCTGAGAGGAAATATAAGGGGCAGGAGAGACCATCCTTACCAAAGGCAGATATAGGATGATGTTTGCATCTTCTGGGTGGGGCAGTCTCCCAGCAACAATTGTTCCTCTTCAGTGGTGCTTTGTGGAGTCCTCAATCAAAGTGACCACTTGTGGGCCCTTGGGCAATCCTTATCTCTGGCCAGGTGCTCCTCATCCCATCTTCACCCTCTGTAGCCAGTGGTACCTTCCAGCCTCTTTTTGCTGATGGCGTCTCTTTTGGCAAAAACCCTTTAAAGACAGGCCTTTTCCAACAACCCCAGGGTCAGATCATTCCACAAATCCCCTTGGCTCATAAGAACACTCTGACATCCTTTCCCCTCTTCCATCAGGGGTAAATGTGTGATTTTCTCCCCATTGCTTATGTATCTTTGCTTGGCCATCAGCAGGGTAGTCCCAGCCATAGCCCTTGATCTTCTCAGGGAAAAAAAAATGTGCTTAAAATTCATTAATGTGGCTGATTGTATAGTCTTGAACTTCTTCTGAATAATGGCCTGGATTCTTTCAACATTTTCTTATGATGAATATTATGAACCACTTTTCTGTTCTTGCTTTTAGGGACTTTGTCCAAGTTCATTTTTAGTTAGCAAATATATGTTTATATAGTGTATCTATGGATAAGCCAAAAATAGTTTCATGCAGTAATAATATGGTTGGTGTTATGGTAAAATACAATCCTCATAAGAACTTAGGAATCTTGAGATAATTTAATTTTTTCCTTAAGTAACGTATTTTCAGAGATATTTGCAGTGTGGTTCTCTGAACATGTTCCCCAAACCTATACCCTTTCTGACTTTAAATTCAATATCATTGCACCATTTCTCTAGACAAAAGAAACACTTTATAAGAGGCTTCAACAAATTTCAAGTGACTTTAGCCACCATTTCCTCTCTCTCTCCCACATCTTGCCCAAGTTTAAAGTTCTCTAAGGGGTGCAAAGGATTTACACATCATGACAAAGATTATTGCTGATGTCACTTATGATATCAACAAACATTCTAAATACCAGTTGAGACAACTTTCCAATCCAAGGTCAGGATATCAAGACCAAAATGACCTTACAAAGTTTTTTTTTAAAGAATTTATTTATTTATTTGACAGAGAGAAAGAGATCACAAGTAGGCAGAGAGGCAGGCGGAGAGAGAGGGGGAAGCAGGCTCCCTGCGGAGCAGAGAGCTGGATGCAGGGCTCGATCCCAGGACCCTGAGATCATGACCTGAGCCGAAGGCAGAGGCTTAACCCACTGAGCCACCCCGGTGCCCCGACCTTACAAATTTTTAATAATTTGTTCTTTGTAGATCATTTCTTAAGGTAAACACAAGAAGCTAATAACAGTTGGTGACTCTTAGACAAGAACTGGGGACCTGGAAAAAGAGAGAGGACTTACTTTTTACTAAGTATCATTTTTAACCTTTTGAGTTTTATATTGTATATTCCCAATTCAAAAATTGTTTTAATTTTAAAAATAACAATTTGCATTTGAAGATAAAAAATTACCATTCTAACAATCAATGTTACATGTAAAAGTCATCTTTTTACATAAGAAAATAGTTTTAAAAGTTTTGAAATTAATATGATTTCATTTATATGTGGAATCTAAAAAACAAAACAAATAGACTCTTAAATACAGAGAACAAACTGGGGGTTGCCAGAGGGGAGGTTGGTAAGGGAATGAGTGAAATAGGTGAAGAGGATTAAAATGTACAAACTTCCATTTACAAAGTAAATAAGAGATAGAGATGAAAAGTACAGCATAGGGAATATAGTTAATAATATTTTAATGTTGTATAAGTGTCACATAGTGACACATAGTGACACATCGTGGCGAGCATTGAGTAATGCATAAAATTGTCAAGTCAATGTATTGTACACCTAAAAATAATATAACATTGTATGTTAACTATACTCCAATAAAAAAATTTAACACCTCCCCCCCAGAAAGGGGAAGAAAAGAAAAGCTTTCATGCTTTGAAATCTCAGAGTTGAGGATGGAGTAAGAGAGAAGACACACTAAACACCCAGAAAGAGGCAAGAAGGACTTGGAGCCAAAATGGAATCTAGACATGATATGGAAGCCACTAGAATCTGAAAACAAGGTGGGGGCCTAAGGATGGGAAAGTGTAATCAAAGCAAGGGGTGAAAAAGAGGCTCTTTCCACAAGACAGGTGTCTACACCCAAAGCAAAGTGGAAAACTGAAGCCCAAATTTCCTAAGTAATTTCGTAAGCTCTCAAGGGTAATAAAAAGATCACCTTCGGCCAAGTCATGTAAGTGAAAAATCTGAAAGGGAAATTCCTGTTCTCCTAAGATCCTGTACAGCCTTTCTAAGCCTCAGTTTTTCTCATTTGTAAATCAGCAATAATAATACCTACATTATACACCTGTTGTGAAGCTTTGATTTTATGTATATAAAATGGCTTGCATGGGGTCAGGAGCATAATAGTTGTTCATGTGTTGAGCAACTATTTTGCTTCTGTTGTTATCACCTGTAAATAAAACTAAATGTCATAATGATGGATCCCATGGATTGGCTCTTTCAATCCTCATTTCACCCTCATTTTGGGATAACTTCCTGTTCCTGTGAAACTAGGAACTACATTTCCCAGACTCCTTTGCTCTACCAGTTAGAGGCAATTACTTGAGATTTGGAAAATGGAAGGAAGCAGAGGCCATCTTCCAGTTGCTCTTTCTTTTGCAAATATACTACATTAAGAGGGGCCTGAGGCATGGGCGGCAATGGTGGAAGCAGCTGCTGGAACACCAGATACCAGCTGCTGTGGGATTTTGACACCAACAAGTGATGGCTCCTGATTTCCACTCCTCCAGCCCTGCTGGTGTTTTTGGAAGCATCTAAGTCCCATATTAAATCCCATGTGTCTCAAGTACCTAGAGTGATGATTCCTGTTTCTAGAACTGAATCCTGACTTGCTTAGAAGTGGTTGTTTCAACTAAAGAACTCTCATATGGAAACTCCCGTGAAACACTTTATTTTGTACTACTGCTTCAAAGTGGCTTAGATTTAAATCATGAGTTAATTTCCATGTTTAAACCAGTTCAACATTCTTCTTGATGCCATTCTCTTTGAGAACTGTTAACAAAATATAATTGAAGTGTTCTGGGATCTTGAAAAGTTAACTCCAAGTATCACATTGAAAGAGGCAGAGTACATTTTTGTGATTTTAACCCAGCCATTGTCTTTCTTTATACTTTATTTGGTTGAGAGGAAAATGGCTCCTGACATAAGTTTGCCTCCTAATATCCATTCTTCCTTCCTTTCTTAGTATCAAGAACCCCAATTTTTAGCTGGGGACACTACTTCCCAGCTAAAATTCATTCCCACTCTCCCTTACAGCCAGGCATAGCCATATGACTAAGTTTTCTTCACTTAAATGTAAGAAAAAGTGTTTTGTGTAATTTCTAAAAAGCGTCTTTAGAAGGAGGGTATAAATCCTCCTTTGCCCCTTCCTCTTTCCTGTTGGCTAGAGTACGAATGTGATGACAGGAGCGCTAACAGCCATCTTGGCTTGTGAGGCAGTATGGTAATCATGGCAGAATAGAAGAGAAGGAACTTGTTGCCTACGAAGCTGCTATATAGGACTGGATTTTTTACCTCCAGATTTCTTTTACATCAGAAACAAACAAACAATCTCAAACCCTATAAAAACCACGGTTATTTTGTTTCTGTTTTGTTATTACCTGTAGCCAAGCCTATGCCTAATTAATATAAGAGGAACAGCCAAACTTTTTCTCTTCCTATTAGCCATGGACTGTTTCAGTTTTTAAAAACAAGCGCATTCTCAAAAGCTGCCTCATTACTGAGACACAATAGGACATGCTGCCAAAAATGTTGATCTGGGTTTAGAATTAAAGATATAAAATTATTTCACAGAGGCCAATTCTGTGTACACAGCAGCAAAGTTTGCAAGCTACATGAATAACGCTGACTTATTCATCTGGTTGAGTAAAAGGCAAGTCCTCAAGCCTAGCAGATGATCCATTAGGGCTGGAGTTATTGACTCAAAATGGCCGAGTTTCAGGATAAACAGGCTCTCTGTTGGTCATCATGTGCCCACACCACAGCTGACAGCACATCCAACGGCACAATCTGCTTTGCAGCTCTCTATTCCAGAGCCCATAGATCAGAGGGTTAAGACATTGGGCAAATGCAAAGACTCCAAAAAGCACCAGATTTAAAGCAAAGAAAAACACCCCACACATCTTTCCCAAACCTATGAATATCAGGGTTGGTATCACATGTAAACCCATCTGCACTAAATGAATAAGGACTGTTTTCCTTGCTTTGATATTTGATCTATTAAAATGGCCAGCCCGTTTCCCTTCTTGGTAGATCAGAGAGTAACTTACAAGGATGATGGACAGAAGGAGGAAAAGGAAAACCATGCCAATGGCTCTGGCAGCAGAGCCATTCAAGATCACAGGGCAAAGGGGTTCAAGTTTAAAAACAGCACTCTGATAGGGGCTGGTGCCCTCTATGAGGAATAAGCAAACATTCTTAAATATAATGATTGTCCAAGACCCAGCCAGAATCCTATACTTAATTGAATCTACCAAAGACAGAGACTTCAAAGGCCGGCAAATGGCCAGATAAGTGTTGACAGCCATCAAGGCCAGGGTGAAGAGGATCCCTTCTCCAACACTTAGCTGGACCCCAAAAACCACCCAGCACATCAGCACTGGACTGCTGGCCAGCAGAGCCCGCATCCCTTGGAAAATCACCCCTAGGCCACAGTAGGAGGAGATGCACAGCAGATGGTGGCACAGGAGGATATATCGGACCTCTTTCCTCAGCTTCGAATTCTGTGACACTATTGTGATAATGATGACAGTGACAGACGTGGCAAAGAAGAAGGCAACTGTGTACACAGAGGCCTTCACTGTTGCTTCCAGCCTCAGCCAATCTGATATGTTGCAACGTTCAGAAGTCAAGTTCATGATCTTTCAGGGCGACTTGGCTCCTGCAGGATTAAAGAACAAGGAAGAGTGAACCTTAAAGCCTCTGGTGTGGTTTTCTAGCTCTGTGATCTTGCAGAAATCTCAAGAAATACATTGCACGTTTTTCTGTATAGAGGACAACAACTTTAGACAGTATTGACACGGATCAAAGAAACTGGAAAAAGCATCTGTGGTCTTCGCTTTATTTCAAGAGAGGGGCACGTACTCCAACAATCCAAAAGGAAAGTGCTCTCAGGAGTCAGCAAATTGCTCAAAATCAGGTCAAGGTTTTATTCTCCATGCATCCTTTTCCATCTTTGATTATGAGAACTTTTTCAATTTGGAGACAAAAAGCACAACATTATAAAGCTCAGCTGATGAACCACCAAGCACTTGTTAACACTTAGCACCTGCAAAGGTCTGGGGAAGGCATAAAGGCAAGAGCTGAAAGGAATGTAGGGAAGCCATTGATGCAGAGTCCTGAATTCATTTGGGCCCATAAGACAGGACAGGGATATTAACAAAATGAGAGCAGTCCCAGGTGACATTTACCCAGTACTTTCTAGGGATCGAAGCTATTTTTAGAGCATATTCCTCGCCAACCCTGGGGTATGTTTTATTTTCCACCAAGTGGTTTTATTATGCACTTTTCACAGATGGGAAAACAGACCTGAAGAGGCTAAGTAACCTGCTCGGGGCCATATGGTTATTGGGTAGAGGGGCCAGGATGTGAATTTCAGAGTACAACTCCAGAGCCCAGTCTCACAACCGCTATAGGGATGTACTTGTCAAATGCAAGATCAAACAAATGCACACTCTGAGTTCTTCTTTGGCCAATGTCATTGGCCCTCAATGTCAACTGGACCCCATTTGTAGAAATATTGTTTCTGTTGTTAAACTGGAAGACTGCACATCCAGCAAGGTTCTGGGATCTTAGGATTACTGAGGGACCGTGACCACTGAAATGGGGTCTTCTCAAGTAGGAACAGTGGTGAATGGCTGTGTGCTGCAGCCTGGGGATCCCCCAAATTTCAGGATCACTGTCTCTGAATGTCTACTGTAGACATGCCAACCTTTGTCTCCCCGCTATCGCTTTACTCACTTCCTCACCACCTGTTGCATCGCCTCCCGCATCAGAGTTGATTGGAACTAAGGGTAGACATCTGACTCACAGGGAATTATTTCGGACACTGAGCCGAATCCAACAGTGACGGCCTCTTAAAAACCTGACTGAAGAATTCTCAGAGGATGGAGTCCGAGCGTGATATCCTGTGATTGACCTGCCAGCCATATTGGCACATAGGTGAGTAGAAGAAAGCGACCAAGAGAGGTAAGAGAGAAGCAGAGGGAACCAGAGAGTCCCTGCAAGGCTCCAAAAGCCCTTGCAAGACAGAGAGAGAACAGCCTGGGCTCCTGAACTCCTGATTCCACTGAGAAGCTCTGCATTTTCTGTCCTGGGGTTCTAAAAATATAACACACGCCTCTATTATTTGAGTTAGCTTAAATAGGTTCCCTTCTGTTCCTTTATGTCGGCCCCCAGCATTGAGAGTACATAGAGTGGGCCCTGAAGAGGCACAGTACATCATATGGGTTTCCTAAAGAGCGCATCACCGTGGAGACAGTTGCTGCAACGTGCAGAGAATCCGAGACACCACAACTCCTTATGAAATTCTTTGCTCAAGGCATCTGTTCTTCCCCTGCGTGTTGTGTTGTCACCCTTTGTGGAGAGTCTCTCCTGTTCGGATGGATTTTTGCACCATTGCCGTGCAAACTCCATGCATTTATTCCTCTCTCTCCAGCCCCCAGAGAGGAATGGTCATTGTCATTGCCAAACTCAATCATCACACTTTCTTTCAGCTGCAGATTTTTTGGTCAAAATCTTATACCAGAACCCTTCACTAATCAACAGAAAAATGCATTATCCGCCCCCATTAAATGCCTCCTCACCGCTCATCCGCAGCGCCCGCTCCTGTAACTGTCCTCGAGGCACCGCCCCAGACACCGAGGGCCCCAGTGAGGACGGCAGGCAGGCGCTGGTGAGTTAGAACTCTGCCCTGCCCGGGGGAGTCCCAAGAACTGGGTTTTAAGCCTAGGGCTGTGGCCAATGAGGACTGTGATTGTGGCTACCGAAGTCACTGTGCTTCTCTGGTCCTTGGTTCCTGACACCAGAGCCGTGCAGGATTGCAAGTTCCACAGCTTTTCTATCTACAGAATCATCCTCGCCTCAAGAGCCAGATCTTAACTTGGGCCAGGAGATTCTGGGCTTTTTCCTTATCCTTGAGACAAGATTGGCCCTGCCCTTGATCCAGAATGTCCCCATCTTATGCCCCATGGTCGAGCCTTGAATAGAACTGCCAGCTCTCTAGGACAGGGGCCTGCCTTGCCCCACTAGGCCCCCTCCTAGGACCTAAAACCCAGCCACTGAGTCCCAGAATTAGGGGGCCACTGCTGGCAGGCTCCACAACAGTGACAGCCTGCCTGTCTGCCTGGGCCTCCCAACAATGCCCACTCCTGAGCTCACTCTTGCAGGGTTTGACCCAGCTGATGGGCTATGCTCCCCCATTATTGGCTCTTGCTCCCCCTCCCCAATTCTGCCCAGAATCCCAGTCAAGTCTGCAGCTTCCCTGCTGGATTCCTCATTTCACCTCAGCAGGGCATCCCTGCACTTGCACGCCCCGCCCCCACCAGCCCCTACACACCTGTCTGGTTCTTTCATAGAACATCCCCGACACCAATGAGCGGGGCTTGGCCTCGCTGCGTTCTAAGACTCGTAACCCTACACAGAGCTTCAGAGGCTCCCACTGTGCTTCCTTTGTGCTTCCTTTTACAAGCTTCTTTTCTCCCCCGGAATTACTGTAGCTACAGCTATAATAAACCCATCTCCCTCCAGGTCTAATACGGTTTCAGGCACCTAGTTTCTGTGGTTTTCTAATATGTTTAACAGACTGATCAATGCGACACATTGTTGTGTCATTCTCCTCCACCAACCTTCATTGCACATTGAAACTCGCAAGGTGAGCTTACCAGGTGGTAAAACGCAGGCGCTGACAAGCAGAAGCCTCTCGACCAGTGGAAGAAGCAAAATACAATGTAGCAAGGTAATAATAACCAGAAACATCATGTATAGTTTTACTTATCCGTCAAATGAGTAAGAACAAAGCAGGGCCCAGGGGAGGTGGAGAGAGACGAGGAGAGGTGCAGATTGCAGGCAACAAAAAACAGCAAGAGCCAAGGTAGGGCAAAACCTGGGAGGTTCAGGGGACAATGAGCAAATGCAGTTCGGTACACTGAGGGCTTATCCAGAGGACTAAAGACAGACAAAGTCCGGGACCAGATTTCGATGAGCTTTATTCCATTCCAAGAGTAAAAATTCACCTCGCACACAATAAGGAGCCTTGGTTGATTAAAATTAGGAGCAGCACATGCGACAGGTTAAGAGGACACAGGAAATGCCCACCCTTGCCTGCACGGTGGGGTCTGATAGGAGCTCTATCTTCCAAAGCAGGAAGCCTGGCAGAAGACAAATGGACACAGTGAAGACACTACTATCATAGCAAGTGGCTTAGAATTCTTCTTGCAGAAATAAAATCTCCGGGAGGGTTACAAATCTGGAAAATCAATGAGGGCGAGTTTTATTGCCTTTGATTTATTTATGAGACCTCAGAGAGATGAGTAATTTATTCAGGATCATGCAGCCAGACAGAATCTCCCAGTCTTCAAATTCATATTCCTTCTCAGAGGTATATTTGCCTATCAAGAGCTCATGGCAACAAAAGCCATATAAGAAGTCCCCTCCTCTACGTCTTATCTCCACTCATGGTTCGTTCCTAGAGCCTTTTTCTTTGGAAATTCTAAAATGGAAATACCTGTTTTCTTCCAGCCCAAAAGTTTCCTTTGGCTTTAGCTCTGAAATAAAATCCTGAAGCTAAGAATCACATTTGTTCCACAACTGCTGTGATGAAATCCAAACCAGCCACCGCCACTCCCTACGACAATCCTGCTGGAAGCATCTGTGTGGGGAAGGGTGGGATGGGAGCCTAACAAAATCCATGAAACAATGGGTCTCATCCTTCCAAAGAGCCCGGCTTACGGCAAACCCCTGAGGGCAACAGGCTACCCTTGATGGGAAACTGAATATACAAACACATATGGCCAACTCATATGTAAAAATTAAACTCGGATCCACAACCTGTAGCAACCTGCCAGGAAACCAAGCCCTCGCGCCTACAGTAACCTGTGTCTCTTGTCACCATCCAGGCAGCCAGATGACAACCTCTGTAACAACTGGCCCCAAATAGCCAGGACCTGATTAATGATTGGCAGCTTCCCTAATTTTTGTCCCTGCTTCCAACTTAGGACCAACCAGAAAAAGCCAAATAGGTCCCCCCACCCAGGCACACAGACACCCCACTTCTAGTTAGCCCACCTCCAGCTTCCCCAGGCTCCCGTGAGGACATACCTGAGGCCTCCCCATGTCCCCCCTAAGCTCTCCCTCTCCTCTGCCTGCCTCTGAGGCTTTGGTAAAAAGGAAGTGACTGGGGCTGACTCCCTTGCTCTCGCAACCTCTGAATAGTCAGCCTTGGTTTTGCTCATCTGGTTGGTCTTTGTTTCTCTTCAGATCGCTATGAAAAGAAGGTACTAGGGGCCCCCTAATAGCACGTGTACTTGGAGCCATTTCTCCAGGGAGCTAAGGATTGGGTGATGGTGCATTCTTCCTCCCCAGCTTGTGACCCCATCCTAGTCGGCAGCAGGGGGGGGGGCGGGGCAGCGGGGGGCTGAGGGAGACAGATTCCTCCCATGGAGGGACACTGCCTACCTTGATTTCACCATGAGTCCAGGGTCACTGAGCTGGGAGATCTCCGCCTTCTCTCACCTCCAAGGGCAACCATTCCTGAACAGCCACCCCACGTCCGAAGAAAACCAGGGGAGCGTTGGGTAGGTGCTAATGCAAGGGAAGGGTCTGGAAGGGAGATAAGAAGAGGGTAATGACACAAACATAATATAACAGTATATATTCGAGCTGATTGCTCACTATGAGGCAGCTCTGGGGGGAACTGACTTTTTCAATCAGCAAGCCCAGTAAGGAGGCACAATCATTTTTCGCATTTTTTCCCCCAAAAGAAAACTGAGAGACAGAGGAAGGAAGGAGCTCATTCAGGGTTAATTAGCTGGTGACAGTGATACTGGAGCTGGGACTGGGCAGCCCACCTGCCGAAGGCAGTCTCTAAACCCCCAGGGCCAGTGCTGGACATCGAGGACGGGTGATACCTAGAGGTTGTGACGGGCTCCCCACACTTCCTCTTGGAGTGTTGCTGGTTAATGGTGAAGTCTGGCCTCCAACCCAATTCTTCTGATTTCTGAAATGACATTTGGTTATTGTTTGTTGAGTTTTTTCCTAAAGGAGCCATACTGGTGCAGGTGAATTGAATTCCTCTTTATTATTATTTTTTAAAGTTTTTTTTTTTTTTTGACAGAGAGAGATCACAGGTAGGCAGAGAGGCAGGCAGAGAGAGGGGGAAGCAGGCTCCCCGCCGAGCAGAGAGCCCGATGCGGGGCTCGATCCCAGGACCTTGAGATCGTGACCTGAGCTGAAGGCAGAGGCTTTAACCCACTGAGCCACCCAGGCCTCCCTGAATTCCTCTTTAAAAAGAAAAGAAAAGGAAAAAAAAGACTTGGCAGGTGTTATGGTCTGAATCATGTCCTCTCCAAAATTCACATGTCGAAGCCCTAACCCCCAGAACTTCAGAATGGGACCGTATTTGGAGACGGAGTCTTTAAAAAGGTCATTAAGTTCGAATGGGGCCATTACACTGAGCTGTAATTTCATCTCACTGGTGCCCTTGCATCCTTGTAAGAAAGGGAGATTTGGACACATGCAGACCCTAGAGATCCGTGTGCACAGAGAAAAGACCATGTGAAGAGGCAGCCAAGGGGAGATCTCAGAGAAAACCAACCCTGGCGGCCCCTCGATCCTGGATTCCCAGCATCTAAAACTGTGAGGAAATACATTTCTGTGGTTTAAGCTCCCCTATCTGTGATATTTTGTTTTGGGAGCCTGAGCAGACTGATCCAGCAGGGAAAAGCAGCTCCTAGCCACCACCTTAGTTCCAGCTCCCTGAGAAGGGCTCAGACTCTCCCATGGGTCTGCCCAGAGTCTCCCCAGAACCTCCACCTGGGAATTTCTGAAGGAGGAAGGATCTCGGAGAGGGAGGAGGGCCTTTCCTTCTTGGGTGCTCACGGTCTGTCGGGCGGCGTCGGCCAGGCTTAGGGCCAGTATCTGACTTACCACCAGTGGAAAGGACCATCAGCTGAAAGCAAACTTCAGAAATGATTTCAAATGCTCTGTGGCTGCTGGCAGAAGGCCAATGAGAAGAAGTGGATACTTCCAGAATAGCTCTTACAATCCTCCCGGAATGATCAGAACTTCTCCTCCCCCATAAGAAACATGCCCTTCTCCCTTCAAACATGTTCTCCCCTCTGCTCTAATTGTGGCCTTACTTCTTCGATTATTTTAAAAAATCACTCCAGTCTGGGAAGCTTTGGTGATCTCCTCTGTTATTCTCCTCAAAGCAGGCAGGAAGGAAGGGAG
Organism: Nasua narica; assembly: GCA_028533885.1. Lineage (NCBI taxonomy): Eukaryota > Metazoa > Chordata > Mammalia > Carnivora > Procyonidae > Nasua > Nasua narica. Next base: position 166,359,283 of record CM052810.1, on the reverse strand, counting down.
GAAACCGGAGTCTACTGAGCACAGTCACTCGCTATCAAGAGCAAGCACATAGTAAATATTAGCTGTGATTGTTGATCGTCTGAGAAGAGCTCACAGAGGTGACGTGGGAACTGGATGAAATCCCAAAGCCTCTGTAGGTGTATCCTGTGATTTCTGAAGGCAGAAAAATCACACGTTTTTCGGAGTGCTTTTTCAGGCAGTTAACTTTTTGAGTTTGAACTTGCCTTTTTATTTATAAAGGGAAATTCTCCAGCGTCCTTCCTCGGTTTTTTTCTGACCAAAATTTTAGATCTACAGCTGTTCTTCTAAGTACTCACAGAATCATTAATCTAGAGACCTGCCGGCTCGCTTTAAGAGAAACTTGGCCCTTTCTAAACTACTTAATGTATAAAAACACATCTTAAAAAACAATGCGTTTGCGCATGTTTACTTGAGGTTTTGAAACACCAGGCTGCCCATGAACAAGGGTAGTGTGAAATAAATCCCCAAGCCTGGAATATAAATAAATATTCGAGGAGGAAGTATTGAAAAAAAGGTAGTTCATAAGAACAGCGACAAAGCTCTTTTCATTCTCTAATCTAAATAATAGTAACTGTGTGTAATCTAACGTTACAGTAACAACGATAACAGAAAGGACACAATTAAAGGACACATTCCACTGTGCTAGATATATCTGCAGATAGAAATAGACAAAAGAGCTATACCAGCATTTCAGAAAAAGATTGTACAATAATAATAACTATAATAATATCATAAGTAACAAACAACATTTTCCATCAATATTCATATAAGCTTAAATAATGAATTTGTATGAAATCACCAGTATACTGGCTAAAATAAGAGTCATTCGATTCTGCTTGGATGAAGCTCTCCACACTGGTGAGGACTAACTAAGAACAAGAGTAGCAGTCTCCACACATAGACATGTATTCACTCAATTGGTGAATTCCAGCTAGAGGTATCATCCAATTTTCGAAAGTTCATGTTTCGCCACTTCACTCTTGCGAAAAACCTGTATTGGTTCCTGTTTTCACTAACCGAAAAGAAGGCAAAAAAGCTGCAGTAGCATTCCGCAGTTGTCCGAGCTGTGACAGAAGCAGCATGCACCCCGAGCGGCGAGAGCACTCCCATCCCACGTCCTTCCTCAGCATCTTGGCTTCAGGCTGCCAGAGTTTTGAACTATGTCTATGAGCTTCACCTCGATTTATTTTGTGCATCCATTAGCAAGATATGTCCTCTGGTATCAGAAAAGTCTATGGGAGTCAATTTTGGGGTCTGGGAATGTTCATAAATTTCTCCATATAAATTAATGGTAATTGCTTCTTTGCTTTATGCCATTTTGGCTTACAAAAGGTTTCCTGGTGGGGGGAGGGGGGACGCCTAGGTGGCTTAGTCAGTTAAGCAGCTAACTTGATTTTGGCTCAGATCATGTTCCCGGGGGCCGTGAGATCCAGCCCCTCACTGGCCTCCACGCTCAGTGCAAGGTCTGCTTGAGATTCTCTCTCTCCCTCTCTCTCTGCTCCTCCCCATGCTTGCTCTCTCTCTCTCTCTCTAATAAATAAATTTAAAAAAATGGGACACCTAGATGGCTCAATCATTTAAGGGTCTGCTCAGGTCATGATCCCAGGGTCCTGGGATCAAGTCCCATATCAGGCTCCTTGCTCAGAAGGGAGCATGCTTCTCCCTTTGCCCGCCACTCCCCCCTGCTTGTGCGTTCTCTCTGTGTCTCTTTGACAAATAAACAAATAAAATCTAAAAAAAAAAAAATCTTGTGGGAACACTGTACTTTCAAATAGCAGGATAAATCTGGACATGTGTGCCCACCACTGTGGATCTAAGAGTTGGAGATACATCAGTGACCAAAACACACCAAGTCTCTGACCTCATGGAACTTACACAGTCCTGAGCCCTTGTCACTAACCTAGCAGTCAGTAAACAGATGGTAATTTTCTCCCTTGCTCCCTATCTCTCCAGATTCCAAAGGTCAATAGGATGTCTATAAGCCACAGAAAGCAAACAGCAATCTGTATGTTGCTAAGCATGTGGTTCATTGCCAACACTATTTCCCAGAATCTGAGAGGATTTTGTCTTTAGTCTCCTGGTTTTGCATTTATTTTTGAAACACTGAAGTTATTTTCTTTTCTTTTCTCTAAAGATTTATTTATTTGTCAGAGAGACAGAGAGAGAGAAAACAAGAGAGAGCCATCCAGGCAACCTGAAGCTATCTTAATGTTGCATTGTTGAAATTATTAAGCTTTTCAAAAATTAATTTACCTGTGTATCACTTTAAGATTATTAAAGCTTATAAGTCAACAATAGTTGCCAAGATAGTGAATTGTGTGTTTTGCTGGTAGGAAATCCTCTATACCATAATCAGTGGCTTTCTTTCTTGCACAGTTAAAATAGTTGGCCCATCCCAGGCAACAACACACACCCTTTCTATCTTAGCAGACCACACCTGGCTTTAGCCATAAACCAAATGTTTTATCAGTACATTCTTGGCAAACCTGAAATCACCAGATTCCATGAAGCTCTTTAGCTTTCTCTCCCTGACTCAACATTGGGAATTATTGTAAACTTTCTGTCAGATTTAACTCTATTCCCCCAATTAAGACACAATGTAATTATAGCTATTCTTTCTTTCTTTTTTTTTTTTTGTTATTCGACAGAGACACAGCGAGAGAGGGAACACAAGCAACAGGAGTGGGAGAGGGAGAAGCAGGCTCCCTGCTGAGTGGGGAGCCCAATGTGGGGCTCGATCCCTGGACCCTGGGATCATGACCCAAGCTGAAGGCAGACACCTAACGACTGAGCCACCCAGGTGCCCCTTATTATAGCTAATCTTATTATTCTTTTTTACAGGCTGTTATTTGTTTCACTGATGAAAAAGAACCCCTTTAGTTTTGAAGTCCACATATAATATACACTGCTTGTCAAGTATTCTTTTCTGTAGTAGGTATCTTTGAGTAATATATATTATGCTTGATTATATGTGTCATGCAAAGTCGATTCTCTTTACTTAAAAACTGTATGATTTTTACTTAGCATATAGTTGATTATTAACTTGAACTTTTACTTAACTATTATTTAATTGATTTCTCTCAGTTTTCAGAATCCTGTATATTGACAAATTTCTTTGGCAGAGATATAAACCCTCTGACCATAGCAGAGTCTATTACCATATGGATAGGCTAGCATTTTTCCATAGCAAAGTCCACTTATACAAAGTTATTAAAGTTCTTGGTTATTTTCATCAACATTTGTATTTGCCTTTTAGAAATGGCATAGAATTTTTAATCATATTTATAGAGCAAATGGCTCTTTCAATATTTATCCTTGTGATAATCTTAAAGTATGACCATTATATTTATCTGTTTATTTAATAGACCTATTCCCAAATAAGAAGCATATTATTGTTATTAATGTTATTTGGCAAACATTATTTATAACTATATTTTGTATTTTTCAATAGAAATTACATTATAAGTATTGGTAAAAAAAATTATTAATGTTGAAAACCTCAGCTGTGTTATCAACCACTTTTGAAAGATCAAAAAAATGAATAATCAGAATTTTAAAATTCATGCCCATATCCAATTTTCTCCACTCATACATTCACTCATTCATTCATTCAATAAACATGTATTGTTTACCCACCTCGTGTCAGGCACTGTGCTAAATGCTGAGCCTGCAGAGATGAATGAGATACGGTATTTGTCCTTAAGAAACTTACTTCTTTGGAGGAGGGAGAAACATATATCTATCTTTCTTTTCTTTCTTTCTTTCTTTCTTTCTTTCTTTCTTTCTTTCTTTCTTTCTTTCTTTCTTCCTTCCTTCCTTCCTTTCTTTCTTTCTTTCTTTCTTTCTTTCTTTCTTTCTTTCAAGAGCTAGTTTCTTCTAACAACTAGACCAAAATGCACTCAGGATCTAGTGTATTGCTATGCTATGTTCACCTGTCTGATTATACTCCCTCTCTCTCTCTTTTTTTTTTTCTTTCAGTTTCTGGTCTCTTCTGATTTGTTTAGCATATATTTCTCTGGGGTCAGTGTTGCTATTTTAGTATTTTATTCCCTTGTTCATTTATTCTTCTCTGGACAGAATGACAAGATGGAAAAACTCACCCCAAGAAAGAAAACAAGAGGCAGTACTGACTACCAGGGACCTAATCAGTATGGATATAAGTAAGATGTTGGAATTAGAGTTCAGAATAGCAATTATAAAGATACTAGCTGGGCTTGAAAAAAGCATAAAAGACACCAGAGAATCCCTTTCTGGAGAAATAAAAAACCTAAAATCTAATTAAACCAAAATAAAAAAAGCTCTTAATAAAATGCAATAAAAAATGGAGGTTCTAACTTCTAGAATAAGTGAGGCAGAAGAATTAGTGATATAGAAGACCAAATGATGAAGAATAAAGAAGCTGAGAAAAAAGAGAGATAAACAACTATTAGATCATGAGGGGAGAATTCAAGAGATAAGTGATACTATAAAGTGAAACAATATTAGAATAATTGGGGTCCCAGAAGAATAGGAAAGAGAGAGAGAGGCAGAAGATACACTAGAGCAAATTATAGCAGAAAATTTCTCTAGTCTTGGAAAGGAAACAGGCACTCAAGCCCAGGCGGCAGAGAGGAACCCCCCCTAAAACCTATAAAAATAGGTCAACATCTTGACATATAATAATGAATCTTACAAATCTCAGAGACAGAGAGAAAATCCTAAATGCGGCTCAGGACAAGAGGTCCTTAACCTACAAGGGTAGAAACATAAGACTGGCAAAAGACCTATCCACAGAGACCTGGCAGCCCAGAAAGGACTGGCATAATGTATTCAGGGTGTTAAATAAGAAAAATATGCAGCCAGGGATACTTTATCCAGCAAGACAGTCATTCAGAATGGAAGGAGAGGTAAAGAGCTTCCAGGACAAACAGAAACTAAAAGAATTTGTCACTAAGCCAGCCATGTAAGAAATATTAAAGAGTTAGACAAAGGTGAATTTTTTTCTCTTTTCCCCAAGAAGAGGATCTGGGGAAGTTCTTCTTTTTCTTGCATGAATAAACCATGGTGGGAGATAGGGGTACAATGGTTGATGTACATATCCCAGTGGTACGTACCCCACAAATGTATATTTGTGTCATTCTGAACTTGTGAGACTTGTTTCAATACTCAAATAAACTTCCAATAAAATTATAAATCTCCTACCTTCCTTTTCACTACCTCTTGGCCACTTAAACTATCTGCATTCATGGGCTCAGGCTCCCACAAGGTCCACCAAAGAATCAGGCTTACATCATGTTATTGCCATGATTATTGCCAATGTTACCTAACCTGAGCATCTACTTTGTTTCAGACTTTCAGACTGCCTGATCATAAATGTGTGGTTACCACTTAGTCTATGTCTTGACTTCTTGTATATCTGGTCTCAAAACATTGAATATTATTTCTGGATGATCCAGGACTAGAGCCACATGAAGACATTTGCTCTTTCAGAGTTGTCAGAGTGGTACCATGAAGATCCCTACCTGGACCCCAAGGAAATATGACCTGGTTAGAAGGAAAGTGTTCTTACTGGAGGAAGTGCAGTCTCCTGACAGAGAGCCATTGGTGATAAAAAAAGATGAGCCAAAAGTGAATGGGGACCAGTCAGGGGACTTCAGTTTGTGTAAACAGAAAAGTAAGAATCCATATAACTAAAAAGGGATGTGTTATCTATAAGTGGTCCTCCCAAAAAAATGCATCCTATTTTCACACTTGAAGATGGTTTCCTTTGAGATTAAGAGGCCTCTTTGTACAATATCAGGAGGTGACTAATTTGATCCTGGAAATGTAATCTATGGAAACCATTGAGTGTACTTATAAGTTCAACAGAAAGGAATTGAAATAATAGCTAAAATAGAAGAATGCTTTTTCCCTTGGAAGCAATGAAAAGCAAAGAGTAAGAAGTTAATAATGCTTCACCATTAAAGAAGCAAAGAGGCCCCAGTTAATGTAATATCCTGTTCTATTCAATAAGCATCTCCCATGAGATACTTATGAGGTTGACACAGTATTATGATTTTATTCTGCTATGTCCTAGAGTACTGTGAAATGCCTATAGTTAGTTAAATGGAGAAGTAGGGCAGAATCCCGGCATTGCAGAGCTCCAAATCTTTTAGGGAAGATAGATGTGTAAGCAAATAGCTTCAATAATTTAAGTGTTTTAATTCAAAGTGCCATGGAAATCAGAGGAAAGAGTCTAATCTTCCTAGAAGAGGTAGGGAAAACTTTTCATGGGACAGTGTTCTAAGAAATAAGGAACATTCATCCATCCAGATAGCCAGCCTCCTGTTCATCCATTTATTAGGTATGTGTTAAGTACCTCTGACTATTCTAAATGCTGTGGACACCCACTGAACAACAGAAACCAAGTCCTTCTTTGAGTGAATTTGACATTCTGGTGGGTTACCAAGAGAAACACAGAATGGCTCCTTAAAACCACCCAATATCCACCTTCAGGCCTCATTTCTTCTCTCACAGTTATTTTCCTACTGAGACCAGAGTGCCCTAACCACGTAAACCCAGAGCATTTCCATCCTTTTGATTAAGTACAGTTCTCACCATGAAATCAAAATGCCAATGAATTGTTTACCATCATAGTGGGATAATTCCAGAAGGGCATGATTGGATAAAATCAGGTTTCTGAAAATGCAGAGCTGAGAATCAATTTCAAGCAGAAATAAAAGTCAGAAACAGGGTGCCCAGCCTGACATGAGAACTCCTTACCTTACACTACCAGTGCAGGTCTTTTATGCCAGTGGAAAAACGGGTTCTCTTTTCCAGGAAAAAAAGTATATGGAAGAACAACAGGAGTTTCTCCAAGACTCCTAGGAAGAACTCCCAACACCCAGCATCTAACAGAAGTGAATCAAGCAAAGTATCTCACTTCACATTCTCTCAGACCCCTGAGTCTTCAGACCTAGGGTGCCTTCTGTGCTGGCTGCAACCAGCGTCACTCTGCGATTCCCAGTGTAGAGAGCTGCAGGACCTCAGAGAAAGCAGGGCTTTTTTGTGATAACCACTTCCTGAAAGAACACTCCGCGTCTTCTGTCCAAGAGGGAAGTGGAGGAACCCAGGGCCAGCGCCTCCCCTTTTGCACGCCTTCTGGGGTTGGCACCTGTTTCATGGTGTTTGAAGGTGACAAGAGAAAACGTTTCTAGAGAAAGCTTAAAAATTTCCCCACCCCAGCATAAGGGAAACATTCAAGCCACTGGAAGCAGCGGTTTTGAGCCAGACTAGCCTTCAAAAATCTCATGTTACATCTACAGAAATGACCACAATTTCATAACAGAGGCAAGAGAACTGCAGTTAGAAGCTTCTGCAAGGCACAGTTGGTGCCATTCTGAAAATTCATATTTCCTGTTTGCCAACATGTCTGCTTTAAGTCTCTCAAGCTGCTAATTACACTGCAAGTGTTACGCACCAACTTTTCCTCTTATTTATAGCCTTCATTTCTTTTTAAAGTTATTCAAGTAATATGTTTGTTGTCAAAAATGTAAAATAACAGATAGACATAAATAAGAAAAATCAAAATTCCCCATAATTCCACCTGAATACAAGCACTGTTGGCACTTTGATGGACAGCCTTCTAGCCTTTTTTCTGCGGTGAGGATGAGCTTCTCAACATCCATTCCACCCCACACCCCTGCAGATTTCTTGGGATTTACCCCACGTCTACCTCCATTATGGAGCCTGGTTTGGCTAAAGTAAATTACAATAATCTTAGGCTCTTGCCACAGTGGTTTTTTTTAGGGATCAGCACCTAAGCCAGACCTAAGCCAATCAAAGCAAAGCATTCCTCTGGCCACGGGGAAAGGCACGTGATCAAGATGGTCCAATCAGAGCAAAGCCTAGGACTCCCACTGAGCGAAGCAAAGGACTCCCACTGAAGGGAGCGAAGCCTAGGACTCCCTTCTCTGTGTTTGGACAACAGGAAGCTGTTGGTGGCCAGCTTGCCAACGCAACACAAACCGGCTTTCAGCTGAGGCAGCTGCTTCAGAAGGCAGAAAAGAGATCTAAAAAGAAATTGGGTTTTTAAGGAACTTTCAGAGCTGCTACATTAAGCGCACACCAAAACCTACCTTACTTCTGGAGTTTCTACTTATATGAACGAATACATTTGCTTGTCGAAGTGAGTTTAAATTGAATTTTCTGTTACTTGTAACTTGCATCTTAAATGACTCATGGAGATATTTTTATTAAAGCAAGGCCATATTGCACACACTGTTTATAACTTCCTGCTTAAAAATACATTATTACCATCCTTTCTTTTTAAGATAAATATACTTTTGCAAAATTATTAATTGCTTCAGAGTAGTCCATTATATGGACAGACGTTAAATTACTTACCCAGTTCCCTTTTGTGGAGTATTTATATTGTTTCTGGGTTTTTCCATATTATGTAAACAATTCTGTGTTGAGTTTTCCAAATACGAAAGAACATACTTCTTCCTTAGGACACGTTTCTACTGTAGAATTTCTGATTCAAAAGTATGTACTTTTTCAAGGATTTTGATTCATATTGCCAAATGGCTCTCCCAAAGGTTTGTTTCAATTATATTTCAACCAACAGAGCATGAGGATGCCCAAAAAACCTCCCTCCTCCCAGCCAAGAACCCACAATACATATAAAGTTTCAACACACATACCCTCTGTCTATATGATAAATGGTTTCCCATGGCTGTTTAATTTGCATTTAAAAAATCATATAGCATGTTTACAATGTTTACTTTTTGCATATGTATTTGTTTGTTGTATTTCTCTTTTTCTAAATTGTCACTGCCCTCCTTTGCCCATTTTTTAAAAAGATTTTATTTATTTGAGAGAGAGAGCATGAGCAGTGGGGAGGGGCAGAGAGAGAGGGAGAAGCAGACTCCCCACTGAGCCTGGACCCCCCCCCCCCAAAGCAGGGCTTGATCCCAGGACCGGGACCTAAGCCGAAGGGAGACATTTAACCGAGTCACCCACGCGCCCCAACTCTTTGCCAATTTTTAATTGAAGCATTTGTTTCTTAAAGATTTTTAAGAGCTGTTAATATTTAAGGTTATTAAGCACTTGTCTACTATTTACATTGCAAATCATTTCACAGCACGCCATGTGCCTTTTACCTCACATGTGGTATTTTTTACTGTTCTGAACTTTTCAATTTTAGTTAAATCAATCTTTCTTTTTATTTTTTTCTCTACCGTTTTTGTGACATTCTCTAACCTGAGAACTCACAGTCATCTGAGTTCAGCCTCCACTAGTAAAGATGACCTGATGTAACAGTAACAAATCAATGCTGGGGATGCTTGAGGCTCTTAACCTTCGGAAGGCAGCCTGGGATTGTCCGAACCACGACCCCCCTGACAGCTTCTCCCCAGCCTCCTCTAAAGTGAAATATGTTTGTGATAAAATTATGGCCCGTGGGATGAGAGCAGATGTGATGTATGCAACCTCCTGGCTGTGCTCTTTAGCAAGGGAAATGCCTTCCCCTGCATTTTCACTCCTTCCTTGGGTTGGGGTGAAGAAATGGGGATAATCTTGTAGATAAGCAAGATACCTGGGGATGACAGTGCAGTGAGCTAGAAGGACCCTGCGTCAGTGATGCTGTAGAAAGTCCGTACCTCCTAGACTCCTTATAAATGAACTGTTTCTTTCCATTTAATTCCATAAACTTCTCTCTTGTGGAACCACTGTTATTTTGGGATTTTATTAGAGTCAAACCTGTATCCTAACTTAAAAAGTAACATGTGGGGGGCGCCTGGGTGGGTCAGTTGTTAAGTGTCTGCCTTCGCCTCAGGTCATGACCCCAGGGTCCTGGCATCAGTCCCACATCAGGCTCCCTGCTTGGAGGGAAGCCTACTTCTCCCTCTCCCACTCCCCCTGCTTGTGTTCCCTCTCTCAATCTGTGTCTCTCTGTCGAATAAATAAAATCTTAAAAAAAAAAAGAGTAACATGTGGTTCCAGTACACACACACACACACACACACACACACACACACCATAAGAGAAGATAAAGAAAATGATTGTTAATGTTAATTAATTCAGGGAATGGGACTATAGGAGTTTGGGAGGAAATTATGAGCTTTTCTTTTAATATTGATTTTATTTTTTTAATCCAGGCAGCTCTAACTCATGAAGTCACATTACCCTCACATGGTTAAACACTTTTTTGTAAGTGTTTTTAAGCCACTTCACTTAAAGTCACAGTCCTAGACTTTATGGGTAGAAGAAAAGTGGCAAGGGAGAAAATATCACAATGGGTGGAAGAGTGTAATTCTAACAAGATTGGCCGAGATTGGCATTGTGGCGTCCATCGTGAATGTGTGCTTCATAACCACCGTGGACCAGTATTCAGTGACATCAGTATATTTCTTTTTAGATGATGCATTTTTATCTTTTTTTTTAAAGGTTACCAGAAAGTTGTTGCAGGACTATCTACTCGATTCTGAGATATAATATATAATGTTTTTCCCACACAAGGAAAAATATTTAGAAAAATTTCAATACACATATGGCAAAAGTTCTTATATTTTTTAAAAAGTCCTTGCAAATTTTAAATATTCATTCACCTATGCTTATAAATAATTCAGATAAGTTATGTTTTTAACATAACTTTTATAACTTATAACTTTAACATTTGTACATGTCCCTTTCGCTCATGGAAAAAGATGCAGAAGGTTGCACAACAAATTGGCAATCATGGTTATTTTCCAGGAAGGGTATCGGGTTAGCTTGGGGGAAAGGGGAGGCCGGAGGAAAACAATGACTTTTTACATTTATCAGGTTTGTATTGTTTGTATCTTTATGATGAGACTGATTTCATACATTGAATTCATTCATTTAAAAAACAACATACCAGTTTTAAATAAACAGTGGGAAAATAAAAGTAGTCTTTAAGTGAAAAATCTATAGCTTGTGATTTTTCAGGAGCTAATATCTTTTAGCTGATTTTTTTTTTTTAAGATTTTTTTTTTTTTTTATTAGAGAGAGAGTGAGAATGAGAGGGGAGAAGGTCAGAGGGAGAAGCAGACTTCCCGCAGAACCAGGAGTCCGATATGGGACTCGATCCCGGGACTCCGGGATCATGACCTGAGCCGAAGGCAGTTGCTCAAACAACTGAGCCACCCAGGCGCCCCTCTTTTAGCTGATATTAATGGATATATTGGATAAGATGATTTCTACTACATATAGTAGAAAACCCCAACTCATATAGACTTGAGACATCATGAGAATCCTTTTCTCACATAACAAAGAAGGTCGTGTAGGCTCCAAGGTCAATTATTTCCCTGGCTTCATGTGGTCGTCAAAGTCCAGGGTCTTTCTGTCTTTTTGATCTGTCATGTTATGCATGTTGGCTGTTGGCCCTCACTTTGATTCCCCTCACAGATGACCACAACAATTCCTGGTGTCATATGTAGACATTACGACATGTGGAGAAAGAAAAGGGCCTCTCTTTCTGAGTTTTCCTAGGACAGAAACACCTTTCTCAGAGCCCTCAGGGTCGACTTCCCTCCAGCCTCATTGGAGAACTGAGTCGTGGCCCCATTCCTGAACCAACCTTGGCAACAGAAGGGGAATTGTCACTTTTGACTTAGACTAGTTGTCAACAATGAGAGATAAACATACAGGAACTGTGCAAAACAATGAACCTTCCTAAATATTATCTCTTCGTGGATAGACGCATAAATCAGAAAACTTAGTATTGTTACATTGTCGATGCTTTCCAAGTTGATCTCTACATTCAGTGCAAAACCCTAGGAGGTTTTTTTTTTTTGTTTTTTTTTTTTTAGAAAAAACAGGAATTAAGTTGATTCTAAAATTTGTACAGAAAAACAAAGGACCTGGCATACATAAAACAACTTTGGAAAAAAAGAACACTACCAAATTTTAAGATTTACTATAAGAACTACGATAATTACGACAGTATGATATTGCTGCATGGAGAGACCTATATCAATGATAGAGAAGTCAATGGAACAGGATAGTGTCCAGAAAAAGGCTCATGTGTATATCACCAATAGATTACTGCCAAAGATGTCAAGGTAAATCAATAGTTAAATGGAGGCTCTTCTCAACAAATTGTGCTGAAACAATTATATACATATATTTATATATTTTTTAAAATGAACCTTGAACTGTACCTTGAATCATACACAGAATGCAACCTGAATGGGTCATTCAAATGGATGAAGCCAAATGAATGGATCATTACCTGAATGTAAAACCAACAACTGTATAACTTTTAGGTGGGGGGGTAAAAAATAGGAGAAAAATCTTTGCCATTTTAGGTTAGGCAGATATTGATTATATAGGACACAAAAAAGCTCAAACCACAAAATAAAAAGTGTACAACTTATTCCATACTTAAAACTTCTGCTTTTGAACTCTTATAACTTAATTAAAATATAAGTAACACAGATTTTTAAAGAGCACAGAATTTGAATAGACATTTCTCCAAAGAAGACATACAAATTGCCAAGAAGATAGGAAAAGATGCTTATCATCGCTAGTCATTAGGGAAACATAAATTAAAACCACAATGAAATACCACTTCATATCCACTAAGAGAGTTCGCATCAAAAGGAGAGAAAATAACTAGTGCTGTAGAGGATGTGCAGATATTGGACCCCTCACACACTGCTGGTGGGGTGTAAAATGATATAGCTGCTTTGGAAAACAACTGGCAGTTCCTCAAAACATAAACATAGAATCACCATATGTCCCAGCAATTTCATGCCAGGTATATGCCCCCCAAAATGAAAACCTATGTCCATACGAAAACGTGTACAAAATGTTCAGAGCAGCATTGTGCCTAACAGCAAAAAAGTGAAAACAACCCGTGCCCATCAACTGATAAACAGATAAATAAAGTGGGATTTATCCATACCATGGAATAGTATTCAGCCATGAAAAGGAATGATATGTGCTACAACATGCATGACTACATTATGTTAAATGAAAGAAACAAGAAACAAACAAACCCATATATTATTCCATTTACATGAAATGTCCAGAATAGGCAAATCTGTAGAGACATAAAGTAAGTGAGTGGTTCCCAGGACCTGCTAATGGATATGGAGTTTCTTTCTGGGGAGATGAAAATGTTCTGGAATTGGATTGTGATGAACCGCACAACTTGGGAAAACAGTTTGGCAGTTTCTTAAAAAGTTTATACAGTTACCACATCACTGAGCCATTCTACTCCTAGGTATTTACCCAAGAGAATCAACAACATATGTTCACACAAAGCCCATATACAAATGTTCATAGCAGAATTATACAAAATAGCCAAAAGGTGGAAACATTCCAAATGCCCAGTAACTGGTGAATAGATAAACAAATCTTGGTATATTTACACCAAGAATACTGTTTAGCAATAAAGAGTTAAGCTACACTAATATGCACTGACACAAAATATGGGTAAACCTCAAAAGCATTATGCCAAGGGAAAGAAACCAAATACAAAAAGATATCAAACGCATAATTCATTTTTACATGCTATTCTGGAAAATCTAAAACTGTAGAGACAGAAATCAGATCAGTAGTTGCCAAGAGTTAGAAATGGAAAAAGATGGCTACAGAGGGGCAGAAGGGAACTTTTTTGTTTTAATGGCTTCTTCTGTCTTGAATGATACAATGGTAAACATTTGTTGAAACTCAAAGAACAGGGGCGCCCGGGTGACTCAGTTGGTTAAGGCTCTGACCCTTGATTTTAGCTCCAGTCATGATCTCAGGGTTGTGAGATTAAGCCCCACATTAGGCTCTGTGCTGAGTGTGGAGCCTGCTTACGATTCTCTGTCGCCCTCTCCCTTTGCCCTTCCCTTTGCTCTCTCTCTCTCTCTCTCTTTCTCTCAAAAACAAAAAACAAAATTCAAAACAAAACAAAAATGCCCTCAAACAACTATAGGATTCAAAGAGTGATTTTTTTTTTACTCTATGTAAATTATACCCCAATAAATAGAATTAAAAATAAACTACATTATCCTAATCTATCTTCTCTCTACAAAAAATAATAAAAATTAATATATATATGAGAATATATATATATTCAGGAACTTATATATTTTTTTAATGTGGGGAGAGTCCTATAAAGAGGAAGGAAAGCCAAGTACATTCACTTCCTCAAAAATGTATACCTTGGGGCGCCTGAGTGGCTCAGTGGGTTAAGCCTCTGCCTTCAGATCGGGTCATGGTCTCAGGGTCCTGGGATCCAGCCCCGCATTGGGCTTTCTGCTCTGCGGGGAGCCTCCTGCCTCTCTGCCTACTTATGATCTCTCTCTCTCTCTAATAAATAAAATCTTTTTAAAAAAATGTACACCTTCTATTTTCCAAAACACAATTAAACACCTATGAATATCCATACATCACCAGCTTCGTAAAAACTTTTAACAACAGAATACTCTGTTTTTGTTGAGAAAGCAATCAGCTTGGCTAAGATTTGCTCTCCCTGTCCCTCTAACCTGGTCACACTTGTTTTCAGCTGGCAACCTCGATGCTAGTTGGGAGAATGTTTGGTTTGGTTTCAAGTGTTTTCACTTCCTCTAAAAGGAGGTTACTGTGGGCGACAGTGAATAAAATAGAGAGTGATACAATTGGATCCAATCTGCCCACAAGAGAGGAGGGTGGGCAGAATCGGTGCTCTGTCCACACTCCTAGGGTCTCTTTTCCGTTCCCCCTGGTTGTATGCTTTCCCTGCCAGCATCTCCTTCTCTCTGAGGGAAGACCACCCTCCAGCCCAGAGCTTGCCTGCTGTATTTAGTAAACCAGTCATCCTGGAAAGAATTCATCCCCCTGGAGGCAGCCCCTAACTAGTGACTGGCAGATAGCCCAACTGCCCCGGTTCCTTTGCACCTGACCAAGACAACGCCAAGGTAATTTTAGAGCAGTGCTTCTCATCCTCTTACGCTCACATGAATTGGCTGGGGCTTGAGTTCAGACGCAGAGTCTGATGCAGGACGTCTTTGAAGGTCCTGTTCCAACAAGCTCCTGGGTGATGCAACGCTGTCATCCACGGATCCACTTTAAGCAACAAGGGTCTCTTGTCAGAGCTCCCTACAGGGTCCAGCCAAAAACAATAGGTATCTACACACCTCGGTGTGCTGGAGCAAGAGGAAGTGCCCCAGGGACAAACTGTGGGTAAGATGGATAAGATGTGGATCCACAGGCAGGCTGGAGGAGGGCTCCTCTCCAGAATTTCCAGAGGTGTGCCAGGATTGAAGAATTCAGCTGACATTCCTGCAGTAGAGGTGTGTTTGTGGGCTGAAAAGCATGAGAAATTTCTGCCCCCCCCCCACCCTCAGAGGCAGTGGGGGGCAACCTGTTTTTGAACCATGGGGAAGGGGCGGTGCACGAGGGAAATCGGGCGTGAGCACAGCGAGGCTGTGAAGGATACGGCTGTTCCTGACAGCAGGGGAGCTGAGGTGGGTTTTAGACCATTTCAAAAAATTTTTTTAAAAAAAGGAAAGAATGAGGGGCACCTGGTTGCTGAGTGGGTTAAAGCCTCTGCCTTCAGCTCAGGTCATGATCTCAGGGTCCTGGGATCGAGCTCCGCATCGGGCTCTCTGCTCAGCGGGGAGCCTGCTTCCCCCTCTCTCTCTGCCTGCCTCTCTGCCTGCTTGTGATCCCTCCCTCTCTGTCAAATAAATAAAATATTTAAAAAGAAAAAGGAAAGAATGATTGTTGACAGGAAGACGGTGTGCCTTTAGGCTCTGGCGGAAGACTGCTTTGTTAGACCACATCACAGAGCACATAAGGGCTGATTGTCAGGCTAGTCTGCAAGAGAGCTCAGGAAGCAATTACCTGCTAACATGTCAAGGTTATGAGGCTGGAAAATGGACACTCTAAAACTCCTGCGAGGACACTTACTTCTCCCCTTGGTTGCCATTCAAAGAGTATTCGCAAGTGCCAACATGTTTTCAGGCTGTATTTTAGGCATTGGGGATCCAAGGATAATCAACATAGAAAAGTGTTCACAGAATTTATATGATAAGTAGGAAACATAAATGATAAGCACAGCAACAGATACATACAAAATATATCAAATAACTGCCAAGTAGAGAATTAAAAAGAGGTGGAGTCAAAGCAAGGGACTTGGTAGCTACTTCGGAATGAATGGTGAGGAAGGATGTCTTAGTCCATTCAGGCCAGTATAACAAAATACCACAGGGTATGTGGGCTTATAAACAACAGAAAATTATTGCTCGCAGTTCTGGAGGCTGGGAAGTCCAAGATCATGGCTCCTGCTCATTCACTGTCTGGTGAGAGCCAGCTTCCTGGATCATAGAAAGCCATCTCCTTACTGTGTCCTTACATGGCAGAAGGCACAAGGAAGCTCTCTGTGGTCTCTTTCATAAGGATACTAATCCCATTCATGAGGGCTTTGCTCTCAAAACCTAATCATTTCCCAGAGCCTGCCACCTCCAAATACCAGCACCCTGGAAGAAGAGGTTCAACATACGATTTGGGGGAGACATAAACATTCAGTCTGTAGCACAGGACCTCTCTGAGGAGGCTACATTTAAGCCGAGATTTGACCAACTTCAGCTACATAATGAAGAGAAAGAACACAGCTGATGAAAGGAACAGGTAGTGCAAAGGCCCTGAGGCATGAATATTCTTGGCAATTTCAAGGAACTGAAGGATCAATGTTCCTACAACAGAATGAATAAAGAGAAGAATTATTTGAAAAGGTATGGGAGAGGAGTCAGATATTTATAAGCTAGAATAAGTTCAGCTAAAATTTAATTTAGTTTGACTTTTCCCCCCAATTTGGTAGCCAACATCCAATATGGATCCCAGTGAATCTTAACCAATGAATAAGCCCCTCCCATGATGACCTGGGGCTGGCTTGTATGAACAATAGAATACAGAAGTGATGGTTGGTTTGTGACTTCTAAGGGTAGGTCATAAAGACACTGTAGTTTCTGCCTTTGTCTTTGGAATAGCTTTGGGGGAAGCTAGCCACCATATTGTAAGGATACTGGAACAGTCTCATGGAGAGGCCCACGGGAAGAGGAACAAACTTGCCAGCAGAAACTTGCCAGCCTAGGAAAGCCTTCATACCACCACAGCCCTGGGCAACATCTGGCTGACACACTCCGAGCTAGGACCACTCAACCAGGCTACCCCAAAAATATATGCTTTTTTCATGAACTACTTGAATGTAACTTGCAGGATACTTTACCCCTAATACTTCAGCATTCATCCCCCAATACTAGAGAACTTCTGCTATATAACCACAATTAACATTACTACATAAAAAAAAATTAGCAATAATTCCATACTATCATCTAACATCCAGTCCATATTCAGATTTCCCAGTTGTCCAAAAAATATCTCTCTGGGACTTTGTTTTTTTTCTTTTTGTTTTTTAATTGTTTTTTTTTAAAGATTTTATTTATTTATTTGAGATAGAGACAGTGAGAGAGAGAGCATGAGAAGGGAGAAGGTCAGAGGGAGAAGCAGACTCCCCATGGAGCTGGGAGCCCGATGTAGGACTCGATCCCAGGACTCCAGGATCATGACCTGAACCGAAGGCAGTTGCTCAACCAACTGAGCCATCCAGGTGCCCTCTCTGGGACTTTGAACCCATTTTACTTGCGATGATAATTCACGAATAGGTCTTAAGCAAGAGATTGGCACAGTCTGATTTGCAACTTCAAAAGTTCAGTCTGACTTCTGTGTGGAGGAGAGATTTGAGGGGCTAAGTTAATTTCCTGGGGCTGCTATAATAAATGATGACAAACTTGAATGTATTTTTATTTATTTATTTATCACAAATAAGAATTTATTTCTCGTGGCTCTGGAGGCCAGAAGAAGGAAATCAGCAGCGCTGGGCCAAAAATCAGCTGCTGGTGGCTGTTGGCATTCCTTGGTTTATGGCTCCGTCACTTATGACCTCTGCCCTTGTCTTCACGTTGCCTTCTTCTCTTCTGCATGTGCCAAGGCTCCCTCTGCCTCACTCTTACAAGGGAACTTTTGACTGCATTTAGCACTCACCCTGATAATCCAGGATAATCTCTCCTCTCAGCATTCTTGACTTAATCATATCGGCAAAGACCCTTTTTCCAAATAAAGTAGCACTTACAGACTCCAAAGAATAGGACCTGATGTCTTTAGGAAACCTTATTCAGCTTCCTGCATGGACCCAGAAGAGAACTGAGAGGACCATTGGCAGCCCCTGCCCATGTCCAGGCAAGATGTCTATGTCTTGGAATAACAGGGTGGTAGTGAAGAAAAAGCAGTGGACAGATTCATGGCAGTTGCTAATATATTTGATACGGAGCAGTGGGAGCTGTGGGAAGACTGTGAGAAATCAAAGAAACCCCCTCAAGCCTGTCTAGTACTCCCACTAATCTCCACTAACTGGGTTGTCAACGCCCTGAGAGCCAAAAGCCTTTCATTTTGTCATCACCTCTGGGTCCCAGGCTAGGGCTTGTCTTATGGCGGGTCTGCACCATTATTTAACTGAATTGAAAAAAGATACGGGAGTCAGAGCATCAGTTAGCCTCTTTGCCAGTTTAGCAATGTGCAGAAATGTCAGAAAAAGTCTGCTTAGGGGACACGTGGGTGGCTCAGTCGGTTAAGAGGCTGCCTTCAGCTCAAGTCATGATCTCCGGGTCCCAGAATCGAGTTCCGCATTGGGCTCCTTGCTCAGCGGGGAGCTTGCTTCTTCTTCCTCTGCCTGCTGCTCCCCCTGCTTGTGCGCTCTCTCTCTCTCCTGCAAATACAAACAAATCTTTTTTATTTTATTTTTTCAGTGTTCCAAAATTCATTGTTTATGTACCACGCCCAGTGCTCCATGCAATACGTGCCCTCCTCAATACCCACCACCAGGCTCCCCTAACCCTGTACCCCCCTCCCCTCCAAAACCCTATTTGTTTCTCAAAGTCCACAGTCTCTCATGGTTCATCTCTCCCTCCGATTTCCCCCAATTCACTTTTCCTTTCTTTCCCGTAATGTCCTCCATGTTATTCCTTATGTTCCACATAAGGAACTTAGTGGAACAAAGTTTTTTTTGTGTTATTCCTTATGTTCCACATAAGGACTTTCCACATAAGGAAAGTCATATGATAATTGACTTTCTCTGCTTGACTTATCTCCCTCAGCATAATCACCTCCAGTCCCATCCATGTTGATACATAAAATCTTTAAAAATCTTTTAAAAAAAAAAAGACTCTTCTCTCTTTCTTTAAGATTTTATTTATTTATTTACAGAAAGGAGAGAGATCACAAGTAGGCAGAGAGGCAGGCAAGCAGAGAGAGAGGGGGAAGGGGGCTCCCCACTGAGACCGATGCGGGGCTCCATCCCAGGACCCTGAGATCATGCCCTGAGCTGAAGGCAGAGGCTTTAACCCACTGAGCCACCCAGGCCCCCTTGAGACTCTCTCTTCTATCCCCTTCCTTCCAATTCATGAAGCGCTCCCTGCAAATCTCACCCTTTTGGAGCCTCTCAGGCCTCTGGGGTTTTCTGTTAAATTTAAACAAAACACAGGAGTCTACTGCTGTTCTGTGGTGCTATTTAAAATGCCGAGGCCAGGCGCCTGGGTGGCTCAGTCAGTTAAGCATCGGCTCAGGTCACGATTCCAGGGTCGTTGGATCGAGTCCCGCGTCAGGCTCCTTGCTCGGCAGGGAGCCTGCTTCTCCGTCTGCCCCGCTGTGCCTGCCACTCCCTCTGCTTGCTCAATCTGTCTCACTCTCTCTGACAAATAAATATAATATAAATCTTTAAAAACAAATAAATACAAGTAAAACAAAATGCCCTGAGGCAAAACAAATTTCAAGCCAGGAGTACACCCTCCTAATCCCCAAAGCAGAGTTTTTGTAAGGAAAAGGGAGCCGATGAACCACGGTCCTGGACTGTACAAATGGAAAGATGTTTACGCGCAGCAAATGTTTTGCCGTAGGCAATCAGAGAAAGTTGACATCCAGAGAGGGAAGTAGGACAGGAGCAGCGAACTGGAGGACTCTCCGCAGGGCCTGCAGGAACAGAGCGGGCCTCCGCCCTACCCTACAGCCAGAGGCGACACCCGCGCAAGCGCGCCAAGTACGGGTTCCCCAAGGCACTGGGGCCCGCCATCCAGGATCAATCCCGTGGGAGCCATGGAATCAACAGTAACACAAGGCACACAGGCCCCCGTCATTCTGGATCCTCGTCCTGGCAAGGGATGGATCTTAACCCAAACTGACTCGAGAGCACACACTGGTTCAGGGAACAAAAAGCACAGATTCTGGGAAGCACCGCTGGGCTCAGATGCTCGGATGAGGGCATCATTTCTTTGTGTTTCCAACTCAGGTTCTGTTCTCTCTAACCTTAGACGGTGCACCATCCCCATGTCTGATGTGGTAGCAAAAGCTCCCCCCGGCAGTTTGAGGCCTGGGTCCCACAAGCTTAGTGAGGTCAGCAGAGAGAATGCCTCTTTCTAATAGGTAAGCCCAAGATCTGGGATTCGGTGATTAGCTTGGTTGGGGTCATGAAGCCATGCCTAAGCTAATTTCCACACAGAGGGCAACAAGAACAGAGAGATGTTAAGTTTTCAAAGGAAACTCCTTGTAGCTTTTCTGTATTTCCTGGGACTGCATGAAATCCAAAACCAAAGGCGGAGAAACAGGAAAAGAAAAAAACAGTGAGATTAGCCAGTTTCCTGCAACATTGTTAACGAAGGCCACAATAACACTGTTTGATACCAAATGGAATTCGGCACCGGAAAAAAATCAGTTAGCAAGTAACAGGGAATATTCCTGTCCTGCTAAGTGCCAGGCATTGGTCTAAGGACTTTACATACTCTTAAAATTCTTCTCTACTCCTAAATACTTCAGGGAGCATTTCCTAAAAACAAGGACATTCTCATGTACCCCAAGTACAATTTTCAAAATTAAAAATGTAACGAAGTTATAACACTGTTACCTAATCTCCAGACCTGAATTAGATTTAGCACTAGGACTGGTAAAAACAATCTGGACTCCCACATTGCATTAGTTGTCACGTCTCTCTCTTCTCCTTTAATCTGGACTGTTCCTGGATCTTCGTCTGTCTTTCATGACACTCACCTTTTTTTCTTTTTTTTAAGATTTTATTTATTTATTTGAGAGAGAGTGAAGAAAGAGAGCTCATGAGGAGGGGGAGGAGCAGGGGCAGGGGGAGAAGCGTACTTTCAACTGAGCAGGGAGCCCGCCTCGGGGCTCGATCCCAGGATCTGGAGACCATGACCTAGGCCAAAGTCAGATTCTTAACCGACTGAGCCACCCAGGCGCCCTGATGCTAACTTGAAGAGTACAAGGAAGTTTTGTTGTTGTTTTTTTTTAATATCCCTTAATTCGGGGCTGTCTGCTGTTTCCTCCTGTTGAGATTTAGTTTATGTGTTTTTTTGTCGAGAGTCTCACAGAAGAAATGCTGCCTTTGTCAGTGCATCACATCGGGAGGCATATGTCCCTTGACTTTATATGCTCTAAATCATTTACACCTCACAACAACGCAGGGACTAAATATTCTCCTACTCCTCCTCCTTCTTCTTTCTTCCCATTGACCAGAAGAGGACACCAAAGATGTACGGAAGCTGAGTCACTTCATTAAGAGGTGAATAAAGTAATTAATGTTGGGTTTTGAATCCAGGTGATGAGGTTCCAGGGTTTATGCTCTTAACCTCTAATTCATGCTGCCGCTCAGAAGGACGGCCATCAGGCCATCTTCTCTCTGCGGTAGAATGGGTTTAGATGACACCATTCTCACTATGTGAGAAGGAAGTCCCCTGCTTACATGCCAAGCATGTGCCTCGTGGGCATTAGCCTACTTGATCCTCACAATAAGCCTTTGCTCTGGTCGTCATCCCATCGACTCTACGGCTAAACAGAGGGGAGAGTGGAGTCCAGCTCAGGTCTGACGGACCTCACAACCTAAATATCTAAGCAGCATGTGCTCCTGGCTTCTGCCACACATGCTCTGCTGCTTTGCATCCAGGAAGAGGACAGCTCTTTGGTTTTCATAATCATTGGTTTACATAGTCCTAGGAGTTTCCTAATGCTGGCCTTTGGCCTTCACAATATATTGAAGTCAACTGATCTTCTCTTGCAGAGGAACCTACATAGGCCCAGCTGGGGAACCTGCCTGGCAAGCAAGGTTACAGAAACCGTCTGGGGCTGGAAGAGCCACGGGTGTCCCAGAGAGAGCCCTGGAACTCCAACTTGCCATCAAGGTGAAGAGGAAAACTGGAAACCACAGACACAAGGCCAAGTCAACATGAGCAAGAGTCAGGCAGAAAACACAGTGGAGGAAGGCCCGAGGGCAGGACAGAATAGAGAGGTCCAAGAACATTGCCACCATGGGCTGAAGAGCTGGAGGCCACTGTGACATCTCACTCATAGGTTTGTCTGTCCGACTGGAAGGTACAAGGTTGACACATAAGAAATCCACTGAAAGTGATCACAGAAAATAGAGTCAGAGAAAAGAGAGCCATCCACCTCCTACGTCAAGTGAAAGAGCCTTTCTGCCAATTCTCCCTTAAACTATATATTGTCCTACAATAGCTTGTATTCATTTTCATGCAGAGAACATTTGTCCCACAAGAAAAGAATGGCTCAAGGGTCCCCATCCAAACTCCTTGTCTCTTGGGTTCATAGCATTCACATCTCATCTCTTCAACTGGATTCATCAGAAACATTTGCTCCTATAAATAAAGACCGAGGTCATGACTGACAAGAGAAAATCCTGGATCTTTCTCATCGCAGTACATAAAGTCCCAGACTTAGTCTTATTCATTAGTGACCTTCTCAAAGAATATGACGTGGAGTTGACTTTTGAACATAGAGCATGAATGTTTAATGTCAATGATCCATTTCTGGACACTGAAATTATTTAAAAAATAGTATAAGTTACAAGTGTACTGTGCTTTAAAGGAAGTGATAAAATTTAAATCTGAACCTATAAAACAATGAAGTTGGCATATAAGTATATTGGCATGTGAGTATTCTTCTAGCCTCAGAAGGATTCATTGGGCATTTCCATTAGTGAACACCCTGAGAGCATTTAAAATAAGACTAGATCTACAAGCAACATTTTGGGAAAATGGATATTGAATAAAAGAAGAAACACCTACAGGGGCGCCTGGGTGGCTCAGTTAAGCATCTGCCTTTGGCTTAGGTTATGATCCCAGGGTCCTGGGATGAAGCCCCACATCAGGCTCCTTGCTCAGCAGGGAGCCTGCTTCTCTCCCTGCCTGCTACTCCCCCTCCTTATGTGTGTGCCCTCTCTCTGACAAATAAATAAATATTAAAAAAAAAAA
>CM052810.1:166304799-166335486 GCA_028533885.1 Nasua narica | reverse complement strand
GAGGAAGCCCCACACTCAATGCCTCCATTTATCCCAGTGTACCCCATACATGTTGATGTTTTACACCTGTGTCATGATGTGGAGAGGGTGGGAGAGCTCGAAGGCCATATGGTGGAGAAAGGCAGGGAACCTGGGGACAGAGTGGTTCAGAATCTTCTCTGGTTCACTTGCTTGCACTCTCTCCCTCTCTCCCTCTGTCTTTCACAGTGTGTAGACTAGGATGATAATACTCAAAGAGTTAGTTTGTATCTTATAATTATGTAAATGCCAAACTTGGGGGTGGAGGGGTTAGAAATTTTTCTGTTATGTTCTTTTGTTTGTTTTAGTTAACCTGGTTGGGCAGTAAGTTAACTGTGATTAGTCAAAACGGGTATTGCTTATGGGGAGATTTAGATAGGAAATGCTGATGGCTCTTTTGCCAGGTGTATCTTTAGGGACCTCGTGAAGATGGGACAGAACTTCGTTTTAGCCACCCCCACCCTACCCCAGTCTCCGCATTAGCTGCTGGAAGCTACATACACCCTCATGCGTCTTGGATAAAACTTGGCAATTAAAGCTATTCGATGTCATTTATTTATGAACAAATAAAATGGAAATGTTGAGAGCAGTTCAATGGCAACTACATCTCTCAACCCATAGAATAAATAATTCAGTGAGAATATCAAGTTCTTAACATTGCTTAGGAAAATGCTATTTCAACTCGTGGACTGAAAAACTGTAACGTTTGTGATATTATTTCACACTTTTTCAGAGATGTAAGTGGGCTTTAGGAAAATGCCAAGTTGTGTTGTTTTGTCTCACTAAACAGAGCTGAGCATTATCCTACAGATTCAATATGCGTGATGTTATTACTTCAAGTGCCCTCCTTAATGCCCATCTCCCAACTGCACTGGGTGTTATATGCATTAAATTTTATCTCTGAAACTAATGAAAATTTTTTTTTAATTTTAAAAAATAAAAAATAAAATAAAATGATGCTTCGCTTTCTGGCTTCTTGGAATTCTACATACAAGTAGGAGAAGCAGAGTGAGGACAAGCCTTCAACAACCCTCCTGATCCCTCAGTAGATTTATCCTCTGGGCCTTGTGCCATTGCAGCTCCTTTCTGGGCTGCGAGCTCTGGAAAGCAAGGGCTACCCCATCACTTCCTGTCCCCAGGCAGGCTGTCCTCTGGCGGGGCGAGAGCAGGGTAGTGGCAGGCTAGACTTCCCCAGGGAATTGGCTCTTAAATCATCTTCCTTCTTTTTCACAATTCAGTCACTCATCTACAAAGCTGATCCAGACGGTGTTTAAGAGATGGCGAGAGGGACTTTTATTTTGTTATCATAAAGTTAATATGTATTTATTATGATTTTTTTGCCAACAAGGTAGATAGATTAAAAGGAGGAAAATTACTTTAAGACCATCATCCAAAGAATAATGTCCCTTAAAATTTTTCTGTTTCACTTCAGTCTTTGAGTGGCTGGATACCTATTTTTAACAAAAACAACAAAGGGATTATTGCACACATCCGATCTTATAGCCCTCCCATGAATAATTCACACCTTCTTTCCATGTCTTCAAACAGCCTTGTACAATGATTGATTGATTTAACATATACTCTAATGTTGGAGATTAGAGATGTTTGCAAGGGAGGGCGGTTCTCACCATGTCAAGGCTTCATTATTATATTTAGCTGAATCTTGAAGGAGGAGCGGAAGAGGAGCAGGAGGTTAGAAAGAGAGACGTGTGTTCCCAAAAGAGAAAAGTGAAGGTCATGCCCCAAAGCTTAGGATGCTGTGCCAAGGTCAAGGTGCCTTAGCAGGGCTGGAGCACAGGGACCAGGGGGCAGATAATCTGCGGAGAACCTGGCAGTGGCAAAGGAGAGTTTGGGCTTGATCCTAAGGATATCTTGACAGTGTAGAGAAATCACATGACAAAATAGCATTTTATGCCTCGCAGCTGTCTGCAGAGCAGGGAGGTGGGAAAGGCCCCGGGCAGAGAGGAGCAACGTGGGCAGGAAGTGTAGCGGTTGAGAATTGGATGGATGTTTAAGACATAGAATCACTTAAAGATAAAAATAATAAGGAGGACAAGGTATGAGAGAAAGGGAAAGTCAGGATGAGCCCCAGGACAGACCCATTAAACCAATCTTCCACTGACATCCTTGGTTCCCCAGCGCCCATTTCTTCCCAGCAAATTCTTAGCCAGAACCAATGCCACGGTCCGGGGATCAACCAGCTTTTCCTATGAAGGGTCAGAGAGTAAGTATTTTAAGTTTCATGGACCACATAGCCTTTTAAAAAGGTAAAAACAATTCTTAGCTTGTGGGTGTGCAGAAAGAGGCTGTGGGCACTGTGCAATCCACCACAGTCTGCTTCTCTAACCCCTGCCCCCCCAAACCGTCCACACTGGAACACTGCTAAGAAAAGCCTCACCTTTGGAGGGGGTCCTCATGTATTTGGGATTATTTTTTAGACCTCCTTCCTCCATGGCAACAACCTGATTTTCAGTAACAACCGTGTAGTGGTTCGCAACAATGAGTATTTTCTTATTTTTCTCTTCTGCTTTAAAAGAATTAATTGGAAAAAAGAACAGATTTCTATTTTGAAGACGTTATTCACATTAAGTAAAACATTTCCTGTATGGACTGCGCACTTCACTGTCCAAACGAAGGTTTTCACCTCATCGTCTTGCCCTGTTTCACTATTTTATGTGTCAAACAGAATAAAATCTCCAGGTAGGCATACAGAGTGGCAGAAATGAAGAAGTCAAGTTCTGGTTCTTTGTCTCTGCAGAGACTGTGCCATTCGTCCACCTCAAACGTCCTGCGGACAGTGGGGACATGTGACACCTTGGGGGCTGCGGACCAAACTGGGTCACAGGGAGTTCCAATGATTCTCAACTCCTGGGAACTTACTCTTGAAGCAAACGTGTGTAGCTCGGGCCCCATGCATGTCGGGGTCAACAGTAGAGCCAGTAGTTCTCTGAAATAGCTCCCGTGGATAATACAGTGTCTACAGAAGGCTAAGTAATAGCCCCATGCTGGTTCGAAGCTTACAGATAGAAAATTAAAAACATCATTGTTTGGAACTTTGACCAGCAAAAGATTTTTTTGGAAAAGGAGTATTTCATCAGTGACGTTGTCTAGATTTGCTGGCACATAGTAATCATAATAAAAAACAGACCAACTTTTAGACTTTTGCTGTTGTTGGGTTTTTGGGTTTTGTTTTGTTTTTATTTTTAATCTTATTTTATTTTTTCAGTGTTCCAAGATTCATTGTTCATGCACTATGAACATGAACATTCATTGTTCATACACACGGAGCACCCAGTGCTCCACGCAATACGTTGTTGTTTTAACGTTCTCCAATGGTGATTCTCGAATTGAGAGCTCCTGGGGCCGAGGGCTCCCGGCGCTCTGTCCCCGGTGCTGCCCGCCTGCAGCTCTGCCCTGCTGTCTAGCTGGGCTCAGCTCCACCTTCGGAACCTCCAGACAATCGTTTCCACTCGTTGTGGGCAACACTCTCTTCCATTTTCCTGAATGTGGAGGACCCTTCATAACCACCATCCTCTTCATTCTCAGCCAGTGACCTCACTTCTACTTCACCTAAGAATTAGACCACTGGGTGTAACTTCTCCCACTGCTTGGCATCGTCCTGTCCATCCACCTTCTGCTTTGCTTCTCCGGATCAAGACCAATCCTCCTGTCCCACCACCTCCAGGATTACTTTCTCCGTCTCTATCTGTCCTTCTCTTACTCCTGATCCTCAGTTCTTATACATCTACTTAATTCTCATCCTAAGAAATAGAAATGAAACCATAGTCTTCGCCTGACCTGGTGTTACCGCCCCCCTCCAGCTCCATCCAGCCTCCAAGCCTCTTTTCTGTGTCTTGTGTATCAGACCTGAGTATCACCATTATTAGAAAGCTCTGGCTCCCATTGTAAAAAAAAATTAATTGGCCTTCTAGTTTACCAGTCTCTCCCAAGCTGGGTTCATATGGGTTGATCTTCTGAGGCAAATCCACTCTGCTGTACCAAGCAAACTCAACGCTTGGACCCACCAAATGAGGACCAGATGCTCTGCCAAGGGCTCTACCAAGGCAAAGCTCCCCTGAAAGGCTGTTTAGAGCCATCTGTCTTCCTTCTGTGACATCTTTGTTGTCACCTGTCAGTATCCATTTCAATAACAGACACAGGGCATGGGCTTTGGAGTCAGGATTAGCTGGGTTCGATTCCTTAGGTTCCTGGGTAGCCATACTTCCCGGTCATGGGAACTTGGGAAAGTCACTTCACTTCTCTGAGTCTATTTCCATTTCGTTAAAATATGGATAATAATGCTTACATATAGGATGCCTGTAGAGATGAAATAGGCTTCACAAAAGCGCTTGGCAGTGAAAAGTCAGGAGTGTTCCCAAATCTGCATAATGACAAGATGAATCTGAAGGCCGGTTTGGTTACGATGGGGAGGTAGAGTGGTCCAAAGAAGAGAAAGCTACTTTTGGCTTGACATTCAAGGAAATTATTTGTCATGTGTATTTCAGAAAATCTTGGAAAATGTATACAAGTCATGAAGATATTGGGTATGATTTTGAAGATGACCCCAAAGATAAGAAGACACTTAAGCCCCACCCAAACATTGACAGTGGATGGGCTTGGATGGTGGTTCTTGCCTCCTTCTTCGTGCACATCCTCATCATGGGCTCCCAGATGGCCCTGGGAGTCCTCAACGTGGAATGGCTCGAAGAATTCCATCAGAGCCGTGGCCTGACAGCGTGGGTCAGCTCCCTCAGCATGGGCATCACCTTGATTGTGGGTATGTCCACCTGTGACCTGCTGTAAAACTAAATTATTATAAGTTGACAATTCCCCGCTGTAAGTAAGGTTTTATATGGTCAAAACATTAGATACTAGATATTAATGATGGTATTATTTTTTTTAATGGTACAATATATATACAAGATCATTTACTGTTTTAACCATTTTTAGGTATACAGTTCATTGCCAAGTGCATTCATCCCCACCGTCTGTCTCCAGAACCTTTTCATCGTCCCAAACTGGAACTCTGCACCCATGAAACAGCAACTTTCCATTCCCATTTCCCTTTCGCCCCTGACCATCACCACTCTATCTTTGGTCTCTGTGAAAGTACCTCATATAAGTGCAGTCATACAATATGTGTCCTTTTGTGCAATATTGTTATTTGGATATTATAAAAAATTCAGAGTATTTTAAATATTGATCATTTAAAAAACTCTCTTTTGCCCCAAACTGTTTTCTTGACTGCTGTAATTCATTATATATTATTACAGATCTGTTTATTTAATATTTGGGAATATTTGTAAAAGATAAAAATTTTAGAGAAAACACCACAAAAGGCAAGTGACAATCTTATTTCAGAGTTCCCATGATTTAATTTGAAGTATTGATCATATGCTGATGAAAAACCTGTTAAACTGCTTTTAGAAAATTTACCGATCTACCTAACAGGAAGGAAGAATAATGTATTTTCTAATTAAACCTAACCACACACCAATCTGTGAAAGTCATTCTCGTGCAGTTGGAAATGCCAGGCTAGAAAGTTATCATAAATATGTTATTATGGCCTATGCGTTTCCTTTTGGGAACTAAATAATTTTTACTGTCAAATAATATTTAATAAGCATCTATTATATACCAGGTGTTTTCCCTTACATTATCTCTTGAAAGTAAAAGCCGTACTTTTACATCAAATTTTTTCTACATTTATTTTTATATATTATTTTAGAGAAAGCATGTACACAAGTGGGGGGAGGGAGGAGCAGAGAGAATCTTTTTTTTTTTTAAGATTTTATTTTTTTATTTATTTGAGAAAGAGAGAGAGAAAGTGAGAGAGAGCATGAGAGGAGAGAAGGTCAGAGGGAGAAGCAGACTCCCTGCAGAGCCGAGAGCCCAATGCGGGACCTGATCCCAGAACTCCAGGATCATGACCTGAACCGAAGGCAGCCGCCCAACCAACTGAGCCACCCAGGCGCCCGAGCAGAGAGAATCTTAAGCAGGCTCCATGCCCAGCACAGAACTCTACTTGGGGCTGGATCTCAGGACCCTGAAATCATGACCTGAGCCAAAACCAGGAGTCCAACGCTTAACCAACTGAGCCAACCAGGCACCCCTACATAGAATTTTTTTTTAATTTCAAGTATTCACAAAATTACACTGGAAACCTAAATAGCCTCAGATCTTTTTCTGGTTCTGTGAGAGTTTGTGAATGACAGGCATCTGTCATTGTTTGATGGGAGTCTCCCTTTTCAGTGATTTCCACATTGGTAATTAACTCCTTGAATCCAGTTCCAAGATTTGTTGATCTTGGCTGGCATTCAGTCAGTGTTATTTTGGATAATACAAATCAGTATTAATAACAGCGGTAGTGCTGATGATGGAAAACAAGGACAAAGTATTATTTCTCAAGATATGTGTGGAGTATTCGTGTTTATCAAAGGGAATTGATAGTAATCTGGTTTTAAAATTACATAATTTTAATTTTGTGTGGGAGGGAATTGCCGGTAAATCATCTGGCCTGCAACATTTAGGAACTGACTCCTTCAACCCTACATTGACCTTGTTAAAACTAGGATATCGTCGTTAAGAAGCAGGAAGGTTTACATCAGTGTATGTAGTAATGTGTTAGTTTTATGTTGGATGTGATTCAGCCTTCTCAATAAGTCAGTGAAGGAAAACTCTGCGTCTAGAATACCTAACATCCAGGTTTTTTACCTTTTTTTTTTTTTTAAGATTTTATTTATTTATTTATTTGACACAGAGAGTGAGAGAGCACAAGCAGGCAGAGCTGCAGAGGGAGAGGGAGAAGCAGGCTCCCCACCGAGCAGGGAGCCCGATGCGGGGCTTGATCCCAGGACTCCGGGATCATGACCTGAACTGAAGGCAGTCACTTAACCAACTGAGCCACCCAAGCGCCCCTTACCTTTTTTTTTTTTTTTTTTAAGATTTTATTCATTTATTTGAGAGAGAAAGTGGTCAAGAGAGAGCAGAGCACAAGTCAGGGGAGGGGCAGAGGGAGAGGAAGGAGCAGACTCCAGGACTCTGGGATCATCTGAACCCAAGCCAAAGGCAAAGGCTTAACCGACTGAGCCACCCAGGCGTCCAATTTTTACCTTTTAAAAAATAAATCTTTAAGGGGGCCTGGCTGGCTCAGTCCATGGACCATACGATTCATGACCTTGGAGTTATGAGTTCGAGCCCCATGTTAGGTATAGGGATTACTTAAAAATAAAATATTTTTTTAAAAATCTTTAAGGGGTAGAACAAGATACTTACAGATTCAATCTAGGAAGTATGTGCCTGCCACAAAAAAGACGACTCGGTGAAAGGTCAGAATAGGAAATGTCCCATTCTTTTCCAAATCATCCAGTGAGGTTGCCTTAGATGTTATTTTGTGTTTCACCAGCTCTACCAAAATAAGCTCTTCAGAACCAGTCCAGAAATTATTGGAAGTGATCTTGAATATGACCCCCAAAATAAGAACGCCTAACTCATAGCGATGATGAAATGTGATGGTCCTCCTTAATTTAATCGGGAGGTAACTATATATTCAAGATTCTGTTTGAGACTCCATGCATCCCGGGCAGTGTCATTTCAGCTTGTAGACTGACCTTTCTACAGGAAAGGCACCTGCTCGATAGTATCTTGGGTCTTAGAAATCATAACACAGCAAGGCTCACAGTTATATAAATAAAAGGTCTTTTACCTTATCGCGACCCTAAATTGCTGTTCGTTATCTGAAGCTGCCTGGTACGGGGTTGCTGAAGATCTATTGGGTGTCTTCCAAGCCAGAAGCTTAGAAAGAACAACTCTCCTTTATTTGCCACTTACCATACGCCGCGTGCACGTTATGTCCATGATCTCCTTTGATCCCGCAGCCTCACTAGGGCCAGCCCATTGTCTCTATCTCACAGGAAGAACACGCAATGCCCACAGCCTTTAAGGAACTTAGTGGAGGCTGAACATCCGATAAGCATGAGAGAGGCTCCAAAGCTGTTCCATTGGACTCAGAATTGTGTCCATTACACCCTACTGCCTGCCACTACATCAGATGAGAACCGAGAATCTGTGTGAAGTGAATAAAATAGAAATTGTTCTTATTTTCCAATCATTGTGAGCCCGTTTGGGTTTTCTCTTTTAAATTAAAAAAAAAAAAAATCTGTGAATTACATGGCAGAGTTGAAAGCCCCTCTCTCTCGGGGGCAGTGGCTGGAATGTAGGAAACTTTATAATTTCATTCTTGTTTTATTCTTTGCTAGCACAGATTTTGCCAGTTTCTTGCCAGTTTCCTGCCCACGGTCCCAATTTTTTAACAAAATGTAATCACCTGCGTGGTCTCTACAGCAGCCTCGGTGACAGCCGTGGGAAGTGTTCTTGGTGGAAGCCGTGGTAGGGAAATCTACAGGCTGCAAGAGGTCACTGTCCTGCTACGTGGAGTTACAGCAGTGGTTACCAGTCCTCGCTGCACATCACATCCACGTGGGGAGCTTTAAAAACCCTGCCCCTCACGCTGCACCTCGACCATTAAATCAAAATCTCTTGTGATGGGATCCGAGCATCAGGATTTTTTTTTAAGCTCCTAAGTGACTCCAGTGCTGAGCCAAGGCAGAGAGTCATTGATGTAGAGGCTCTGATCACCTTACTGCAGGGAAGAGTGAGCCCAGGTGGCCAGGAGTTCAGTGAACTACCTACTTTCATCCGTGACTGTATGCCAGGTTCACGGGGACAGGCAAGAAATTAGAATTTCCTCATGGTGTTCCCTGCAGCTTTATTATGTGGGAAATGGGCCAAAATCAGATTCCTTCTGCAGAGGAGGAAGTCTGCATCTCATCCCAGAATACCGAATTCCTCCGCAGAAGTGGGAATCATAGCCAGATGACTATCCCTGCACCTCCCTTGTCCCTTGTTCTTAGACTGCATGGGGAGTTCGTTTCATTCTGGTGAAACGCTAATTTGATCTTGGAGATCCCAGGTGAGCATCAGTAACGATGAGAAAATGGAGCGAGATCAGAATGCCTGGGTCCGGCTTCCTTATTTTGACCGATCTGTGTTTTGCAGCCATGGAGGGGTCACAGAATTTCTGGGGCTGACTGTGCCCGTCAGGGCTGACTTTGCCCGTCTGCGAGTCATAAATGATGGAGGCTCCACCCTGTGAGAGATGGTGAAAAGCCATCTCTGAAAAGCCAGACACTGTTATCACCTTACCTTCTTATCAGTAAAGTAATTCATCCTTTCTTTTTGATATACAAAATTCCTCCAGGCAGCAGTACCTGCTCGTACTTGGGAATTCCATCTCCCTCCTTTTCCCCCCACATGCTTCCTCAATGCGGTGTTTCAGAAACATGCAGTATCACAGAAAACCTTGCTTCTGGGCCCTTTCTGTAACATGGAAAACATGACCATGTTCCTGAACAATCTGGTGACCTGTTACCGCTTAAATGGCCAATTAACAGCGGACCCATGAATTGTGCCTTTTTCTCTTTTTTTATCCACTCATCAGATAGTCCAGAAGTGAAGTGCGTTTAGGAAAATAAAAATCTTCATGGGGCGCCTGGGTGGCTCAGTTGGTTAAGCATCTTATTCTTGATTTGGGCTCAGGTCATTATCTCAGGGTTGTGGGATGGAACCCCGACTGGGGCTCCACACTCATCCGCTTGAGATTCTCTCCCTCTGCCCCTCCCCCCACGTAGGCACATGCTCTCTCTCTCAAATAAAAATTTTAAAAAATATATTTATGGGGGTGCCTGGGTGGCTCAGCCTCTGCCTTCGGCTCAGGTCATGATCTCAGGGTCCTGGGATGGAGCCCTGCGTCGGGCTCTCTGCTCAGCGGGGAGCCTGCTTCCCCCTCTCTCTCTGCCTGCCTCTCTGCCTACTTGTGATCTCTCTCTCTGTCAAATAAATAAATAAAATCTAAAAAAAACAGTTAAAAAAGTAAATATGGGGTGCCTAGGTGACTCAGTTGGTTAGGCGTCTGCCTTTGGCTCAGATCATGATCCCAGGGTCCTGGGATCGAGCCCCACATCAGGCTCTCTGCTCAGCAGGGATCCTGCTTCTCTCCCTCTGCCTGCCTCTCTGCCTACTTGTGCTATCTCTCTGTCTCTCTGTCAAATAAATAAAATCCTTTTTAAAAAAATAAATAGTTAAACAATTTAAAAATATTTGTGAAGAAATCAAAGACACATCTTCAATTTATGGTTTCTGAATTTTAGTTGCCCCCAATAATTCCGTCAGATATTTATATCAATGTATTTGGTCTATATATTATTTATATTATGTGCTTATTTTATAATATATAACTATATTTATGTAAAATATATTTACTATACTGTCTATAGTAAGGGGTTTATCTGCTGAGTTATTTTCTGTAATGTACCAGGGTTAATTAAATTAATAAATCATTACCTTCATAATCTTTAGGATCAGGCCATTCAAAATCATTAGACAAAGAAAAAATTCCTTAGCAAACTGTGCATCCAAATATATACCTGAATATAGTTAAAACTTTAAAGGAAAATTTTATTTCAGTTTGAACTAGAAGGGGAAGCTCCTTAAAGTTTGACAAATTTTTACCTGAAATAGTCCCACCAGAATATAGGGTTTCATAACTATGAAAAGTAATAATGATCAAAAATAAGATGATTTTTGAATATTGACTACAGCCTCCCACTGTATTGCTAAAATACAGATTGCTCTTTTCAGAGAGAATCATGCATCACAAGGCAACCCTTAAGCTTTAGTGACATCAGAAGTTACCACGGGGACTCCAGGGTGGCTCAGTCGGTTCAGCGTCCAGCTCCTGATCTCAGCTTAGGTCTTGATCTCAGGGTGGTGAGTTCAAGTCCTGCACTGGGCTCCATACTGGGCATGGAGCATACTAATAAAAATGAATGAATGAATGAATGAATGAATGAATGAATGAATGAATGAATATCAGGAGGAAAACAAAGAGGTTTGACAAAAACCGGAGCATCACAGGAAAGTAAGCAGCCAGGACATATGTCATTCGAGACTATATTGCTGTGAGCACAGCACGGTCTGTGGACCGAAGCGTATTTCTGAATCTCCACCTTGTCCTAAGAATCCATAGCCTTGTGGGGCCAGCCTGGGACTGAGAGTCAGCAGGGGCTGAAGTACAGTATGAAGCAATGAGAAGTTCTTTTCAACACAGTTTGCCTCCTGGTGTCCTCATGAAAATAAGTTATCAGTTTTTTGCTGGGAGCATGGGAGTCCTGAGAACCCCCTTGCTGTACTCCCCTTTATCTGGAGTAAAAAACTCAAATAACAAGTAATGTAAGTGAGAGCAAGAGGCCAAGTACGGGACCAAAGGGAGGGGCGGTGACTACGGCAAACTAGAAGTGTGGGCACAGCGATTCGGAAAGTGACGGCACAGCTCCAGCCCATCTCGGCTGTGTGGGAAGCCTGCGGGATTCTGTGTTGCCATTGGATTTCTTGGGAATGCTCTTAATTTTTAAATGCTGGCACCTGATTCAAAACATCTTTTAAAGATTTTATTTATTTATTTCAGAAAGTGAGAGAGCGGGAGCGGTGGGGAGCGGCAGGCAGAGGGAGAGGGAGAAGCAGGTTTCCCGCTGAGCGGGGAGCCCGTCATGGGGCTCGATCCCAAGACCCCAGGATCATGACCTGAGCTGATGGCAGACACCCAACCAACCAAGCCACCCAGGCTCCGCAAAACATCTTTTATTTATTTAAAGATTTTATTTATTTATTTGACAGGGAGAGAGAGATCACAAGTAGGCAGAGAGGCAGGCAGAGAGAGAGGGGGAAGCAGGCTCCCTGATGAGCAGAGAGCCCGGTGCGGGGCTCGATTCCAGGACCCTGAGATCATGACCTGAGCCAAAGGCAGAGGCTTAACCCACTGAGCCATCCAGGCCCCCCCAAAACATCTTTTAAACTATGTTCTGGATAAACAAAATGCATCCACAGGCTGAATAAGCTCATAGACCACTCGTTTAGGACCTACCTGTGTTGTAGACATGAGAACGAACTAACTCCTGTGTCTATTTATTTCAGGCCTGCCTTTCTTGAAAACCTAGAACCTATGAAATTGCTGAAACCCATCTTTGCATGCTAAAAGCTATTTGCATGTAATGCAACGGGGGTTAGGGTTCGTTTTATTTAATAGCCCTGGTAATGTTTTATTCTTCGTCTTCACATGAGGATTTGAGAGGAAAGCACGAAAATGAAACACCATCAGTCAATTCCCTTTT
The DNA here is from genome assembly GCA_028533885.1 of Nasua narica. Lineage (NCBI taxonomy): Eukaryota > Metazoa > Chordata > Mammalia > Carnivora > Procyonidae > Nasua > Nasua narica. The sequence goes on along the minus strand of CM052810.1, from coordinate 166,323,241 downwards.
CAATGTTCCGCGACAGGACCTTTCATCGGCCTGTTTATTAACACCTGTGGGTGTCGCCGGACCGCAATAATCGGAGGGCTGGTGAACTCACTGGGCTGGGTGCTGAGCGCCTACGCCGCAAACGTGCATTATCTCTTTATTACCTTTGGAGTGACGGCTGGTAAGCATATTGATTTTTTTTAGCCTTAATTTTAAATATATTTGTTGGGCACTTTGACAATGAATAATTGTGGAGGAAGGAAATCCATTAAAATATTTTGTCCTTTTTTTTTTTTTTAAGATTTTGTTTATTTGAGAGAGTGTGCAAGAGAGCACAAGGGGGGAAGGAGGGTAGAGAGGGACAGGGAGAAGCAGACTCCCCGCTGAGCAGGGAGCCTAGTGGTGCGGCCCATCCCAGGACCCCGGGATCATGACGTGAGGGGAAGGCAGACACTTAACGCACTGAGCCACCCAGACGTCCCATATTCTGTCCTTCTTTTCCTCCCCCCCACCCCACCATATACTCCAGGAAATACTTTTTAATAGAAGATATTAAACATGCCTTAAGTCTGGAAAAACAACCTAACAAGTGTACTTGGTCTTCCTATTAGAATTTAATTATATTTTTCGTGATTGGTTCCAAGTGCTAGTCTTCTCTCTTAGGAGGAAGTAATAATACAGACGTAGGTAAATGGACTGAATATTAAGAAAACCAATAACATTCTGTCATCTAATAACTGCAGAATGGAGCGTGAATCACAGAATAATTATTTTCTCCTTCAGCCCTATTCAAATGAATGAAATAGCAGCAAAATCCACGTATAGGTAGACTCTTAGGAAGCAAATCTAGAGGAGAAAGTGTCGCTTCCCCAGCGAATAGGTAAAAATTGGCTCCCAGGCAGCACGGTTTACAAATCCATTCTGCAAAATACATTCCCAGCTATAATTTCCTTTATCAACAGGTAGCAGAATTCACACAGAGAAGAAGTAGTTTCTTACTTGTACAATTGTATTGCAGAGACCTAGACCAGCCTGACTTTCCTTTTGAGTACAGAGCTACCGTCCTAATAATGACACTTTGACAGAAGTGTTGGTAGAAGAGGTAAAGGTTAGAATTTGGAAACCTTGCTTTCCCCCCCCCACACACACACGCTTAATATCTGTGTGAGTTTGGGCAAATTCCTTAACCTACTCATGCCTCAGTTTCCCTGTCTGCAAAATGGGGTCGTTAGGAGTGCTTGGTTTACAGGGTTGTCGAAATGATTAGGAGATCATCTTTACCCCAAAGCACTTAGCACGATGCTTGTCACAAAATAAAGTCCTCAGTAACTGTTAGTTAAGATAAGATTGCTATATAGAATGTAACATTCTTATAATGAGCTTAAGGGCATCCTTTATGATAGCAGGAGACATGAACACAAACACGTACCCTCCAAAAAACTGACAAGTTAGTTCTCTGAAATTTACATCCATCCACATCTACGCATAAAGCACTTCATTGTCCTTTGAAGCATAGTTTGAAAACCATTAATCTGAAGGACTTGGTAACAGTTCTTAAAGAATAACTTAAGACGGTTCCCCTGAGTGTTTTAGAAACTTTTCCCCAAACACTCCAATGACTAGAGTCAGCACTAGGGTTTTCATATTAAAGATGAGGAAATAAACACTCCTGCTAAGCCTAAGGAGCCACCCTGGGGTCCCCTGGTACCTCTGTGAATGGGATATGGTGGTGGTTGATTATACAGACTGACTTGATCCTACAAACTGGGATTTGAGATTAATTCTCATCATTTAGACATTCCTATGATTAGAGTCTTTGTTTACATGAACTTTATTTCTTGCAGTCAATTGCTTATTAACCTGCAATTAATATTGTTTCCATATTCTTTTTTTTTTTAAGATTGTATTTATTTATTTGTCAGAGAGAGAAAGAGAGAGCACAAGCAGGGGGAGAGCAGCAGGCAGAGAGAGAAGCAGACTCCCTACTGAGCAAGGAGCCCGATGCAGGACTCCATCCCAGGACCCCAGGATCCTGACCTGAGCTGAAGGCAGCTGCTTAACCAACTGAGCCACCTAGGCATCCCATTTTATTGTTTCCATATTCATTCACTTATTTTAACAAATAATTCAGGACCTAAGAGAGTAGGAGGAAAATCAGAGTGCTGGTGAAAAGAAAGTGTGTCTTGAGACACTTTATTGCTCTCACTTTTTATACAGGAAAACCCAAAGAAAGTCTCAGAAAATAAATGTATCCGCCTCCCCCACAAATATATATCTAACTGTACGTAACTGGAAAATCCAGCTAAATCAGTTAGCTTATATAGGCAAAATCCTGGGCTGTCATTAGGGAGGCACGTGGAAACTGATTGCCAATCTAGCCCCTATTTAACAGAACAGAAAGATGGGAAGATCTTTAAAAAGCAAATGCTTGAGAAATACATTTCACTGTACAATTTACATTTGGAAAAAAAAAAACTTTATTGATATCCTTCTTCCTTCCAAAAAGATTTGAGACAAATTTGTTTGTATCCGTCTTTTTTTTTTTTTTAACACCTAGACAATTAAAACTGTGTAGGAGTATCCTCTTACTAAGCAGAAAAGAATGTCTGTTTCAGCAAACTTACTTAGCCAAGGGAGTCTGGACTGAATTTCTTCAGCCTTAGCAGAGCTCCATTTTCTTAAGCCTGTCTCCTGAAGACACCTTTTCCGCCATCCACACTGACCCAGAACCACAGGATGTTTTTCTCTCCCCATCTGGGCCTCTTTCCTCCACTTGGCTGCGAGGGCAGTAAGCCCCTCCTCTGAACCACTGTGTGGTGAAGAATTGTTCTAGGACCTCGCCCAGGGTGAGAGATTAGCAGGCCCTTGACTGACCACTGGGCTTGAAACACATATCCAAAAGGCCTGTCCTGTAAGCTCATGGAATAATTGTGCTCATCACAGACAGCAAAACCACACAAGGAAGGGGGATGTGGTTAAGGGCATGCATAGTGTAACAGGGAAATAGATATTGTAACATTGGGCGTGGATTTCTTTTTTCCTCACACGTGGGAGCGTTTATTATTCACACTAAATCAGAATTAGTGCCGCTTTTGGGCTCAGGTACTTCGGTTCTCTTCCTATTAATCCGTTTATTCTGCTGTTGTTTAGAAATCCATAACCACATTAAATTTAGGATGTTGATTGTTGTCAGTAACAAAGCAAGATTTCTAAAAAATTAAACTTGTTTTGTGCTCTCAGCAAAATCTGGATGATGACAAATTTCACGGGACAAATGACCCAGTTTCATCAACAAATTTCAAGAAAAAAAGAGATAAATTTCAAGAAAAAAACAAATTTAAAGAGGCTTAAGTTTCATACCGACAGGGGCGGCTGGGCGGGCCTTACTTGGGTCCTGATTAAAGAGACAGGTTTTTTAAAAATATAGTCATTTATGAGACAGTTGGAAATGTGCACACCTTCTGGATATTTCATGATATCAAGGAACTGTTCATTTTATCAGTTAAAATATAATGATTATGCTGTTTAAAGAATTCTATTAGAGATTTATGCTAAAATGTTTGAATTTGAAATGATGTACATGAGTTGGAGAAAAGAGTATGTTAATGGGCTATTAAATATTTTTCTCTGCCACTTTAGATACTAGGAAATGAAAAATTCTGTTTTTTTGTGGACTTAAACATCGTAAAAATTAATCCAGAGTTTAGTTCAAAATTACCGATAGCTGTTTTCTTCATGCTTATTTCTCCCATATGCAAGTAATTATTATTACCCTCACTGAGGCTTGCAAAGGGGCTTGGGGACCTGCTCCCACTTCTGCTGGGAATCACTTAGAAGCTCAATTGTTCTCAAAATAAGGGTATCCACCTGACAACTGGTTGAGGACCATTGACTTCTGACAGTTGCTGTAAATATCACTGCTCTCAGGTAAATAAAGGAGGCAAGTTGCTTCTGGAGGCTTCTTTTAGAAACTCAGGATGAAGCAAAATCCTTCTTCAAAATCCTAAGGGCTGGAGGCCAGTGGGGCGGTGGGTGGGGAGGGGATGAGCGGTTTAGGGGAAGAGGCGGGGGGCACTGGAAGAGGACCAGGCTGTACAGCAGGGCCTCAGTTCTGTCCCAGATTCTCCAGTTTCCTGCAGCAGGATCTTGGGAAAGTAACTTAACTCTTCATGAGGTTCAAAAAAAGGGCGTAGGGATGCCTGGCTGGCTCAGTCCGAAGAGCATGCTACTCTTAATCTGCAGTTCATGAATTCAAGCCCCACGCTGGTGTAGAGATTACTTAAATAAATAAAACTTAAAAAAAAAAAAGGTAGAACCCACAGCTAACTTTGGGTTATTGTGAAAACCCAATCACATAAAGCCTATAAAGCAAGTGGCCCAACATTGGTACTCAGTTAATGGTAATTACTTTTATAATTGTAGGTATGGACGATGGCTCTGGTCTCTTTTTAAAATCAAGTATTTTTGAAACTATTCAGTGATAATGAACTAAGGAGACTTCGGCTCTGGGAAACAATAGGGGTCAAAGTCTCTTTTGTACTCCAATGCTGCCGGCCTGATGTCAGGAAGTCTTAAGTATTAGAACCATATGGGGCCCCACGATCATTGAAGTGGGTCTTAGGGTTTCCCTCTGTCTGTACCTAAGTTGAGAATGCAACCCACAACCTCTTGGCCAGCTTTAATTTTATTTTATTTCATTTCATTTTTAAAAATAGGTTTCGTTTTTTTAGAGCAGTTTTAGGTTCACAGCAAAATTGAGCAAAAAAAGAGGCGCTTGGGTGGCTCAGTGGATTAAAGCCTCTGCCTTCGGCTCAGGTCATGATCTCGGGGTCCTGGGATCGAGCTCCGCATCGGGCTCTCTGCTCGGCAGGGAGCCTACTTCCCCCCCACTCTCTCTGCCTGCCTCTTTGCCTACTTGCAATCTCTCTCTGTGTCAAATAAATAAATAAATCTTAAAAAAGAAAAAAAAGTTGGGAAAAGTACAGAGAAATTTGTTATGCCCCCTGCCCCCAGTGCGCACTCTCTCCCCCACCAGCCTTTTAATTTTGTTAATGGAAATCACAAACTGTTCCAATTTTCTAAGAAAGATACAAGTGTAAATCAGAGCTACAAATTAGCATTAGGTGGTCTTGACATCCAGTCACCGGGTATATTTATGGGTACCTTCTTTTTATTCTTCCTATTAATTTGCGAACAAATGGACCCATTCCCGAGGCTTCTGCAAATTGCCGGGAATTGCTCCCCATCCGCTGGTACAAAACTACTTTCCTGGGCACTTAACGCAATTAGCACGGACAGCAGGGCCCCAACATCCGTTCATTCTTCCATTCACCTACCTTCTCATCCGTTCATTCATACCGATATTCTGATGTGAGGATGCTGGCTTATTTTATTATTGGCGGAGCCCCTGCTGGAGGGAAATGATGGGCTGGAAGCGTCCGTGAATGACCCTGACGGTGTTTACCCAGAGAGCTGCTTTTTCACAAATGTTATTTCTTTATGTAATTTTTTTTAAAAAAAAGCATAGAGACGAATATAATGAAATGCAGGTGACCTCTACATGCTGCAAACGCCAGATATGGCCATTTAATGTTGTGACGTGTGCTTTTCCTTCCCATCCAACCCGCGCAGGCTTTGGAAGCGGGATGGCCTACCTGCCGGCCGTGGTCATGGTGGGGAGGTACTTCCAGAAGAGACGCGCCCTGGCCCAGGGCCTCAGCACCACCGGGACGGGGTTCGGCACCTTCCTCATGACGGTTTTGCTCAAGTACCTGTGCGCGGAGTACGGATGGAGGAATGCCATGTTCATCCAAGGCGCTGTGTCCTTAAACCTGTGTGTCTGCGGGGCGCTCATGAGGCCCCTGTCTCCGGGGAAAGACCCCAACGACCCTGGAGGGAAAGATCGGCGGGTCGCACTGGCTCACTCCCCTGGATCGAGGTCAAGTGGGCCGCTGGGCGGAGCAGGAGAGAAGGGTGGCGGGCCCGGGAGCGAGGAGACGGGCGGTGACCCCGCGGCCCAGGCGTGCCAGGAGAAGGCGGGGCACAGACAGACCACTTGCGCGTTCCAGGTTCTGAAGACTGCCAGCCAGCTGACCGTGAGGGTCCGGAAGGGCTTCCGGGACTGGTACTCCGGCTACTTTGGGGCAGCCTCGCTCTTTACCAATCGAATGTTTGTCGCCTTTATTTTCTGGGCTCTGTTTGCATACAGCAGCTTCGTCATCCCTTTCATCCACCTCCCGGAAATCGTCAATTTGTATAATTTATCGGAGCAAAACGATGTTTTCCCTCTGACTTCAATTATAGCAATAGTGCATATCTTTGCAAAAGTGATCCTGGGCATTGTGGCTGACTTACCCTGCATCAGCGTCTGGAATGTCTTCCTGATGGCCAACTTCACCCTTGTCCTCAGTATTTTTATTCTGCCCCTAATGCACACGTACGCTGGCCTGGCGGTCATCTGCGCGCTGATAGGCTTTTCCAGCGGTTATTTCTCCCTCATGCCCGTGGTGACGGAAGACTTGGTGGGGATTGAGCACCTGGCCAACGCCTACGGCATCATCATCTGTGCCAATGGCATCTCCGCGCTGCTGGGACCACCTTTTGCAGGTAAACCATACAAGGTTTTAAGAGCTTAGTACATGTGGAAAGTGCGGTTTCCGTTCTCATTTATATTTTGAAGTCCAAGAGAAGAAAGAAGTGCCCATTTGTGTACGTGCTCCTTTGTGTTCCCAATCCAGCCCCCCAGCTTCTCATTTGTAAATGTTAGCAAGGTAACGGTCATTCTTTCCAGCAGAATGTACAGGAACGTTTGACCTCTATCTGCAAGTTGGCCAGGCTAGTAAAGTGGGCCGTGGAATAGTGCAGGATGCCTGCCCCATCGGGAGGAGGCAGCTTCTACCCACCTCCAGCTGATCTGTCACCAAGAAACATGGGAAATTATTACCAGATCCTCTTTTGTTAGGAATTTTCCTCCCCCCGCCCCAGAAAAACTAGGAACTCTGGGCTCTTCGGTGACATTTCCAGATTTTTTTGATTTAATTTAATTTAACTTAATTTGGTTTATTTTTAATTGAATATAGTTGACATACATTACATTAGTTTCAGGTGTACCACATCGTGGTTCAACAATTGCGTACGTAATGAATTGTTCACTGTGAGAACCATAACGTTTCCAGATCTTGAAAACACTGTGTGTAGGTCCCGCACAACACATCTATGAGCTGCAGCTAGTCCCACAGCGGTTTCTTGCCTCTGCTATAGTCAGTGCCACACACGTAGCGGCTTAAAACAATACACATTTATAATCTTATAGTTCTAGGGGTCGGGAGGCTATGTTGCATCACAACGGGCTAAAATCGAGGTGTCCACAAAACTGGGTTCTTTCTGGAGGCTCTGCAAAGGATTTTTTGGGAGGGGGATCTTTTCAGCTTCTAGAGACTGCCTGCATCTGGGGTTCCTAGCCCCTTCCAGCCTCTTCTAAGCCAGTGACACAACAGTGGTCACAGACCTCTCTCTGATTGTGATTCTCTGCCTCCTTTCACTGCTAAAGACGCCCGGGTTCCACTGGGTCTGCGGGATGATCCGTGATAACCCCCATCACATCTGTGGAGTCTCTTTGCCACCTAACGTAACCCTCACAGGTTCTGGGGATTAGGACGTGAGCAGGGAGGAGGGTTGGGCATTCCTCCCACCAGAGGCCCAGAGGTCCCGGTTGACCGCATCCCACACAAGCTCTCTCACAGGTGTTCACCTCAGCTCAGTGCAGAACTTGCTTCTTGCAGTGGGCGGGCCAGCAATCCCAGGTACCCAGGGGTCCTGCGGCAGCCGGGCCTCGTTGAAACTGGTGTTGGTGGAAAAACACATCAGGACCGGCAGGTAGACTTAATCCCCAAGAGGCCAGATACTGGGCAAAGGGGACAAGCTTCCCCCCTCTGTCCAAAGATTGGAGGCAGGGGTCCACGTAGTGTGGCCGGGGCTGGGGCCAAACAACGCAAAGGTGCTGTCCCGAGGTGGCCGTCCTAGCTGCCAGGCCAGGACCCATGGCTGTTGCCACGGCTGCCGGAGGTTTTGTGCAGGTTATAAGCTGACTGGCCGAGCCTCATGTGTTCAGATGCCCGCACTCCCTGCCCCTCTGGCCCCTCGTGGCCCTCCATTCTCATATCTTCTGCAGGAATACCTCTTCCAGGGAGCCCCTGGGTGCAGGACCAAGCCCGCTCTGCCCCTTCCTTCCCAGTCTCTCAAGGGATCATAGCGTCATCTCCTACCCTAAGACCCCACTGGCAGAAGGCTTGTTTCAACGCGTTTACTTTGAAGTACCCCACAGAATTTGAAGTACCCCACAGAATTTAAAGTTCAAGACATCATGGTTTTTTGTCTATACAGCTGACAACATTGGCAGCTGGTTGACTAAAGGTTTAAGAACCAAGGCTCACTTTAGGAAACCAAATGGCCGCCTATGGGGCCCCTCCTTGCCCCCCACCTTCTGCTCCTATTCTCTGCCTGTGCACAGAGACGCAGGCGCAGAATTTCTAGATGACAGTGAATAACTACGGCAGTGCAGCAAACTGTATTGGCAGCTATAAAGTCAGAACTTGTTCAGTGATCGAGTGTAGAATTCTCTCTCAGGGATGCATTTGGCTATAGGACGACACCCCACCAATGGGAGCTTAAACAGAGATTTAATTGTGTCGTATAACCTGAAATCTATAATTCAGAGATACTGGATAGTATTGGGACAGTGTCTCCAAGATCTTCCTGGCCTTTTCCTCATGCTAGTTGCCTCATGGCCATACAATGGCTGCTAAAGCTCCAGCCCCTATATCTTCATTTATACCAACAAAGAAAATGGGAAGAAAGGCTCAGTGGCAGCCGACTTCCATTTTCATCTGATTGGCCAGAACTGTGTCACACAGGTAGTCCAAGTGTCAGGGGGAACTGTATTTTGCTTTATTATTTGGCCTCTGTACTAGAGGAAGGAAAAGAGAAAAGAATGGAGATGAGGGGTTGGATCAGGCAGCCAATGGTACCTTCCAGAGATGCTAAACTGAAATACCCATGAAGGGTGATGCAGACATTATCAGTGGCTCATCCACTCTCTTCTTGAGCTATTTTGTCTGCGGGAATGGAACTGATGGTTCTTTTCATGATCCAGCCGTACTTTCTGCTTCTAACGGTCTGTCTGGGGTTATTTTTACACTGATCTACCAGATTTCGGTAGCAGCATCACAACACAGCTGTGAGACGCGGCTTAAGCTATTCACAGTCCATGTTCATTAAAGTACCAAAGTTGGCCAGTGTGGCTTCCTTATTTCATTCCCATGTCACGTCCTTCCCACTGAACAGCATCCCAGTGCACTTTTTGGAGTGGAAGAGAAGGGAATTAGAACGAGAAGCAGGGAGTTCTCTCCAGCCCTCAGTCATCCGGCGTTACCCCTGCCTGCTTCGGGGTTCCGTCCTAGAAGTGGGTCTGGAGCTGAATGCATCCACCGTGGATGGTAGAAACCATTGTATTAACGATGACGAACCGTCTATGCATGGGTGTCAGAGGGCTGCCTTGGGGACTCAAAGGTCAGTGCTGTGCTGTGCATCTTTAGGTCAGCAACCTCAGGGGACTCTCGTTTTTGTCTGTTTCTTCTGGCACTGCGGTCGTGCGCCGGAAGAATGCTGAACAGCATCATTGCCTGACTGCGTTGCATTTAATTCATTGACTTTCCAGACCAAGGAGCTAATGTTGCCATGAGATGCAGGCCCAGCCTTTTACGCCTCGTAGTTCAGAAGTGACTGGGAGTACGAGTGACCGAATTACCACATTACATTCTTGCTAGAAATTCGAGGTGGGCGAGGAATTACAGCTTGCGGCGTTTGCTACAGGGAAAATTATTGTTCACGTTACCTTTTTCTTTTCTAATGGGTTCGGAAATGAATGTGTTTTCCATTTTTCAAAGTGGCTTCTACTGGCATTAAGAAATCTGGCACCATTTACTGGCGTGTTAGACAATCACACAGTTCCATTTAGGAGAAGAATATACAATCGAATAGTGAACAGACATTGCAGCCGTGTCATTTAGCATCATGAACTTCTTGATCTAATGCATTTTTAATTTAGTTGGCCTTCAGTTCTTCTCCTGTAAAGATGTAATAAGAGTGCATACTTTTCTAGACGTTTCCAGTGTAAAATAGAGCAAAACGTGGCCACCAAGTTTGACTAAGAATCTGCACATACCTCCTCTCTTTGCCAGCCTCGCAATAATTTGCAGAGTTTATCATCAAAGGCTAGGAAGACCCATATAATAAATAAGAAAAAGGGCCATCATTCCTCATTTGACAAACTCAAAGGAAAAGTGAATGCAATGTAAGAGGGAACCAGATTTTTCTTGGAAGCTGTTGATTTGAATTGATGGTTGGATCGGGGTTGCCAATGATGCCAGGCTCTGAACCAAGGACCCAAGATCAGATCTGTAGGGAGGGGTGGTGAAAGATGAATGAGGTGGGCAGCTTGTCAGAAGCATCATTTCTCCGAAGAGTTATATCCACATGTGCTGAGGATCAAAGCACAGAGTGAAGTCCTGTCTCTCCTGACCCGCGTGGCCTCTGACACAGGAACGGAATCAATTCAAACTGGCAGAAATATTAAAACAGGCGCGAAAGTAAAAGGGCAGGATCCAGAGTCTTTTAAAAATAAATCTGAGGGGCGCCTGGGTGGCTCAGTTGGTTGAGCAGCTGCCTTCAGTTCAGGTCATGATCCTTGGGTTATGGGATCGAGTCCCGCATCGGGCTCCCAGCTCCGCGGGGAGTCTGCTTCTTCCTCTAACCTTCTCTCCTCTCATGCTCTCTCTCACTTTCTCTATCTCTCAAATAAATAAATAAAATCTTTAAAAATAAATAAATAAATAAATAAATCTGAAAGGTAGACTAAAGAAACCTATGGGGTTAATTTAACATAAAATTTAGGATTACTTCCCCCCAGTTTTTTTTTTTTTTTTTAAGATTTTATTGATTTATTTGACACAGAGAGAGAGATCACAAGTAGGCAGAGAGGCAGGCAGAGAGAGAGAGGGGGAAGCAGGCTCCCCGCCGAGCATGGGGAGGACCCCATGGTCCCCAGGACCCCGAGACCATGACCTGAGCCAAAGGCAGAGGCTTTAACCCACTGAGCCACCCAGGTGCACCCCCTCCCCAATTCTTTACTATGAAATTGTTTGGTCAGGTTGGGGACACTTTTTGAAAAATGGACACATGAGTTACTGAGCTACTTTTAAAGATTGGAGTGGGAGGACAGACACCCTTTTACAAACATTTATACCTTAGAGGAAAGAAAATATTTTAAAATATAATAAACTCAGTTAACAACTGTAACAATGTATATTTATAATATACTTCTCGAGTTCTAAAGTCTGCAGAGACAAGAGGGGAGATGGAGTGGAGAGAAGGGCATGCTAGGTTGCGCTAAGGGTGATAGTGTTTATTACTGTCCCCCACAGAAGGGAGAACTGTGTGTGTACAGACAAGGAGCCAAGAGAAAATGTGTTTGAAACTCCAAAATCTTGTGGCTTGTGCTCATGGTTAAGCTTGGAGCTGCAGGGGAAAGAGGTAGGGAGGGGCCACTTCACAGAGCCCGGAGCCTATATTCAACCCCTTCAAACAAAAAAAGTCAATCAATAATCTGGACTAAGTACAAATTAATTTGCCAATCGGTGAAGACTTTGTCCTGTTTCTGGGATCCGTGTTCAGCAGCAACCATAGTTCTGCTCATTCCAGCTGTCAGTGTTTGTGATTTACATTATCGTTTATTCTGTCGCTTGATCATACGAAAAGCACAGATTTGGGGCGCCTGGGTGGCGCAGTTGGTTAAGCATCTGCCTTCGGCTCAGGTCATGATCCCAGAGTCCTGGGATGGAGCCCTGACTCAGGCTCCCTGCTTAGCCGGGAGCCTGCTTCTCCTCCCTCTGGTCCTCCACCCCTAGTCGTGTGCTTGCTCTCCCTCTGCTCTCTTTCTCTCAAATAAATAAAATCTTAAAAAACAAAAAACACAGATTTAACTGTTGCAATGCCAAGATCAGCTTTCACAGGGGATGAGTGGAGTATGAGAACGTCATTTATATTTACTGATTGTTTTTAATGGTAGCGTCTAGATAATCCCATCGTATACTCTGGTTATAGACACAGACCTCCCTGCCCGAGGACCCTTGCGGTCTTCGCAATTCACAGCTGCGGGCGGCGGTCATGTGGTGACTCTGAACCAAGCGGGGGGCGTTCCTGTTTAGGGGTCAGTGTCGCAGCGCCTTTCCGATTCAGTTCTGAAGCCAGGGTCTTTGTTTTCATTTTCCATCTCCCTTGTCCCACTTGTCTCAAATTGGAGAATGGGAAAAATCCATAGAGCCTTTTACTGAAGTTACATCTCAGGAGTCCGGTGTTTTCTTCTTTTGTGTGTATCAAACAACAGGCTCAGAGAAGTTGGTTAACTTTTAAAGTAGATCTGGAATCTACAGCTCTTGAGTGGTTACAATATATAAATGTTTCAGGCTGTCCAGTGTTTCTCTTTATGACTACCTTGACTCATGGTGGGGGGGGCGTGTTAATTATGCACAAGACGAAATAAACAAAGGTGACAGGCAATTGCCAGGGAGTTATACAAAAAAGCGGTGGCTTTCATGTAGCTCTTTGCTGCTGGGAGAAGGTTGAGTTGCGTTTATGGGTTTGTTTGCCAGTTAGTATTTTTTAAAAGATGTTTTTTGGAAAGTAGTCACGAAGTACGACGTTTTGTCCTTAAATCCTTCCTATTTTCCTTATATCTTTACTAATGAATGTATTCGTTGATATGAACAAAAATGAATGTTCAAATTTTACGTTTTTACCATAAATGAAATTCCTGTGCACGGCTTAATCCTCTCAGTTCACATGGTTTGGCTCTGTGGGGACCCAGACTGACGTGCGACTGATTCTTAGATTTAATCACTGAAACTTAATCGCGTTTCATAGTTTCCGAGGGTTTTCTTTCACATTTTAACATCTCCGAAGTTGGAATGCATTTTACAAAGTCCCAGGAAAACATGGAGTCATGTTTTAATTGACAAGGATATTTCTTTTTTTTTTTAAGATTTTATTTATTTATTTGAGAGAGACAGAGAGAATGAGAGAGAGGAAGAGGTCAGATGGAGAAGCAGACTCCCCACTGAGGAGGGAGCCCGATGCGGGACTCGATCCAGGGACTCCAGGATCATGACCTGAGCCGAAGGCAGTTGCTCAACAACTGAGCCACCCAGGCGCCCGACAAGGATATTTCTTTCTTATTGCCCCATGAGATAATGATGCATCATGCAAATCATGATATCCTAGAATCCATGAAATATAACAGTATTTTCCAGAGCACCTAGTAAGATTATTATATGAAAGTTTTAGATTATAGTATTAAAAGCTGATAATGTAATGAGCATTGAAGACTATATCCTTGACAATTTAAACTTCTTTGTATATAGAAATTAATTAAAGTTTCATAGCTGTAAATGTGAATTTCGTAAAACATGGGAAATTGTATTCATTCCAGAACAGATGTTTATTCTCAAACATTCCACAGTGAATGAAAGTTCAGATGTCTTCTGCTCAGCCTATTTTGATATACCATAGAAACTTCTTCGGACGAGTTTTGAAGGTTTGAGAAAAGATTTGTGGTTATATTTGTGAAAAAAGAAAATCATTAGGTTCGCTTTTCCCCACTGGCTTTGTGCCAGCCAGAGAGACTCTGAAGGCTGTAAGCCAGATCCTCCCAAGGGTCAGCCAGCTCCTGTTTCCCTGCCTTCAGCGCTTTGTAAGGTACCCCAGCAGCTTGGAAGATAAATGCCTGCCGTTCTCAGGCACCGAGAAACTCTGGCTTCTATGGCCTGGGCTTAAAAAATGGCGAAATGATAAGTTTGGGGCATGACACGACATACAAATAAATTCTTATAGAAATATTTACGGTCGCAATAATTGTGTTCTTGACTCTAATCAACTAGGTTACACTGAATATATTCCCTTTTGTTTTGCAGGCTGGATCTATGACATCACAGAAAAATATGATTTTTCCTTCTATATATGCGGCTTACTTTACATGGTAGGGATACTCTTTTTACTCATTCAACCGTGCATTCAAATGATAGAACAATCCAGAAAAAAATACATGGATGGTGCACACGTGTAGCGTCACGTTCTGTTTCCTGTAAGATTTCTTTGGGGAACCCATGCCTACCTCACATGGTTGCTGTGAGGAGCCCATGACATCGTGGGGAAGCGCTTTGTATGGTAACCGGCACTGTCATTTGTAAATGCCATGGTCACAGCTTCGTTTGAAAGCAGCACTGCCTTTCCGTCTGGGGAGAAGCAATGCCGGAAAGGATGAAAGACGACATACATTTTAAAGATGACAACGTCCTTCAAGACAGCCTGTTAAATAATTGGTAGAAATGTCCTTACAAAAACTCTTCGCTCTCATCATCATCCACTGGGACTAAAATTTTTAGATACAGCTTTTGAAACAAAGATGAGGAATAAAATCTTATCAACTCATCTACTCTTTGTATGGTGAAAATAAATCCTCTAAATGCTTCTGGAAAACTTACAGGTAAATGAGTTTCAAGCACAAGAATCTGATTAGCCTTCAGAACTTGTTACAAGGAGCTGTTGATCTAGTGGAAAGCAAAGGCAGGCTCTAATTTCACAGGTAATACATTTGCTACAATGAAAGAAACACAGTTTATATTTTTATGAAAGAATTCTGCAGCTAGAGAGTACAGTTTTTCAATCCTCCTCTAAGAAAAGCATCTGTCCTCAATCCTAATTTATTACTAATTAGTTAGAAACTGAATCTTAATTCAAAACCTAGATAAATAATAATGATTTCCTTAGCAAAAAGTCGTATTTTTCACGCAAACATTGAATCAAGGGCTAGGATTCAAGCACTTCCATTCATATCATTAGCCTCTTGGTTTATGAGCGTAATCTGGGGGTTATATAATTTTTTTCTGAGTTTCTCCTACGCAGTAAAACAGAGACAGGACTGCGGTTGTAGACAAAGTTGGCAGTTAAATCATCTGTGAAGTGTGTTACTGACCCAAAATGTGAGACTATCAAGTTGTGAGGGTCAGAAATGGAATGCCCTCGTTTAGACCTCTGTGCACCTGACATTGGAGTAGGTGGTAACTGGCAGCTCTTCTCCAAGGCTTCTTGTCAAATAGACCATTCGTTTGCCTGAGCTCAGCACGGTTTTGAAAATTGGTCTCTTGCTTGATTTCATACACAAGATAACTGTAATCTGTGACATCAAATGATGTTCTTCCTTTATCTGAGATCTCTATTTTTCTAAGCCAAACAGTTTTCAGGCTGTGGAATGTTCTTCCCCAGAATCATTTGGAAATTTCTGGCTGCCTTACTTGTTTACACATATTTTAGAACTATTTCAATTTCTACTCACAATTTGCGCATCACACACAAATGAATCCTTTCCTATCGTTGCCAACGTCTTGGGTCGAATTTATCTAAAGTGAGCACAGGCCATTCTCAATTATCCTTGGCAATTAGAAGCAAGAATAGTCCTAGCAGTTGGAATCACAGAGTGTTACCCCAAGCTTTGTTTTAGCCAACAGTTTCAGACTTAACCTCCACCAAAACGTTTCGGAGCCGTCAACAAGGAATTACAGGGACAAGCTTCCTTTTTCTTCCATCTCCCATTATTTCCTGCTCTAATGTCTAGTGGGGAGGGTTGTATGATCAAAGGGACCACCAAAATCACAATAGGAATAAAAGGCAGCTAATGGAAAGGAGAAGCAAAAGCATGGTTAGTGTACACACTCAACATTACCTCTAATGACTTGAGAATCGCCTGTAAATTATTATAGATAATAAATTGCATGTCATTCTCCGTTTGGTTCAATACAATGACCTATTTGTTATCATTACAGCTTTGGCTGCTGTTTAAGAATCCAGCTGTCTATTTTGATACAGGTACTCTTAAATCCTGCGACAATGCTCTCTATTTACTGTAAAATCAGATAATTAGACCGAGAAAACACGTCTCTTTTAAAACTAATTACATGACTTCCATGACTTTCATTTTCAGCCAACACCAAATGAAGTATTTTGAATGGTGCTCTAGCCAATGAGTTTTGATGTTCACGCTGCTGGCTGTGCATCTTAAACAGTTCCCCGGCTTTCGTTATACCCAAGTTAGATCAGCAATTTATACAGGTGTTCGTTGACTCCACATTGACAGAATGGTGATTTCTGCCGAATCAGAAGTTCCTATTTTACAAAAACAGCAAAACCTGCTTGTAGCATTCATGATGACAGCAGAATAAAAGAGGATGCTGTGAGGAATTAGTGCAAATATGTGAAAACTTCCTGTTTAAACTGTTATTCTTTACAGTTCTTTGACAATATTATAAAGGGTTAATTGTATATTTATCCCATGTGCTTTAGAGTTTACCCCTTGCATATCTAAGTCATTTTCATTTACATACGATGAAATAAATTTTGTCCTCTTTAAAGATGGTCAGTGTGTTTTGTGTAAAATCTCTATTTTCTTGGCCTTAAGCGGGGAAAGTCCTAAGACATGACTTATGTTTATCTGTGTGGTTCTTTCCCTGGAACAGTTTTTCTCTAGATGTGGTCATAGAACCACCTGGAGAGAATCACACTGGGTGATTGTTAGAAGTGTTAAGTGCAGCTATTAAATTTGAAATGTACACATCTTTTAATCCAGCAATTGCATTTCTAAAATTTTTCCCTACATATGAACAGAGACAAATGAGCAAAGATTCTTAGATTTATTGTTTGTTACATAAAAGACTGGAAACAATTTAAGTGTCTGTCAACATGGAACTATAAACTAAAATATGGTACTTATGCAACTATTTTTTTTTTAAAGATCCATCTAGGGGGGCCCCTGGGTGGCGCAGTTGGTTGAGCGACTGCCTTCAGCTCAGGTCATGGTCCCGGAGTCCCGGGATCGAGTCCCACATCGGGCTCCCAGCTCCATGGGGAGTCCGCTTCTCACTCTGACCTGCTCTCTCTCACTCTCTCTCTTTCCTAATAAATAAATAAATAAATAAAATCTTTAAAAAAAAAAAAATCCATCTAGGGCACCTGGGTGGCTTAGTCAGTTAAGCATCTGCCATTGGCTCAGGTCATGATCTCAGGGTCCTGGGATCAAGTCCCATGTCCAGCTCCCTGCTCAGCAGTGAGTCTGCTTCTTCCTCTGCCCTTTTCCCCAGCTTGTGCATGCTCTGACTCTCTCTATACCGTAAATAAATAAAATCTTAAAAAAAAAGAATAGTGGCATTATTTTACATTTTTGTGAATTCCTTTAGTATCTGGCTTCATAGAAGAGAGCTGGATTCTCATCTTCACTTCAGCATTCAACCTGTTGTGATATGTGGTTTTGATTGACATGCATGAAAAAAAGTTCAGCCTCATACTAATATGTAGTTGGAAAGGGGAAGAGTATTTTAATGGTCTTTTCAGATAATTGTAGGTTTTTTATTTTATACCATGCCAAAACTCAACACACATATATTTCTTAAAGGTTAGTTGCAATGTGGAATCTGACACGGTATCAATGAACTCTTAGAACAATCTTCACTTAGAGGCCATTGATCTGTCTTGCACTTTGGATGAATCTTTTGCCCAATTATGATTTTATAACATAGTGCTTTAGTCATTAGGAAAATCTTGATCTCCTGAGTCTTATAGATCTTCCAGATGTTTTTCTATTTCATACAATGTGTTTAAAAATCACACGATCCTTGTGTGATTCCATTTCTATGAAACATCCAGAATAGATTAATCCATAAAGACAAAGCATGTTGGGGTTTCCCAGAGGCTGGGAGGAGAGGGGGAATGAGGAGTTACTGCTAGTGGGCATTGCCAATAGGGTATCTTTTGGGGTGATGAAAATGTTCTGGAACCAGATACTTGTTGCATAATTTTGTGAATCTATGAAAACCACCAAATTATATGCTCTAAAAGGGTGAACTTCATGGTCTGTAAATGTTACCTTAATTTGCAAGTGGACAAGCTCATGGAGGTTAATATAAATTACCCAAAATTCTAATTTCTTTTGGAAAGCTTAAATATTATCATTGGCAACAAATACTGCAGTTATTTTCCTTGAAGGGACAGCCTCATTTTCAATAATGTGTCTGCCAAATATAAACACAACGTTTCATGCAAAAGGTGCCAGTGAGCTCCAGCTTGGTTACGGAAGTGCTTTGCCCCAAGACGGCCACTGGACTTCGATTTGCAGCGACTGTGCTTTGTGCCTACTTCCCATTTGTCATGCAGAATATGAAAAAGATGTGGACTCAAGAGGAAAGACTTAATAAAGAAAAGGTGATCATTTTTACGATTTCATTAAAGATAAGTGAATCTGGCCATTATTTGACTGCAAGCACATGGCAGTGAAAAATACAATGCCTTCTGGGACATTTTGGTG
>CM052810.1:166268256-166304699 GCA_028533885.1 Nasua narica | reverse complement strand
TTCAGCGTCATTTCAGTTTGTTTCCAAGCACTCACACAAAAGAAGATCAGTGCAGGGGCGTGGAGCAGCGGGGGGGGGGGGGGGGACGGGGCGGGGGAGGGCATGCTTAGGTGGCTCAGCGGGTTAAGTGTCTGCCTTCGCTCAGGTCATGATCTTAGGGTCTTGGGATCGACGTCGGGCTCCCTGCTCAGTCTGGGAGTGTGTGCTTCTCCCCCTCTCTCTACCTGCCGCTCTGCTCCCCCTGCTTGTGTTCTCTCTCTCTCAAATAAATAAAATCTTTTAAAAAAAGAAGTTCTCAGATTAGCTGGTGCTGCTATCAGATGAACACAAGATGGCAAGTCTAGCCACTTCTATTGACTTGTCCGTGTGTAAGACAACAGTACAATACCGCAGAGAAGATACTAACTCAGCCTCATGTTTGCAGCTAAATCTTTCCTATGACAAGCTACTGTATCATTAGAAAGTGGCGCTGCTGTGATTCCTTTTGCTGACTCTCCATCCAGCAGGCATTCAGCAGCGTCAGCCAAACCGGCGCCTGCGTCTGTCTCCAGGCAGTTGGGCGCAGTCACTTCCCCCGAGCTGTACTTCAATGGCTCTTGCATTTCTCGTTTGAAAGGCCGTAATGATCAATTTGGGGCTTTTAATGAACTCATCACATCTACATTTAAAATACTCAGTTCCCTTTTCTTTAAACTCTATATTCTTATTCTTAAAATGGTGCCACAACTTTAAGAGGCACCAGAAAGGTAGGATTTTAACATCATAAAGCTGAGGAAGAGATAAATTTTGAGAAAGATATTGTTTCATGTTCCTACTTTTTTTTTTTTAGTAGATTTCGGTTTCCTCTTTTTCAGCATCTTTAGGTTTAGATGGTGCAGCTGTGGGCTAGGAAAGCAAGCTCTCTAATGTGCTTTTTTAAAGCAAATGATCCATCCTTAATATAATAAAAATATAAGTAAATTTTTAAGTTTTAGAATAAAATACTAATAAAATCTAAAATTGTGATTTTTATATTAAGTTCAAAACTTATAAACCATCTAGAAAGATATTTTAAAAATTATATTGTAAAATAAGCCAACAAAATATACCTACCTCTTGCTTGTGTTTCCGCATAGGAAAACTTCAGGATATCAAAACGATTTATTCCATAATGAGGTTACATAAATTACAGCAAGTATAACAAAGCTAGCTAGAAAGAGCACAGTAGAAGTATTGAGAATGAACTGAGGCAGCCTCCAAAAACTGAACATATTTATATCCTGTACTTACTACTGAAGAACATTCTAGAAAACACAAAAAGAGACAAGCATACGTTCCACTAGCCATCAGAGCACGGACATCACGACAAGTTATGGAGCCTCTGAAACATTCAACTGTTTGCTTGTGAAAGAACATGTGGAAAAGGCAAATAACATCTTAGGATCATTGTGAAAATATTTTTGACCTCACAGACTGCCAAAAGGGTAACAGGGACGCCCTGAGAGGGCCAAGGGCACACTTTGAGAACTGTTGTGCTAAAGCAATCCGAAGGAAAGGGTCCCTGGATGTTGAAGTGGCCTTGAAGGCTGGGCGTGATTTGGTTAGGGGGCTGGCACTGGGATGGGGGCGCGGGGAGATCAACATGTGCAGAAACACGGAATCACGAAAGCCCAGGAGGAGTTCAGGTTCAACAGTCAGTCGTCTGAAGTGATCGGCAAGGGTGGGACAAGACCTTGACAGACAAGCTAATAAAAGCAGCTGTGACGCTCAACCTCTGCAAAGTGGGGGGCAAGGCTGGCTGTCAGACAGTGGGTCTCGAGGGTCCTGCCTCCCGGAAGCACGTGTTCCCGAAGAACAGAAAGGAGCGACACCCCCGTCGCCCTGGGGAGCATATCAGAATCTCCAAGGGAGGGATTTTAAACTATCACCTCCTGCCATCGGCACCCTCCTCCACTGCCATCACCAGGCAAGCTCCGTGACAACAGGACCCTGGTCCATCTTCTCCAAGGTGTCCCCAAACCCTGGGCACGGTGTCTCCCCTTGGGTACAAAGCAGGAGCCTGAGAAGCACCTGGGCGAAAGCCCCCTTGCGGTGCTATGTTTGGCGGTGGTGAGCATGAGCCCCAGCGAGTGCTCTCTCGGGCAGCGCCACAGACCCGCGTGGACCCATGAGCAGCCCAAAGATCCAACGTGGAGGTACGCAGAGGCACACGTGCAGGACGTTTAGGGGTGGGAGGAAAGGAGCAGAGAGCTAGGAGGCAAGCCCACTAGTGGAGAAGCTTGGACGTTACAGGAGAAAAAAGCTGAAGGCTTACAGCCTGCGAACGTGCTGGTGGGTGGAGCCGGCTTCTGTTGACACGAGCATCCTCAGTGCGGAGTCCAGGGCCTGGTGCAGAGTGACTAACACATTGGAGTTTGGAAATGAATTAACAAGGATAAACAGGGTAGCAGCGAAGGGCGTCGCTTTGGAAGACTGCTAACAGAGGCAGGAAGAAGAGGGCTGAGTGGGGGGGGCGGTGATTGAAGAGTTAAAAAATTTTGGAAGCTGCCAAGGAGAGAAGCAGGATGGCACTAAGACAGTAGGGTGAAGTGAAGTTTCTTTCAAGGAGAGATGGATGCAGGTAAGGAAAGAAAACGGATGAGCATCTGTGAAGAGGAGAGCCTGAAGGTGCAGGAGAACAAGGAGACCGGAAGGACCATGGTCCCTGCGGATGCGAAGGAGGGAGCATGAGAAATAAGGGCTCACCTGCCTCTGAAGGTCGAAAGAAGAGAAGGCAGGGCCAAGGACAGAGAGATTTATGTAAAGCAGGAGAGAAAAGCAGCTGTGAAGTTAGCGCTGATAATTTCTGCGAAGTGGGAGGCAAGGTTTGAAGATCCACTGTGAGGAGTCCAGGAAATAGACGAGACAATAAGCGGGCTGTTAAGAGGGTGGCGGGAAGCCAGATGAACTTGGCCGGATTCTGTGGTGCACCAAGGCGCATCTGGGCATGTTCTCCGGCAATGCTCTGCACTCTGCTGCAGGGAGGAGGAAGTCGTCTGCCAGCCCAGCAGACACTGAGGGTGGAGGGGGGAGCACCATCAGGTGTCATCGAGGGTGTCGCTGATCACAGAGACCAGAGGGGACGGGTTGCCAAGTACAGCCAGTGAAGGGCTACTGCCTGAAGAGGAAGACATGGGTCTTAGGAGCCCCAGGTTAGAGCCAAGAGCAGAGTCACAAATGCTTGGAACAAGGGGCCGGGTAAGGAGACTTCCCTCTAAAGGGAGCCTGGCCTCCCCCCAGAAATCGCCGATGGGAATGCTGCGGAAGAGCCTGCCATGTTGGCCACATGGGAGTGTGGCTTCCGGAGGCCGGAGGTCTCCAAAGTCAAAACGTCCACAAACAGCGAAGGAGAGAATGCTGATGCTGAATTAGGAAGGCTGGGAAGCAGCACATTTATCATCCAGTAAAAGAAAACTGGGTCGTGCGGAGGGTGGAGATCACTGGAAAAACATTAAAGGTGCCATAGATGAACTCTATGGATCTCCAACAATGACAAGCAGGGAGGGTTGGGTTGAGGGTCTCACATTGGCACTGGAAGCTCCTTCCATGTCAGGTAAAGTAAAAAAAAGGTAAGAGTCTTTGGGAGGGACTGGTTCCTAAGTGGAGGAAGTGACAGGAAGAAGAGGGGACTGAGTCTGAAAGTCCCAAAGAGCCATATTCAACCCTCCACTCCATCCCTTACTTAGTTTTCCCAAAGAGTGTGTGAGGGTTTGGAAAAAGAATTAGCTTATTATTATTAAATGAACTTAAGGTACTTATATATAGCAAAGAAAGGGCAATAACTTAATTCATCAAGAACCTAGATGGAAAAAATCTTCAACAAAATATTGGTAAACAAAATCCAACAATACATTAAAAATATCATTCACCACAATCAAGTGGGATTTATTCCCGGGGTTGCAAGAGTGGTTTTACATTCACAAATCAGTTCGTGTGGTACATTGCATCAATAAGAAAAAGGATAAAAACTATATGATCATTTCAATAGATACCAAAAAAAAAAAAAAAAAGGAAAGAAAAGAAAAGCAAAGCATTTGACAAAGTATAACACCCATTCATGATAAAACCCCTCAACAAAGTAGGTGTAGGGGGAACATACCTCAACATAATAAAGTCCATATAAGAAAAACCCACAGCTAACATCATACTCAATGGGGAGAAACTGAGAGCTGTTCCCTTAAGATCAAGAACAAGACAAGGACGTCCACTCTCACCACTTTTATTCAACGTAGTACCAGAAGCCCTAGCCAAAGCAATCAGACAACAAAAAGAAATAAAAGGCATCCAGATTGGTAAGGAAGAAGTAAAACCTTCACTATTCGCAAATGACATGATACTATATATCTATATAGATAGAATATATAGAATTATACATACATATATATATATATGACCTTATATATAGAAAACCCTAGAGACTCCACCAAAAAACTACTAGACCTGATAAATGATTTCTGTAAAGTGCAGGATAATAAAATCAATGCACAGAAATCCATTGCATTTCTATACACTAATAATGAAGCAGCAGAGAGAGAAATTAAGGAAACAATCTTGTCTACAATTGCACCAAAATAATAAAATATCTAGGAATAAACTTAATCAAAGAGGTGAAAAACCTGTACTCTGAAAATTATAAAACAATGATGAAAGAAATTGAAGATGACACAAACAAATGGAAAGACATTCCATGCTCATGCATTGGAAGAACAAATATTGTTAGAATGTCTATACTATTTGATGAGGTCTTTGTCTGGTTTGGGGATCAGGGTATAATGCTGGCCTCATAGAATGAGTTTGGAAGTTTTCTTTCTATTTCTATTTTTTGGAAGAGTTTCAGTAGAATAGATATGACTTCTTTAAATGTTTGGTAGAAGGGTGCCTGGGTAGCTCAGTCAGTTAAGCGTCTGCCTTTGGCTCAGGTCATGATCCCAGGGTGCTGGGATCAAGCCCCATGTCAGGCTCCCTGCTCAGCGGAAACCTGCTTCTCCCTCTCCCTCTGCCTGCTGCCCCCCTGCTTGTGTTCTCTCTCTGTGTGTCAAATAATAAATAAAATCTTAAAAAAAAAAAAAATGTTTGGTAGAATTTCCCTGGGAAGCCATCTGGCCCCGGACTCTTGGTTTTGGGGAGGTTTTTGATTACTGTTCCAATTTCCTTGCTGGCTATTTGTCTTTTTAGATTGTCTATTTCTTGCTGTTTCAGTCTTGGTAGTTTATAAGTGTCCAGGAATGCATCCATTTCTTCCAGACTGTCTGATTTGTTGACATACAGCTTTTGGTAATAAGTTCTATTAATTGCCTCTATTTCCTTAGTATGGTCATGATTTCTCACCTTTGATTTATGACTTTATTAATTTGGGTCTTTCTCTCTCTCTCTCTCTCTCTCTTTCTCTCTCTCTCTTTCGGATAAGTCTGGCCAGTTCATAGCAGCAATGTCCACAATAGCCAAACTGTGGAAGGAACTGTGTTTCCCTTCAACAGATGAATGGATAGAGAAGATGTGGTTCATATATGTATATAATGGAATATTACTTAGCCATGAAGAAGGACAA
Source organism: Nasua narica (assembly GCA_028533885.1). Taxonomy (NCBI): domain Eukaryota; kingdom Metazoa; phylum Chordata; class Mammalia; order Carnivora; family Procyonidae; genus Nasua; species Nasua narica. Next base: position 166,299,133 of record CM052810.1, on the reverse strand, counting down.
AAACTCACCATTTACATTGACATGGATGGAACTGGAGGGGATTATGCTAAGTGAAACAAGTCAAACAGAGAAAGACAATTATCATATGGTTTCACTCATATGTGGAACATAAGGAATAGTGCAGAGGATCATAAGGGGAAGGAGGGAAAACCAAATGGGAAGAAATCAGAGAGAGAGAAAACCATGAAAGACTCTGGACTCCAGGAAATAAACTGAGGGGTACAAACTCAGGGTTACAGAAGGGAGGGAGGTGGGGTAATGGGGTAACAGGGTGATGTAAGGGGGGCACATGTGGTGATGAGCACTGGGTGTTAAATGCAACTAACAAATCATTGAACACTACATCAAAAACTAATGATGTATTATTATATGTTGGCTAATTGAACATTAAAAAAAGCCTATATTATCCAAAGAAATCTAGAGATTGAAAGCATTCATTATCAAAATACCAACAGCATTTTTCACAGAACTAGAACAAATAATCCTAAAATTTGTATGGAATCACAAAAGACCCCAAATAGCCTAAGCAATCTTTTTTTTTTAAGATTTTATTTACTTATTTGACAAACAGAGGGAAAGCACACAAGTGGGCTGAGAGGCAGAGGGAGAAGCAGGCTCCCCGCTGAGCAGGGAGCCTGACACAAGGCTTGATCCCTGGACCCCGAGATCATGACCTAAGCTGAAGACAGGTGCTTCATGACTGAGCCACCCAGGTGCCCCTAGCCAAAGCAATCCTGAAAAAGAAAAACAAAAATAGAGGTACCACAATTCCAGACTTCAAATTATATCACAAAGCTATAACAACCCAAACAGAATGACGGAAAAATAAGACACAGAGATCAATGGAATAGAATAGAAAGCCCAGAACTAAACCTACAATTATATGATCAATCAATCTTTGATGAAGGAAGGCAAGAATATGCAATGGAAAAATGATAGTCTCTTCTACAAATGGTGTTGGGAAAACTGGACAGCTACATGCAGAAGAATGAAATTGGACCACTTTCCTACACAACACACAGACATAAACTCAAAATGGATTAAAGATCTAAATGTGAGACCTGAAATCATAAAAATCCTGGAAGAGGGAATAGGCAGAAGTTTCTCTGACATCGGATGTAACAACATTTTTCTAGTCTATGTCCTCTGAGGGAAGGGAAATTAAAGCAAAAATAAACTATTGGGACTACATTAAAATAAAAAGCTCTTACATAGCAAAGGAAACAACCAGCAAAACTAAACAACAACCTACTGAATGGGAGAAAATATTTGCCAACAATATATCCAATAAGGGGTTAGTATTCTAAATATATAAAGAATTTATACAACTCAACACCAAAAAAAAAAAAAAAAAAAGTAATCCAATGAAAAATGGGCAGAAGGCATGAACAGACATTTCTCCAAAGACATTCAGGTGGCCAACAGACAGATGAACAGATGTTCAGCATCACTCATCACCAGGGAAATGCAAATCAAAACCTCAATGAGATATCACTTCACAACTGTTAGAATGGCTAAAATCAACAACACAAGAACAAGTGTTGGTGAGGATATGGAGAAAAAAGGCACCATGGTGCACTGTTGGTGGGAGTGCAAACTGGTGCAGCCACAGTAGAAAACAGCATGGAGGGTCTTAGAAATTTAAAAATAGAACTACCCTGTGATCCAGTAATTGCACTACTGAGTATTTATCTGAAGAATACAAAAACACTAATTTGAAGGGATACATACACCCCATGTTTATTGCAACATTATTTATAATAGCCAAATTATGGAAGCAGCTCAAGTGTCCACTGATAGATGAATGGATAAAGAACATGTGGTGTATATATATACATACAATGGAATATTATTCAGCCATAAGAAAGAATGAAATCTTGCCATTTGCGACAACATGGACAGATCAAGAGAGTACAATGCTAAGCGAAATAAGCCAATCAGAGAGAGACAAATACCATATGATTTCACTCACATGGAATTTAAGAAACAAAATAGCAAACAAAGGGGAAAAAAGAGAGACAAACCAAAAAACAGACTCTTAACTTTGGAGAACAATCAGATGATTACCAGAGGGGAGGTAGAGGGGGGGATGGGGGAAATAGGTGAAGGGGGTTAAGAAGACACTTACCTTGATGAGCACTGAGTAGTATAGAGAATTGTCAAATCATTAGGGATGCCTGGGTGGCTCAGTCGGTTAAATGTCTGCCTTTGGCTTAGGTCAGGATCTCGGGGTCCCTGGGCCAAGTCCACATCGGGCTCCTGCTTCTCCCTCCCCTGCCTCTCTCCCTGCTTGTGCTCACTCTCTCTCTCTCTGATAACGAAATAAAATCTTTAAAAATAATAATTAAAAAAATAAAAAAAGAATTGTCAAATCACTATACTGTACCCCCTGAAATGAATATAACACTGTATATTAACTGCACTGGAATTAAAATTTTAAAAATAAAAAATAAAGAGTGCCTGGGTGGCTCAGTTGGTAAAATGGCTGCCTTTCACTCGGGTCATGATCCCAGAGTCCTGGGATCAAGTCATGAGTCAGGCTCCCTGCTCAGCAGGGAGTCTGCTTCTCCCTCAACCCCTCCCCTGTGCTTGTGATCTCTCTTTCTCACTCTCTCTCTCAGATAAATAAATGAAATATTTTTTAAATATAAATAAATAATAATAAATAAATAACTTAGTTCAACAAAAGTTTGGAGTATTCTCAGGACAACTAAATTAGAATGGTCTCTTATATTGTGCTCTGGGCCTAATAATTTCAAATGACCTTGGGTAAATCCTACTACCCTTTTAAATTCCATTGGTCAAATGCAGTGTTGGCTCTGAAAGAAGTGATATGGGGGCACTTGTGGTTAAGAACACAGACTTTCGGGGCACCTGGGTGGCTCAGTGGTTTAGGCCTCTGCCTTTGGCTCAGGTCATGATCTCAGGGTCCTGGGATCGAGCCCCACATCGGGTTCTCTGCTCAGCAGGGAGCCTGCTTCCTCCTTTCCCTCTGTATGCCTCTCTGCCTGCTTGTTCTCTCTCTCTCTCTCTGTCAAATAAATAAGTAAAATCTTAAAAAAAAAAAAAGAACACAGACTTTCAGTACAGATTTAAATCTCAGCTTTACCATGTATTAGTCATGAAACCTTGGGAAAATTGTCCTCTTTGAGAATAATTTCAGTTTTGCAGGCCATACAGTCTGTATTGTGACTACCTAATACAGCCATTGCCCTGTGAAGGTGGTCATAGATAATACATAGATTGTGTGCCAATAAGACTTTATTCCACAGATGCACGTGGCTGGTCAGGTTAGGCCTACACCATAGCTTATAGATCTCTGAGCTTTGAGACAGAAATATAAATAATCACTCACATTCAAGGGTTGCTGTAAGAATATTAAGTTAGTTACTACCTGTTTCTGGGCACCCATTAGATACTCAACAAATGGAAGCTGCCATCCTTCTTCTTATTATTATTATTTTTACTATTTCTAAGTTGATTCCAACTCCTCTGTGACCATGGATCTATGGCTGTAAGATTTCCTGGATGTGGAGAACAAATTTCACAATGGAAAATTATTTCTGAATGGAGATCTCCGTGGATGGAAGACAGGTCTGGGAACGTACTAAACAGGAAATGTGGGGGTTCTATGTGGCTCCGGGCCCTGAGGGTTTCACACTATGGTCATAACCTCTCCTTCTCAAATAAATAAATAAAATCTTTTTAAAAAATTCATAATCTCAGTCTAAACTCTTGACTCAGTGCACAACTCAGTGCACAACATTTTGGATTCCCTATAACTGGGGTTGGATGCACCTACTACACTAACTTCTTCAGAAAAAAAAAAAACCAATAACGGAACGTGATACTAAGTAAAATATATTAATTTTTTGAGTTAATAAATTTTCACACTTGCTGTTAAGTAGTTGGTCTTACAACACTGAACATACAAATCATCAGAAGACGTCAGCATTTTGCTTTTACTATTACAATGGTAAATGAGAACAGAGTTGAAACACTTTTGACTTAAAAAGATGGGAAAGGACGAGGTTATAAAGTGCTGTGGCATTTCACCATGAAATGGTATGGCACACACAGAGCAGAGTAATTTCTCCACATGAAAGCTGTCCCTGGGGGGACACCATAGTCATCTATTTCCAGCCATGGGACTGCCACGTGGGATCTAACATGGAAAATGAGGCGGAGAAGAGGGGCAAAATGTTTCAACCTTTGAGGATACCAGTCCCCTGCAGGGTTTTAAGTTGGTGATATTGGTTTGTTCGGGTTTGGGGTTTTTTGTGTTGTTTTTTTTTTTTTTGACCAAAAAATATAATCGGGTAATAAGCCACCCAAATTATGAGCGCTAATAACCACTGGAATAATCTAATAACCTGTGTTATTTTAACTATTATCAGCAATAGTCAACATATCAATAACTCATTTTTCGTTGTTATTTACCGTTAGCATCTATTTTTAGCAGACTGTGCCCGCTTTCACAGATGTCGCCGGAACTCTGTGAGTGAGTTTTAAGGGGGGGTGAGTTTTAAGGGATAGGGGTTAAAACCAGGTTTGGTCTGAAAACAGGGTTAGCGAAAAAGAAAAAAAAGAACCCAGCACTAAAGTCGTGGCCCCGAGCCTGAATCAGGAGGACTTGAGTGGGGAGATCAGCCCCTGGGGGGCTCCTCAGGGCATCACAGGAAATTCCTCCGCACGGGATGGGGGGCCATATATTATTATTTCTTCCAGGCACTAAAGTGCAGGTTGCAGGAAAGAAGAAATGGTAGCCATTCAAAAGGTGATGGGAGGTGGACAGCTACTTTTTTCTGTAGCTTAAAAGGAGTCATCAGATAATTTGCTGCTTGGAGTGTCATGGAGGTGGGGGGGGTGTACTTTATCCTCAGGAAAGCCCGGGAAGAAAACAATTTGCAAATTACCCATCTCAGGGAGGTAGACTTTCCTCCTCTCAAACGGTACTGTTTTTACCCCTCTTCCAAGTTAACAAATCACAAAGGGCATTTGGGTTTTCACTCAGTTACCCACAGCTTGTGATCTTAAAAATTCCGGGGGCAGAAAGGGTAGCTGTCCTCATTCCTGGAGGAAGGGCCAGATCGGAGGCTGTCCACCAGCAGGGATGGAGCCTGGCATCCAGGGGCCACATAACAGGGCCCTGAGTTCAAATGGAGGGAAAGAGAGCTGGGAAGGCAGCCCAGCACCCTGGACTGCCTCCTGTGGCCCCTGCCCCTGGCCATTGCCCATGGGGATGCCGAGCCTCCTCTATCAGCCACAAAGTCAGAAATGCAGAAATCCTTCCAAATGCCTAGATAAAAACAGATATGTAGTAAAAACAAAAAACAAAAAACAAAAAAACCTGGGAATAATCATTTATTGTTTGTTTCTGTACAGCAGAAGCCTCTTTTCTTACGGGTGTCCCGGGCTTCTTGTCCCACAGCCCTTTGCAGGGGCCATGAATGGGACCCTCCAACAGGGGGACTGTGGCTCAGGCGAGGCCCTGCCTCGTCGGCTGGGCAGCCTGTGTGTACAAACCCAAGAGGCTTTCTCCCATGGCTCCTTGAAGCAGCAAGTTCATCTGAGTTCTTAGTCGAAGGAAACGGAAGAGATTTGTACATGGAAGGGAACTACAGCCAGGCCTTGACACCCCCTCCCCCCGCAGGTAAGAAAATGTGTCCCTAAAATTGACTGTTTCTCTGGCTTTCTTGTCTCTGTTTCCTCTTGCGAAGCTGGCGCTGGAGCTGCAGCTTGTTGGTGAAGAACATCTGTCTCCAGCCCATGTCCTCGGCCAGGGCGCGCATGTCCGACGTGACAGTGTCGCAGGCAGACTCCACGATCTTCTCCCACACTTTGTCCGACGTGCACAGCTGTGGGCGGGAAGAGCCAGAGGTGGGTTATGTCACACACGGGATAAGGACAAGTCATTTACGCACTCACAGAATCACTGTCCTATTCCTGTCGCCTGCGAGACACTGGAGGAGACGTGGGGTGGGCACGAAGACACACCAGACACAGTTCCCGCCTCCATCCTCTCTTCTTGGAGGAAAGGTGAGTGCACGAATGCCTGAAGGACGAAGCAATATTTGATTCATGGAATAAACCAAGTCCTGATCTCATTTAAGATGAAAAATGCAAGATAGCTATAATTAGCACATATAGGACATTGGTTTTGTTTTTTTTTTTTTAAGATTTTATTTATTTATTTGTCAGAGAGAGAGAAAGAGGGAACACAAGAAGGGGGAGCGGCAGGTGGAGGGAGACACAGGCTCCCCACCAAACAGGGAGCCCGATGCGGGACTGGATCCCAGGACCCTGGGATCATGACCTGAGCTGAAGGCAGACGCTTAACTGACTGAGCCACCCAGGTGCCCCATATACAACATTATACAGTTACTTTATAGATACATTATGTTACTCACTTCCAATGAACCACATAACAGAGGCTGACAATGGTGTGGTTTACCGACTTTCCCCCCAGTGCTGCAGTAGCTCCTCAGTAGCTCCGCTGCTAACTCCTGCTAGACTTGCCTCCATTTTATTTCATTATTACTATTTTTTTTAAAAGTAGGCTCCGCGTGGGGCTTGAACGCTTAACCCTGCAGTAAGGAAAGCTGAAACTAAGAGTCGGTTGCTTAACTGACTGTGCTACCCAGGGGCCCCCTGACTTCCCTTTTCATCTCTCCCATTCAGTGGTTGTTATTCACGAAAATCCAGAAGTGGAAAGACCTAGGCATCGTGGGCAAGCAATTAGGAGCCCAGAGTTCCTTTAAACCAGTAGTGTCAGAGCACATTCCTCCCTTCTGCTCGAGCCCCTCTCAGACATGCCCCAGCTGTGTGAACCCACACAAAGACGTCCCTTACAAGGAGGCAAGGAAAAGCAAGAAGCCTGTGGGCCCCTCAAAGATCAATAACCGATGGTGCATACACTAAGGGCAAGAAATTTTGTGGTCATGACTACCTTTATTTACGTATGTCTATTTATTTCATAAATTATTTACTACAGTCAGATGATCCGAAGCAATCTCGTATGGGATACAATGATGGAAAGGAAGGCATTCAGTCAATTTACACCCAATGTTGCCAAAGAACCAGGGCAGGGAAGGAAGGCAGATCTGTACCTAGAATGCGGCCGGGATCTGGGAAGAACGAATTGCTGCTTCCTCCGTGATGAAGAGTCTGGGTGTTCCTCACCTGCCCCCAAGTTACTGACCAGACCCCCCTGGAGTACAGCCTTTACTGGGGGCTCAGTATTAGCCTCACCTGCAGCAATAGCCGGATTTATCTTGATAGGGGGAGGCTACTGTTGAGGCCACACGCAGGCCCCATCCTTGCCAGGGGCCATTTTGTTTATGAACCCAGCAAACAGGAGGGTGACTGGGGAAACGCGTTGACTGACATTCACAGAGCAGAGCATTTTACCCACCTAATTACTGAAAACCTTCTCTGCATTTGTGCTTTTTGCAGAGCAGTCACATGGGACACAAATATCTTTATCCTCTGGCATATGCTGAGAAGTCCATCCAAATACCCCTTCCTTAGGAATCACCACGAATCTCCAGATCTGGTTCTCTTCAAGACGTTGACCATCTAGCCTTCGCCCAGGAGAACTCCAAGAGCTATTTTTCAAAACCAGAAGTTTTCCTACAAACAAATTCTTGTCTTTTTTAAATTATTATTATTTTATTTTTAAAATTAACATGTAATGTATTATTTGCCCCAGGGTACATGTCTGTGAATCATCAGGATTACACATTTCACAGCACTCGCCATAGCACATACCCTCCCGAGGTCTATCACCCAGCCACCCTATCCCTACGCCCCTATCCCCAAGCAACCCTCAGTTTGTTTCGTGAGTTTAGGAGTCTCTCATGGTTTGTCTCCTTCCTGATCCCATCTTGTTTCATTTCCCTCTCCCACCCCCCACGACCCCCCGCCCTGTCTCTCAAATTCTTCATATCAGAGAGATCATATGATAATTGTCTTTCTCTAATTGACTTATTTCACTTAGCATAATTCCCTCTAGTTCCATCCATGCCGTTCCAAACGACAAGATTTTGTTTCTCTTGATGACTGCATAGTATTCCACTATATATATACCACATCTTCTTTATCCATTCATCTGTTGATGGACATCTAGGTTCTTTCCGTAGTTTGGCTATTGTGGGCATTGCTGCTATAGACATTTGGGTGCAGGCAGAGAACACGTAATCCTGATGCAAAATGAAGAAGGTATACTGTCATCCCCATCAGGGGAAAGCAAACCCATTGTGGTGTGCTTGCTGGAAAGTCCAGGAAGACAAAAGGATGGCATGTAACGAGGCGGTGGCAAGGGACGAGGTGAGAGATGGCCAAACTGTAAATATATTTTGAAGGCGGAACTCATGAGACTTGTGAATGAATTAGGTGAGAGGTAAGAACAAAGAGAAGAATTAACAATGATGAGCTTTTTGGCTCGAGCAGCTAGGTGGATGGTGTTGCCAATGACTGAGAAAATAAGACTATGGGAGAAGCAGAATTCGTCAATAGGTATGTGGCGGGGGCGGGGGGCGAGGGAATATCAAGAGGTCTGGTTTTGACATGTTAAATCTGCAATGTCTATACTACATCCAGGTGGAAGTGCTGAGGATGCAATTAGACTTAAAAGTAAGGAGTTCAGGGATGCCTGGGTGGCTCAGTCGTTAATCGTCTGCCTTCGGCTCAGGTCATGATCTCAGGGTCCTGGGATCGAGCACCGAATCAGGCTCTCTGCTCAGCAGGGAACCTGCTTCCCCTTCTCTCTCTGCCTGCCTATTTGCCTACTTGTGATCTCTCTCTGTCAAATAAATAAATAAAATCTTAAAAAAAAAAGAAAAAAATAAAATAAAAAGGAGTTCAAGGGGGCAACCTGGCCTGGAAATATATGTTTGAAAATTATCAGTGTGTAAATACTATTTAAAGCCGTGGGATTAGATGCTATCACATAGGTGTGACTGTAGAGAGAGAAATGCCCAGGGAAGAGCTCTAGGACGTTCCAACGCAAAAGCAGTCAGAAAAGAAAAATTTTCCAGCGAGGGAGTCTGAGAAATAGGAAGAAAACCCAGACAGCAATCCAGTGTCTCAAGGCTGCTGAAAAGACAGAAATTTACAACTGACGGGTGTTTTCGCAAGATCGTGGGCAAATGGCAACCTTGATAAGAGGTTTCCATGGCAGAGTGGGGACTGAATGCCCCGCTAGAGTGAGTCCAGGAAGGGACAGGAGAAGACGAAGTGGATATAGCAAGTACGGTCACTCTTCTGAGGGGATTTTGCTTGAAGAGCAGAATGGGGAGTCAGGTCAAGGCATTTTTTTTTTTTTAAATTTATGTGTTGATGGAAATGATTCAATACAGAGGGTAGAACTAGTGACAGGGACAGTTGCATGGCGAAGTAGCTGAGCAGAGAAGCTGAAACACACAGGTTGGAAATGGGACCTTGGGTAATGAGGAGGAGAACTTCTTAACTGGGACAGGAAGTTCACAGAGTCTGTGAGTAGAGGAATGAGGGGAAGGGACAGTGGGGCAGTTCTCTGGTGACTGCTTCCAATTCCTCCATGAAATAAGAGGCCATGATATCAACTAAGAGTGAGGAAGAAGGAGACTTCAAGAGAGAGAAGAGAAGGTAACATAGACATCTTGGAGGGTGAAGGAGAGTGAGAAACTCAGTTTCTAAGACAAAAGGTATTTTATGTATAATGTTGTCTTTGGTTCTGAGTCGGTTCTTAATGCCAGACACACGTACAAAAAATATGGTCCCAAGAAACACGGAAAAGAGGAGAAGTAAAAGTATGAAGGTCTCTTGTTTCTAATGCTGAAGATGGGAGGGCAGGGCCTTGTGCTCAAGACAGCCCACTATGACGATTCTGCCTGCGGGTAGATGAATCTCCATGTGTGGGCTGCTCCATTCTGGACATCCAGTTTGTCGTAGAGCCGGTGGTGTTCAGCAAATATTACATCTGTTCTCCCCCATTTCTAGGTCCCCTGCAGTCGGGGGCAGGGGAGCTGCAAAAGTAGCTCTGGTCCAAGGGCTAGGACCAGACATATAGTCCAGACATATAGTCCAAGGACTATAACCAGACATAGTACGCAAACTTCCAGCTGTCCCCTCCCTGACGCAGCATCTGAGGAGACCTCACATTTTAGATGGTACAGTACAAGATGGCAGCATCTCCAGTCCCACATGGTCCCCTGAGCAACCGGCCCTGGCCAGTGAGAGGTGAGGAGAGCAGTAGCCTTCACCCCCTAACCTGTGGGCTTAGACATAGTAGGAATAGCACCACATCGAAGGGTTGAGGCCCCTAAATGTTTGGGAGAGCAGGGTGGGTGGGGAGGCCCAGCTGCCTCCCTTGTCTCTGGGAGGAAAGCCTGAAGGATTACCACACAGCCCCATCCCCCAACACACACACACACACACACACACACACACACACACACAGACACACACAGACACACACACACAGACACAGAGCGGAGCTGCTGTCTGCCCCGGCCCTGAACACAGTTCTGCTCTGCCTGTGACCGCGGCCATCTCTACGTGTCCCTCACAAGCCGCACGCCGTCCTGAGTACCAGGACTGGAAGCCACACCAGCATTCAACAGCCGTCTGAAGGGGAACAACGGGTGCCCCTGGTTTCTGTCCTCCTATTATGGGCCACCACGTCAGCCCACCTGGCCGGCATCCCGACACCCACTCCCCTCCCCGCCCCCAGCCCCAGGCAGCCAAGCATTCCCACTAGCGCCACCTGGGGCTTGGCCTTGGCCCTGTGCTACCTCGCTCCCCTGCATCCTGACTTCCTTCCGGGGAGGAGGAGACACGTCAGGGTCACGTCCATTTCAGGACACCATTACATGCCGTTTTGAGCAGAAATCAGCCAGGACCTTTTACTTTTATACTTTCCTATAGTTGCATGCTACTCTAAAAGTACTTTAATAAGGGAGAAGAAGGAATTACAAATAGAAATGAATAGTAAAAGAAGGCATAATCACTCAAGATCCTTTCTGCATAAATATCAAAGCAGAAAGTATTCCACATTCACATAATGGTTACCAGGGCACAGCAACACTGAATCTTCTGATATTGACAGCCCCCCAAACATTCTGACATCGGTCAAATCATTTGTTATCGTAGCCCATCTTCAACAGTAGTTCAAGGTCCAATTTCTCTATTCGGATCACAACATATTCTACATATAAGCAACAAAGGGACACTCCTAGAAAATGTCTTAATATTAAAAAACTAAACAGATCTTCCGATCCTCCTTTAAAAGATTTGAACTCTTAACACCAGGGTAGATGACTACCCCTTTACTGGCACGATACATTTCAGGATATCAGTGTGCCTCATATAATGAAGAATTATTGAAGAAAACTGAGATTTGGAGGGAAAGAAAAGAATTCTCCAAAGGGAGCTGAAACTTCCACCAGTGAAACTTCATTTGTGACTCATATTTTATCCTGGAAATATTTACAGTTTGCTTTATATTATTGGTCTACATCATACCCCCATTTAAGACGCCCAAACCCTGGGGGTCTTTGCTTGGTTGATGCCAGGCTGAGAAACAAGGTAAGCATCCTGACTGTGGTTCCAGGAACTGAGCCAAGGCCCAGCTAATCATGGATTTAGCTCCCCCTGGCGGTGGTGCATGAACTTAACACACAGGACACTATCTAAAAGTTGAAAGGGATCCTAGGGCTTGTCTAGTTAAGACCTCTCCTTTTACAAATGGGGAAATTAAGGGTCTGTAAGAATGAGGGTGGAGGAGCCTGGTGGCTCAGTTGGTTGGGCGTCTGCTTTCGGCTCAGGTCATGACCTCGGGGTCCTGGGATCAAGCCCCTTGTCAGGCCCCCTGCTGAGCAGGGAGTCTATCTCCCTCTCCTTCTTCCTCTGTGTTCTCTCTCTCTCTCTCAAATAAATACATAATCTTAAGAGAAAGAAAGAAAGAAAGAAAGAAAGAAAGAAAGAAAGAAAGAAAGAAAGAAAGAAAGAAAGAAAGAAAGAAAGAAAGATGTTCCAGGCTCCAGGTGCGGAGTGGCTGATCGGGGAACAGAACCCAGCTCTCTGACTTCATCTGATTTAAACACCTCCCCATACCTGTACACAGTGAAGATAGGAAAACACCCCATCACCCCCACCCCCAAGCTTCCAGCCTCTTAGAATCTCTTGAGACCTTTTATCTGAACCATTTCAATATCAAATTCTTGGGCAGGATTCAGAATTGGGTTGCTGTAAATACAAGCGAACACACGGATGTTGGATCCGACTTGGGCCCGCCCACCCACCAGGGTGTGGGCATCTCTATTTTCACCTGCCCCCCAGGTGCTTCGCCTACTTGCCCAGACGTGGGAACTATGATCATAGGGAGTCTGCAGCTGTCCCTGAGTCACAACCAAGATGAATATGTTTATATACCAATCACCATCATCATCCTGCCATGCCTGGGCTTTAGGCTTTCATCTAGCTGCAAAGGTTCTTTCTGGTCTCCTCTGTGTAGTTTGCTGGAAAGGGATAGGATCCAGGCCTGGTACCCTCTGGGCCAATCCTAGCAGCATTACGTGGCAGGAGCTTGTAGCAATTGCAAGGCTGGCCCTCGGGCTGCCTTTCTCGTATCCCATAACACAGGATTCACCTTTCGGGGGTGTGTTCAACTTAGCCAAGCCCCCAGAGGATGCCTCTTTGTTGTTCACCCTGAGAAATACAACCACCCAGCGCCCAGGCTTTCAGGAGCTCATCCATGGAGGCTCTGCGGTTGGGTCAACATGGAAGGAGAGCAAGAGCAGAGGGTGGCAGCTAAGAGAGGGGGGTCGGAAGCAGGACATTCCTAGGGAAGGGAACAGTATAAGCAAATGCCAAAGGCCCAAGAGAGCCTGCCCAGCACATGAGAGGCGGCCAGGAGAAAAGCCAGCAGAGAATTCTGGAAACAAAGATGGGTCAAGAAGTGGAAGGCCTAAACAGGCCCTTTGGATGTGACAATGAAGGGGTTACTGTGAATGAGGTCAGGGATATTTAGTTATATTTCTGAGGCATGGACTGGGGGCCGGGGAGGAAGGGAGATGAGGTAGGCCGAGAGTAGACTAGTGGCTTTGGGAATTTTGGATGTCCTAAGACCAGTGAAATTTTTAGAAATCAAATAAAACAAAAATTAAAAACCAAAATAATAAAAATTAATAACCAAAATAAAAACTAGCCTTTTAAATTTTTCCAAGTGAGGATAATTTGTTAAAATGATCATGTTTTGGGGTGCCTGGGTGGCTCAGTGGGTTAAAGCCTCTGCCTTCAGCTCGGGTCATGATCTCAGGGTCCTGGGATCGAGCCCCGCATCGGGCTCTCTGCTCAGCGGGGAGCCTGCTTCCTCCTCTCTCTTGGCCTGCCTCTCTGTCTGCTTGTGATCTCTCTCTCTCTGTCAAATAAATAAATAAAATTTTTAAAAATCCATAAATAAAATAAAATGATCATAAAAGAAGGGGCACTTGGGGGTGCCTGGGAGGCTCAGTCAGTTAAGCATCTGCCTTCGGCTCAAGTCATGATCCATCCTGGAATCCCAGACTGAGTCCCACATCGGGCTCCCTATTGAGCAGGGAGTCTGCTCCTCCCTCTCCCTCTGCCTCTCCCCTGGCTTGTGCTCTCTCTCTCTCTCACTCACTTCCTCCCTCTCAAATAAATAAAATCTAAAAAAAATAAGGGGGGGGGGGGACATTTTAACTCTTTCCAAAAAAGGAAGGCCTAACCTCCAATGAAGGATGGTCATTTAGGCTAGCTCACTCGGTAAAGCATGAGACCCTCAATCACAGGGTCATGAGTTCAAGCCCCACATTGGACATGGAGCCTACTATTTTAAAAAAATTATTATTTTTAAATTTTATTTTTTTTATTTTTTCATTTTTTCATTTTTTTAAAAATGATCATTCAGATGGAATAAATTTGGTTTGATAACAAACCCTTCATATCTCATTTACTTACTGTTTTCATTTCACCGTGGATTACCAAATCTCACCCCCATTGATGATGCTAGTTTCCTGAGGGTGAACTACCCTGTAAACTGTTTTGTTTTCCCAAGGAGAAAAGGAGAAAGATTGGCTGCAAATAGAGTCTAGAGTTTTTGCGTTCTTAAGAATGAGGCTGATTTGAGAAAATTTCCAAGAGGGAAAAACAAATGAAAGAAAGATTTAAAAATAGGAACTAAATGCAATATACTATCCCAGACTGGATCCTGAAGCAGCAAAAGGACATTAGTGGAAAAACTGATGAAATATGAATAAAGTCTGTGGCTTAGTTAATAGTATTATATTAGTATTAATTGTTGAGTTTTGATAAATATCCTTGGCTATATATAAATATCCTTGGTTATATAAGATAAATATCCTTGGTTATATAAGTGTTAGGGAAAGCTGGAAAGGTATATGCAAACCATCTGTATTATCTTTGCAACACTTACAAATCTAAAACCATTTGTAGGAGCGCCTGGGTGGCTCAGTTGGTTAAGCGTCTACCTTCGGCTCAGATCATGATCTCTGGGTCTTGGGACGAGCCCTGCCTTGGGCTCCCTGCTCAGTGGGGAGTCGGCTTCTCCCTCTGCCTATGCCATTCCTCCCCCTCCCCTGCCCCTAGTGCTTATTCTCTCTCTGTCTCTCTTTCTCTCAAATAAATAAAATCTTTTTTAAAACATAAAATAAAACTATTTTTAACAGAAAGGTTTTTAGGGCCGCCTAGGTGGCTCTGACTCTTTATCTCAGCTCAGGTCTTGCTCTCAGGGTCATGAGTTCAAGCCTAGCATTGGGCTCCGCACTGGGTGTGGAGCCTACTTAAAAAAAAAAAAAAAAAAGGCTTTTAAAAAGTAACAACAACCCAGAAGAGAAAGGAGATAAGTGGCAGACTAAATTCCCTTGGGTCGGACCCTTGGAGCCAGGTGGCAGGCGGCGCTCGCCTCGAAGAGCAGAAGAACACACCCCTCCCAGAGGTCAGAGGAAGGGGTTAGACGCAGACGCAAATGATCTGCTAATACAACTGCCTGCAGAAATCTGAAATGGAAGCTTTCTTTCTTTTCATTAATAAGGTAGCGAATGGCAAGACAAAACACTGATAAATGTAGGTGAAAACTAAGTAAATGGTATGCGGATAAAATGTAGACTGAAGACAGAAATGAGCGGTTGCTATTCCACGGAGAGAAGAAGGCAGCAGCCGGGGACCATTCTCCATCTTCAAAAAAAATCTACTCTGCAAGGACACTGAGAGTTGGAATCAGCAACCCAGAGCAGGCTTACTTTAGAACAGCAGGTAAACGATGGAGGATATTTCCAAGACGGCGCAGAAATAATGGCGGGACGCTAAGAGAGAGTCGAGAGTGGAAGCAAGCAACACTTGGAGAGAAGACGGTTGCTCAGCATAAGGAATAAATCGCACAACACCCTGCAGTTGCTGCCACTCTCTGACAAATTCTTCCATTTCATTTTGGGAACAAGCACAGGCCCTAGCAGAAGCTTTCAATAGATCCCCCGCTAGTATATTCATATATTTAAAATTCTTTTTCATTGAAAGTATGAATAATCAGCTTCTTATCAGCAGCAAATCTTAACTTTAATACGTATTTTAATGGTAAAAAAAAATACACAGTGATTACCTGTAATACTCACTCCTGGCTCTACATTTTTCGGGGGAAAACCAAGTAAAAACATATGCTTTTGTCCTCAAAGAGGAGACATGAAATAACAGGGGTTATATTATTTCAAATTAATATATATCAAGAGATATGATGGCATGATTATGAAAAAAAGCGTTACTTTTTAGATAATAAGATTATGAATTAGGGGCACCTGGCAGGTTCAGTGGATAGAGCGTGGGACTCTTGGTCTCAGGTGCTAAGTTTAAACTCCACATTGGGTGTAGAGCCTACCTAAAAATAAAGAAATAAATATAAATAAAATAAAAATGGGTGAATACTGTCTCACTTAAAGATTTATTTATTTTTAGAGAGAGATGGATCTCACGCATGCGGGGGAGCAGGAGAGGGAGAAAGAAAAACGCAAGCAGACTTTGCACTGAGGGTGGAGCCCAACGCAGGGCTCGATCTCTTGACCCTGAGATCACAACCTGAGCTAAAACCAAGAGTCAGATGCTTACCTGACCGTGCCACCCAGGCACCCCATGAATAAATGTCTTTTAAAAAAAAATGATTTAAATCATCTTGGGAAATGTTGCATGCTCTTTCATAAATGGACATTGCCCCAGTATATTACAACTAAATACCGGGTTAGATTTCTTCTGTTTTAAACAAACTCCAACTCTGATTAATTTAAGCCAAAAAAGGATTTAATGGAAGGACGGTATGTGTGTAAGGAAAAACTAAAGGGGCAGGAACGAAGCCACCTTCCAGGATGCAGGGAGAGGAACCAACAATGGTTGCCTCGAGGCCCTGACGTTGGATGAAATCCGCACCAAGTGCATCTTCTGATCTCATCATTCTGCTGAGGTTTCAAAATAGTGTAAGAGAGTCCATTTCGTCAGCCTGGGGCATGGAGGAGGACAGGGCACTATGATGAACAACTCCCCCAAACCACCGACACTGTGAATAGATAATTCTGCAAAGGGCTGTTAATGGAAGAAGGGGAGATAGATAGAAGACTCATTACTCGCTGTCTTCTTTCATGTGGCCACGCCTCTGCCCGAACTGTTACCTGGACTTGGAATGCCCCGCCCCACCTGAAATGCCCCTAGTCTTTCAGACCACCTGGTGAGCTCTTATTTTTTTCCCTTGAAAACCCAGAGAAAATAACCCCTCTGAAGCCTGGCAGAGGAAATGACTTTGCACTGTTTTTGTACCTCCTACACATATCCTTTGTTGAACTGCTCACATTATACTATAATAATCTAAATCTGTTAGGGCCTCTCCTATTAGACTGTAAGTTTCTTGAGGGCAGGAATAATGTCTTTTCATGTCTGCCTCCTCTGTGCCTAGAACAATGCTCATGATCAAGTAAGTATTCAACAAATGCTTGCTGAAATGAATGCAAACAATAAACTATGCTTAAGAAAGAAAGAAAGAAAGAAAGAAAGAAAGAAAGAAAGAAAGAAAAAGAAAGAAAGAAAGAGAGAGAGAGAGAGAGAGAGAGAAAGAAAGAAAGAAAGAAAGAAAGAAAGAAAGAAAGAAAGAAAAAAAAGACTTTGAGGAAGCACAAGGAAAACCCCGCATAGACACAAAATAATTATCTGTTACCTGCGCAAATCTGCGTGATGTTTGAGAAAGCCTGGCAATATCTTCAAGATCCAGATAAGAAATGATATTCAGGAGCAAATTGTCTGAGAGCCGTTCAAGGAAGTCAAATTTACCTTCACATAAATTGAAGACATAGTCTAATATTCTTGCACCAAATATTAAGGCAATTTGGACTGTAATTCAAAGAAACCAACAAACCAACAAGGTTACCATGTGCAGTCAGGTAAAAACTATGATCTTTATCAGTAAGACGTGCTATAAGGCATTCTTCCCCGGGGAGTAATGTTGGATTATGCTGACTTATTCCCACCTTCAACAAGATGCCTTTGGTGACATGCATTTGTGAGACCTTTGTTTTCAAGTGCTGGCCCTGCCATGAGATGGGAACCTTCAAGGGACACTCACTGTTTTAACGCAGTGATGAACCACATCCCCCTGACCTCATCAGCACCAAATTCCAGTCCAACCAACTGACTTAACTAGTTTCAGCTCACTCTTCACTGTCACCCCCGAATGCTGGTCCATGTGGGTTTTCTACTACCCTCGTTCTCCCCAAATTGGTCTGAAACATATTAATATCTCTTAATTTTAGCTGATTTTTGTTCCCTTATTGTTATATATTGTTTCTCCATCAAACTTTCTTCTTCCCTCTTTACCTTCTTTCACCCCTACCTTTACATAATGGGAAAAAAAATAGAAAGAAGCAAAGGGGAAAATAAATGGATATTTCAATGAAAATTGAGTTAACTTTTGCCTAATATTTTCTGTACTTTTCAGTTATTTCCAAATTGGAAAACAGTTCACAAAGAATCAACCAATTATAACGGTCTATGTAAACATGTTCAATGTAAGAAAGTAATAAGTTGTTTCTTTTTTTTAACTCAGTTCCCTAAAAAACAAAACAAAACAAAACAAAACAAGAAATGGCTAACAAATAGGAAAACATGTTTGGAAGGATACACACGCAAATTTTAACAGTGGTTAAATCTGGTGACTTTCATTTTCTTCCTTTTGTTCATCTGTATTTTCTCATCTTTCTACAATAAACCTGTATAACCAGTTAATTTTTTTAAATCTAGGAAGGAAGGAAGGAAGGAGAGAAGTAAGGGAGGGAAGGAAGGTAGGAAGGAAGGAAAAGGAAAGGAAAGGAAGGAAGGAGGGAGGAAGGGAGGGAGGGAAGCCTACTGCCTTCTCATAAGAGAGAGGAAGACAGGTTGATGATGGAGTAGGCATGTGGATTCCAGTGATCCCAAAGCTGAGGACTTTCCTGGTTTCCTGAAGCTCCTTTTTTTCCCTTCTGACTCTGAAAGCACCACTAAAACTAGCCTTTCTAGAGACCAGTTCCTAGAAAAGAGAGAGCTCTCTACTCTACATGGACTAAAAACCCAAGGTTTGGGGACCACCTTCCTTCCTCAGCCTGAAGCCTTCCTTCTAGAGCCAGCAGAATGGAGCTGTCAGGAGTCCTGGGCTCTGTGGAGAAGTAGCAGAACCGTGATTCAACCAGTTGATGGGTCTCTGATTTCAGAATGGATGTGGGGTGAGGGCCATCTTTATGTCAAAGCTCTAATTGTACAACTCAGAATCTCTAATTGTGCCAGGTATGTAAGATTTCTCTCCAAAACTGGTTAGTCCAGCATTCCAAAGGCATTAAGGGTGTTAGTAGCTTCTGAATTCCAAGTGCTTCTAATTCAAAGTACTTCTAAAGTCCAAGGGCTTTCCAGAGAGAAAAATACCCCTGTCAAAAGTTCAACTCTAAAGGATAGGTACCGTGGAGAACTTCCAGCCCACCAGCAGAATAAGAAGAAAAGGCAGTACTAAGTTAACGGAGGGAGAAAAAAAGCCCTTAGTATAAAACATCCCTTAATATGACTGGAGATGTTTTTTCATTTTTAAAGGCCAGGAAAAACATGTTCAATGCATCTTCAGATGTACTTTATGAAATCCCTACCACTAAAGTCCTTAAAATGTAAAAACTATAAAAGGACATATACACCTAGGGATATAATATGACAGTTGCAAAGTGTATGGGCATTGGGGTATCTAGACAGATATTTTTCATTTATTTGTATTTTTTATGTAACCAACATTTATTTCTTTTGAAATAAGAAACAAAAAAGTTAAAACAAAATCCATTTTGAAAAGTAAAATCACTGCCTTCCTGTTGGATTGTGTGTCCACCAACCTCCAAGATGGCTCCAGAGAGTCTCCGCTCCTGGATTTATTCTTCTATGTTTCCATCCCACACTGAGTTAGGGCTGATGTATGTAACCAATCGGATATTGTCTCAACGACATTCCAAGTCTTAGTCATGAAAGACAGTGGGGATTCTACCTTGCTGTTGCCTCTTGGATCACTCCCCCCAGGAGAAGCCAACTGCCATATGCTAACAATGCTCCACAACCCTCTGGAGAGTTCCATGAGGAAAGAAATTGAAACTTCCTTCTGGGCTACAGCTGCCCCTTGTTCGTCAGCCATGTATGTGAGTCATCAGGGAATCGGAGCCTTCGGGTGACTGAGGCTCCATGCAACACCACACGAGACCCAAAGACCGAGCTAAGCCGCTCCCAAATTCCGGACCCACAGAAACTGTTTGAATTAATAAACACTTATTATTGTTTTAAGCCATAGAGTTTCTGGGTAGTTCGTTACACAACACGAGGATTTGAGTACTTCCAAGTGTTGTGGTGCCATAATGGAAGCTCAAGATGTGGGAGTATCTTTGAAATCGGAAAGTGTATGGAAAATTTGAATGAGCTTGAGGAGGGCGTTCAGCGGAAGGCTGAAGAGCTTTCAATAAATAGTATAATAAATCAATCAATAAACAGCTGGTTAGTAGAAGCTTGGTAGACTCGGAGGAGGCTTTACAGGTAAGGGCTTAAAGAAAAGTGAAGAAAACATTATTAAAAACTGGAGGATGGGCGATTCTTGTCACGTAGTGGCAGAAACATTATTGCCTACTGAGATATGCGAAATAAGAAATAGACTTAAGGCGAGGTGATTCAGCTACGTAGATTTCCAAGTGAGGTGTTGAACATGCTCTCTGATTTCTTCTTGCTGCTTAAAGTAAAATGTGAGAGCAAAGAGAGAAGCTAAAGAAGGTTTCTTAAAAAGCTGCCAGGAGCTGCTGGTTCTGCATATTCTCTGCCTCCTCAGATGGCAAACAATGCCAAAATGAAGAAATGGCTCTGAGGCAAAGATCGAATCCGGAACAATCTGAGGAAAACCTGGTATGAAGATGAAGCTGAGGGCATGGCTGGAAAATGCTTTGTTAAGAACCATTCAGTCAAATTTTAGCGCTTCCAAGAAGCTGACTGAAGGGTATTGTCACTCAGGAGTCAAGAGCAGAAACCAAGTTAGAGAAGGGCTTGTCTCAAAAAGGTGTGTAGGTGTGGTTTTGCTTAACGGAGTGAACCTCAAGAAAGTAATAGACAACTATGACGTTTTTAGGAGAATTCTATGGGCAGAAACACTGCTTGCCGGCTTGAACTGAAAGGGTCAGGGGCAGTGGAAAGGAAAAAGACTCCAGACACTCAAGCTCCTACAGGTCGGAAGTAGGCTGAGAAAACTAAACCTGCAAAGATGGGTTAGCTTTCGTGGACAAGGAAGATGACTCAGGATGGATCCAAGAGTCCAGAAGGTCAAACCAAGAGCCATGAAGAATTAGTACCAGATCTTGGGTTCTCATCAAGAACTGATAACCTCACTGAACTCTACCTCTGAAACTAATAATACATTGTATGTTACTTAATCGAATTTAAATTTTTTAAAAGATTTTATTTATTGGGGCGCCTGGGTGGCTCAGTGGGTTAAAGCCTCTGCCTTCGGTTCAGGTCATGATCTCAGGGTCCTAGAATCGAGCCCCGCATCGGGTTCTCTGCTCAGTGGGGAGCCTGCTTCTCCCTCTCTCTTTGCCTCTCCCTCTGCTTGTGCTCTCTCTCCCTCTGTCTGGAAAATAAATAAAATCTTAAAAAAAAAAAAAAGAAAGAAAGAAAAAGAAAAGAAAATTTACATCAAAGGAAGGATTAGAATTTCAGAAGCAATGATGAAGACAAAAATGGCAGTAAACACGGGCAAATCTCAACAACTACTACTGTATCAAACATGTTTGAAATAACAAACTGGCAGAGTTGTTAAACAAGGCAAATCAAAACACCATTCCACAATTACAATTTAAGGTAAAGGTTTAGAATGTAAATATTCTAAGGTTCTTGATATTCCAGAGGCAGATAGAAACACTGATAAATATTAGATTTTTAAAGTCAAATTAAACTAAACTTGTTAGAATTTTAAGAGATAGCACAAAGGAAGGAAGGGAGGGAGGAAAGAAGAGAAAGAGAAAGGAAGAAAAATATATAAGGATAACTTTCAAAATAGTTGCTCTATAATCAGTTGGAGATTGGTTCACAGCTGAATGAAACAGAAAACTCATTTCAATGTGACTTAACAAGTAGGGGTTTATTTTTTCCTCAGTTAGTGTGTGGATAGTAAAAGCCAGTGCAGAAGTTCCATTATGTCATTAATGTCCCTGGGTCCTTTTATCTTTCTGTTCCACATTCTTAGGATGTGGCTGTCCCCCTCAGGGTCATTCTAAGATAGTCTCTGTCCCCTAGTAGGCATCATAATCATGCCAGTTAAAAACTCTCAGATAAACAACACATGCACACACACACACACACACACACACACACACACAATTCTGGCTATACTATTTATAAGAGACATACTTAAAAATAATGATATGGAGAAGCGAAAGTAATAGACTGGGGAAACAGATCAATTCGAACCAAAAGAAAGCTGATACCGTTGTATTACCAAACAAAACATATGTTACAGTAAAATTCTCCATTGGAGATAAGGGGGAACCACTAAGGAGTAATTCACCAGGATGATTTAATACTTTTAAACTAGTATACCCCCGTAGCCCCTGGATGGTGCAGTCGGTTAAGCGTCTGACTCTTTGTTTCCGCTCAGGTCATGATCTTAGAAAAATTGTTGCGCTAGGGCTCCTGGGTGACTCAGTTGGTTAAGCGTCTGCCTTCAGCTCAGGTCATGCCCTTCGTTGGGTTCCCTGCTCTGCCGGGAGTCTGCTTCTCTCGCTGCTCCTCACCTCGCTTGTGTTCTCTCTCTCACTCTCTCTCAAATAAATGAAATCTTAAAAAAAATATTGTTACACTAACTAACTTAAAATTAGACCTATGGGACAATCCTTCAAAAATATATAACTTATCGGTTCTGATTCGAGAAGAAAACCTCAAGTAAAACTTCAGATCCTCACTGCTTTTAGGTGAGCCTTATAAACTCTCAGAGAACAGACAATCCATACTTTACTAATTTGTTCCAAAGAATAGAAACAGAAGGAAACTTCCAAATGAAATTATGAGGCTGCTCAAACTAGCAAGGAAGGTAGGCAAAAGCAAAGTTGCATGGGAAAAATCACTTAGGAACATATGTGGCACAAATTCTAAATATAATGTTAGGAAATTGAATCTATCAACATATCAAAAACATAGATAAATTGTGACCAGTATAGTTAATCCTGGGATAATCCAAGGATGGAATAACTTTGGAAGACTATTTAATGTAGTTTGCCATATTAACAGATGGGGGAAAATGATCATCTCAAAAATAGAGGAAAATTATTTCATATAATTCTAACACCTACTTATGAATAAAAACTCTTAGAAAATTAATAATAAAAGGGAACTTTTTTAACTTGATTACCTGATATAGGCTAGTTACCAGAAACCTAATAATAGTAGCAATAATAATAACAATAACAAGGCATCTGGCTGTCTCGGTCAGTAGAGCATGTGACTCTGGGTCTCAGGGTCATCAGTTCAAGCCCCGTGATGGGTGTAGAGCTTACTTATATAATAATAATAATAATATTAATAATAATAACAGAACATGAATTTGTACAGTATCCAATATTTTCCAGGTACAGCTCTAACATATATATATGTATACAAACACATATAATGCATATATATCATACATATAATCATTTGGTCCTCACAATAGCTCTATGAGATGAGAGAGAAAGGTGAGAAATAGGGTAAGTGGTTTTGCCCAAAGTCATGCAGTGAGAAAGGTCACATACTGAGAACAAGGAATGAACCAAGCAGTGTGCTCCACTATGCTTCTCCTAACCATGTTTTTATGTATGGCCTTTCATGTCAGGGACGATGAGAAGGCCCACTCTCATCACCATCTCTATTCAGCATTGCTTCAGAGATCAAAAATAAGTAAGTAGGGGCGCCTGGGTGGCTCAGTGGGTTAAAGCCTCTGCCTTCAGCTCAGGTCATGATCTCAGAGTCCTGGGATCAAGCCCTGCATCGGGCTCTCTGCTCAGCGGGGAGCCTGCTTCCCCTTCTCTCTCTGCCTGCCTCTCTGCCTACTTGTGATCTCTCTGTCAAATAAATAAATAAAATCTTAAAAAAAAAAAGAAAAGAAGCTGTAAACAGCAGGGATAGAATGCTACCATTTGTATAAGGGGTGAGGGACTACAATTTTTAAAATATATATATATATATATATATATATATATATATATATATATAGCAGAGAGAATCACTAAAGGGGTACATAATAAATACAAGTGCTTAGCCTAGGGCAAGGCAAGTAAAAGGTAGAGCACATAGGGATGAAATCAAGCCTCTGAATGTATACTGTTTTACAGTTTTGACTTTGGAAACGCACAAGTTTTATATAATCTTAAAATTGAATTTTAAGGGATGCCTAAGTGGCTCAGTTGGTTAAACATCTGCCTATGGCTCAGGTCATGATCCCACGGTACTGGGATTGAGTCCTGCATCGGGCTCCTTGCTCAGCGACCCCTAGCAAGGGGTCATGAACAAAAGGGAGAAAGCACAAATGACCACTATCAAGGAAGGAAAAAGAGAACAGCACTACAAACACTACAACCATTGAAAGAAGAGGATATTATGAGCCAAGTACACCAACATATTTGATAATTTGGATAAAATTAAGTAAATGTGACAAATGTTAACATCTTTTGTTAGTGGTATTAAGTATATTATCTTCTTTTTTGTAGGTTTAAGATATTTCTGAATTTTAAAGAAGGGCCATAAACACCCCCAGTGTTCAGAGCAGCAATGTCCACAACAGCCAAACTGGAAGGAGCCAAGATGCCCTTCTACAGATGAATGGATAAAGAAGATGTGGTCCATATGTACAATGGAAGATCACTCAGCCATCAGGAAGGATGACCATTTGCGTCAACATGATTGGGACTGGAGGAGATTATGCTAAATTAAATTAAATAAGTCAAACAGAGAATGTCAATTATCATATGGTTTCACTTATTTGTGGAACATAAGGAATACCATAGAGGACGTTAGGAGAAGGGAAAAATGAAGGGGGAGAAATTGGAATGGGAGACGAACCATGGGAGACTGGCTTCCGGAAACAGAGGATTTTAGAAGGGAGAGGGGTGGAGGGATGGGTGAGCCCGGTGGTGGGTATTAAGGAGGGCAGGGATTGCATGGAGCACTGGGTGTTACGCACAAACAATGAATCATGGAACACAACATCAAAAGCTAATAAGGTACTGTATGGTGACTAACATAACACAATAAAAAAAATTTTTTTTTAAGTTTAAAGAAAAATGTAAAAAATTTTTAAAAAGGTATTTCTGAATTTTAAAGCTTATTTATTTATTCATTTATTTAGACAGAGACAGGACAAGCAGGGGGAGCAGCAGGCAGAGGGAGAGGGAGAAGCAGGCTCCCCGCTGAGCAGGGAACCCAGTGTGGGGCTCCATCCCAGGACCCTGGAATCATGACCTGAGCCAAAGGCAGGCACTTAACCGAATGAGCCACCCTGGCACCCCAAATTTTAAAGCTTTTAAAGAGCAAGGTGTAGGATAGAATGTACAAGATTCTTCTTCTTTTTTTTTAATTTTTTATTAACATATAATGTATTATTTGCCCCAGGGTACATGTCTGTGAACACAAGATTCTTCTTTTTATGTTAACGTATTTTACCATTTCTGGAAGGATATACAAGAAAACTCTTAATGATGGTTGTCACAGGAACTGGGAACATGGGGCCAGAGAGAGACTTACTTTTATTCTAAAACCTCTTTAAATTGATTTAATTTTTGTATAGCGTGTGTGTGTGTTCATTTTTTTTAATCTCAGAAAATTAGTTAATAAAAAAGTGATAAAATACAAGAAGAGTGTTGCTGAGATCTGCGTCCCTTGCTCTGTAGCCGGGAGCCAGGCTCCCACACTTTCTCCAAGTGCTTGTGCCTCCAACATTCTCCCACTTGACCTCCACCCACAAGGTGGGCAGAAACTAGAAATCCAGGCTGAAGTCAAGGAGCAGCTGATTCAAGAGGACAGAGAGGAGGGGAGTAGGCTAAGAGGTGGTGGGTAGGCCCGAGAAAATAAAGTTCCAGGTCAAAGGCTGAGATACAGGCTAAATGAAGAAGGGACCCAGAGAAAATGGATCATGGGTCCGTGGCATGGGGCTGACGCAGGCTTGGGAATAAGGTAAAGTCAGTTGTTTCCCACCCTCTTATTTCCCCAGGATCTAGAACTCAGGCCAATATTTCAGGATTATTAGTGTCGATAGGATTATCAATTTTCTGTTATAGTCCCCCATTTCAAACAGGCAGTCCGGTTTCTTTCATAAATTACCTAAATGTCCAAGAAAATTTCGATTCTTTGACATCTAAACTATATCACCCACGTTTCCCTTTACATGCAGTAGCAGAAATTTAAAAAAAAACACCTTTGTCATTTTGTTCAGAAGATATGGTTGTTGAAGTCATTTGGTTTTATCACAGGGATTTTTGTGGATTGGCCTAAATACTTAACCACCACTTATAACTCATTCAAAGATCAAAGCAATCAACTTTAGAGTGGACTTAAGTTGGAAAATGACTTATTTTTTAGGTTGGATTCAACCCCAACTCATGAGTCAGCACTTTCAACTGAGTTTACACAGGCACATTTTTGCTTTAAATGCAATTTTAACACTATCTCCAATAGCTAATTTTCTGGCAATTCCTATTTCTTTAACTTAGGGAGAAAAAATCCATAGATGTTTCTTCAGATTTTTAAAGGTCTCAGAGGAAAAAAAAATTTTTAACTTCATAGAGAAGTGGACAAAGAATGCAAACAGGCAAATTACAGAAAGGATATAAATGGTAATTAAACATGACTGGATGCTCAACTTACTAGTTATCAGGAAAATGCTAATTAAATATGACACTATTTTCACCATCTGACTAGAAAAGATGAAAAAGAATAGTAATATCTAATTAGTGATGGCAAAGGTGCAAGAAAACCGTATCCTGTTGGATGGAGTATAATTAGTACAGCAGTTTTTTGGAGCCTGGTCTGTGAGGACACTGGAGTAATTGGCATTTTATGTAAATTTTGGATTACTCAAAATTAAAAGAGGGTGACATCAAAATATTAATGAAGTCTCATTTTATGAATAAATGCTGAAATAATGTAAATTGCCCAGTTTAAAATTCCTTCAAAACTAGCATAATTAGGGGCGCCTGGGTGGCTTGGTCGGTTAGGCGTCCGCCTTGGGCTCAGGGCATGATCTCAGGGTCCTGGGATCGAGCCCCACATCGGGCTCTCTGCTCAGCAGGGAGCCTGCTTCCCCCCCGCCCCCCCCCCCGCCCCCCGCTCTCTCTGCCTGCCTCTCTGCCTACTTGTGATCTCTCTCTCTCTCTGACAAATAAATAAATAAAATCTTAAAAAAATAATAACTAGCATAATTATAAAGGTTAAACAAATTAGAGATCGCCTTTGCGCTACATCCTTCCCATGGCAGGCCTACTCAAGCTAGCTAACACGAATACCATTGCCTGTCAAATGAGCCTGGAGCTGGAGATTCAGGAACAAAATAAAATTATCAAAATTTATAACGTATATTTCTTTGGTCCTAATAATTCCATGATGAGGAATCTATGTTACTAATATTCTCACATAAGTGTGCAAAGATAAACGTGTCCCAGAATGTGCCCAAAGGCTTCTGAAAATGCCCATCAATGGAGGATTGTCTATTTCTACCAAGAAAAGCCACACAGCCTTGGAAAAGGATGAGGTATTTCTTTATGTATGCTAACAGAAAAAAATGTTCACAATATATAGTAAGTGCAAAAACAAAGAATTTGAGATTGTATTTTTGTAAGCAAATGCGCACAATCCCAAACAGAAAGAATTCAAATGCAAACGAAGCTATTTATAGCAGTTATCTCTGAGGAGTAGACCTTGGAGGAAGAGAGAAGGAGTTTTCACTTTAAAAATTTTAAAAACTGTAATAGCTGGTTTGTAGGTGTTAGGCAAATTCTAAGCCTTCATTCAATTGTTCCTCATAAGGACCCTATGAGCTAAATGCTGTTATTATTCCCATTAACAACAGTTGAGGACACTGATATCCAAAGAGACTAAATTAGGGGCGTCTGGCTGGGTCAGTTGGTGGAGTATGTCGCTCTTGATCTCAGGGTTGTGAGTTCAAGCCCCACATTGGGTGTAGAGGTTACTTAAAAAAACAAAAACACAAAAAAACAAAAAACAGACGAAATCATTTCCCCAAGGTCACAAATGTAGTGTGTTAGAAGCCAAGATCTGAATAGAAATAATCTGTACTAAGCAACACTCAACTGCCTACTAATAGTTTTCTGTGTACCTAAGTATGAATGGCTCTTTAAATTAATATATGAATTTTGTCTTTTAAAAATGCAAATCTAGGGGCACCTAGCTGGCTGTCAGTGGAGTGCCAGACTCTTGATCTCCAGGTTGTAACCTTCAGCCCCATGTTGGGTATAGAGATTACTTAAAAAAGTAAAAAAAATAATATGCAAATCGGGGGGGAATTCAGCAACGTTTTTGATTTTGACGCTTATGACTGTGGTAGGCAGAATAATCCCTCTGCCAAAGATGCCCTATATCTAATCCCCAGAATACCTGACCTTTTAGAGCAAAAGGGCCTTTGCAGGTGTGATTAAAGATCTTGAGATAGGGAGGTGGTCGGATTAACTGGCTGGGCCCAATGTAATCACAAGCGTCCTTGGGAAGGAAAGGAGGAGGCAAGAGGGGCGGAGTCAGAGAAGAGTCAGAGATATGACCACGGAAGCAGTGTGAGAGCAAGAAGGGTTGGACGGTCCATCATCGCGGCCTTGGTTGATGGAGGAAGAGGCCAGAAGCCCAGGGATGCAGGCACCTCTAGAAGTTGGAAGGGGCAAGAGCCTCCGGAAGGAAGGCAGTCCTACTCACACATTGAATTTAGCCAGATGAGACTTCTGAACTCCAGAAATATAAAACAATAAATTGTTATTTTTTAAGCCGCTACATTGATTGGTGGTAGTTTGTTACAGGAGTAATAGGAAACCACTACAATTATTAATTACTAATTTAGTAATGATACACTCTGTTTACAAGATTACAGGAATTCCCCTACATGGAAAGTGTGTATTTTGCTATGGGGTGAACTATGTCCTCCTGACCTCCCCCAAATCTGTACACTGAAGTCATAAACCCCCAGAACTTCTGGAGCGCAATTACACCGGGAGAAAGGACCTTTCTTTCTTTATTTTTGAAGGTAGGCTTGACGCCCAACGTGGGGCTTGAACTCATGACCCTGAGATCAAGAATCAACATGGTCTACCAACCAAGCCAGCCAGGGCCTCCTGGAGAAAGGACCTTGAAAAGGGGTGATTAGGCTAAATTGGTCATATGGGTGGGCTCTAATCCATTCTGACCGTTGTTCTTAAAAGAAGAGGAAATTTGGGCACATAGAGAGACACCAGAGGTGTGCACACACACACAGAGGACAGGCCCTGTGAGGACACAGTGGGGTGGCCATCTACAAGCCAAGGAGAGAGGCCTCAGAAGAAACCAACCTTGCCAGCACCTTGAACCTGAACTAGCCTCCAGAACAATGAGAAGATCTATCCCTGGTGCTTCGGTCATCCAGTCTGTAGGATTCTATTATGGCGGCCCTAGCACACTCCTGCAGACTTATATGATGTATTCCTCTAGAGCTGCTTATAACTACCCTAAGTATAAAAATACTAGTAAGTTCTAGAATTTACTCCTTGTGTTCTTATATGAATTTAGAGCCATGAAAATACAGTTTGAGCACAGTGATTTTATTATTCAAACAATATTCCTTCATCAGAAAATGTATTTTCATTCATTTTAACAAACATAACTAAGTGCCTACCAGGTACCTGATCTTGCAAATGGAATGATTAATAAGATGTAGTCCCTGTGCTTGAAAAACCGTCTTAAAAGTATCAGCCTCGTAGTGTGACCAGACTTGGTGTAAGATTTTTTCCCGCCTCTGGAATAAACCATTGTTCAGAAACCTGAACTCTGTTAGGACCAGAGTTATAATTCAGAAGGATCTGTTTTAGAATTCATCTTGTCCCACTCCTTAAGAGTTCTCTCAAATAATTCAAACAGCAACTATTTACGGAGCTATGTACTAGGCATTGCTCTAGGTGGGTACCAAAGACCCATTGATAAGCAAAGCAAAGTCTTTACCATGATGGAGTTTACATTCTAGTGATGGAGACAGACAATAAGTGAACAAATAACATGATCTATATCATGTGGTGAGAAGTGTTATGGGACATCTGGTCTCCTGGGGTGAGGAAGGGGGGGTTGTTTTTTTATATAGTAGTCAGAGAAACACTCTCTAATAAGGTAGTTTCAGGTCCCTTTCCGGCGTTCAAGATGTCGAAGCGAGGACATGGTGGGTCCTCCGGTGTGAAATGCCGGATTCCCCTGGGTCTTCCGGTGGGAGCCATGATCAACTGTGCTGATAACACAGGAGCTGAAAATCTGTATATCATCATGAAGGGGATCAAGGGACGATTGGACAGACTTCCTGCTGCTGGTGTGGGTGACATGGGGACAGCCCCAGTGAAGAAAGGCAAACCAGAGCCCAGAAAGAAGGTACATCCAGCAGTGGTAATTCAACAACGAAAGTCATACCAGAGAAAAGATGGTGTGTTTCTCTATTTTGAAGATAACGCAGGGGTCATAGTAAACAATAAAGGAAAAATGAAAGGTTCTGCTATCACAGGACCAGTCAAAAAAGAGTGGGCAGAATTGTGGCCCAGGATTGCATCCAATGCTGGCAATGCTGCTGCTGATTCTTTGGTGTATTTGTTTAAAAAAAAACATTAAAAATTATTTGCTCCTAAAAAAATAAATAAATAAATTAGGTAGTTTCAGCAGAGACCTGAATGAAGAACAAATCATGGGGAAATCTGGGAAAACAGATTCTTAACAAAGGGAATAGCAAGTGCAAAGGCCCTGAGGTGGGAGCATGCTTGGTTTGTTCAAGACACACCAGGGAGGCCAGTGTGCCTGAAGTAGAGCAACCAAGAGGGGAGAGTGGCTGAAAATCACTACAAGACTTGGATTTTTACGCTACATGAGATAGGAAGCCACTGAAAGGCTTAAAGCAGACAAGTAATGTGACCTGATATATGTCTTGAAGGGCTGATTCTGGCTACGGTGAGGAGACCACACTATTGTAGGGCAAGGGTAGAAAAGTGAGACCGGTTAGAAGGCTAACTCAATAATCTGGGTGAGAGGTTGTTGTGACCAAAGTTGGAATTGGTGAGGAGCGTTCTGTATTAGTTATCTACTAATCATTCGCGTAACA
>CM052810.1:166249591-166268156 GCA_028533885.1 Nasua narica | reverse complement strand
GGAGCCTGCTTCCCCCCCCCCCCCCGCCTGCCTCTCTGCCTACTTGTGATCTCTCTCTGCCAAATAAATAAATAAAATAAAATAAAATAAAATAAAAAAGTTTGCTGGCACATAGGCTATTCTTCTATTACAAGGCCGTGTCCAGTAAACAGTTTAAAAACAACAAACATTTATTTTCTCACAGTTTCTGAGGTTCAGGGAGGTGGGGGTGGGTGGTTCTGGCTCAGGGTCGGTTTCTCCTGAGGTTCAGTCAAGACCTTATGTGGCTCTGCATCACTTGAGGCCTTCACAGTGGCTCCAGGGTCCACATTCAAGAAAGCTCCTGCGTATGGCGGCTGACAGAAGGCCTCAGTTCCTCATCACACGGGCCTCTCCACAGGACTGCCTTGAGGCACAGCAGCCGGCTTCTCCCAGAGCAAGTGATGAGAGAAAGAGGGAAAAGAGAAAAGCCAGACGTCGTAGTGTCATTTACAACCTAACCGCTAAAGTGACACGACATCACTGCAGCCAGATTGTATTGGTCACACACGCTGTCCGAGTACATTGCAAGAGGGGATGACGCAAGACTGAACGTTGGGAGGTGGGCATCTTTAGGAACCATCTTGGAGGCTGCGAACCACTGTTCAGATTCTGGTTTTGTTGATGGATGACATCTAGCATGTGAGAGAAAGAAAGGGACCAAGGCTAACTGTAGGATTTGGGTCTTCTTCCTCTTCCTCTTCCTCTTTGTCTTCCTCTTCCTTCTCCTCCTCCTCCTCCTCCTCTTCCTCCTCCTCCTTCTTCTCCTTCTTCTTTTCCTTCTCTTCTTCTTCTTTTTGCAGGAGGGAAGATCAGGAGCTATTTTTGGATATGTTACATTTGAGAGCCCATTAGAAATAACTCAAGTGGAGATGTCAAGGGAGCAGCCAGATACGTATCTGAGTGTGGAGTTTCTGGGGAGATGGGCCAGCTGGAGATAATCATTTTGGGACTTGTCAGTGTATGGTGGCATTTAAAGCTGGAGCCCGAATCCAATCCCCCAGGAGTTAAGCCCAGACAGACAAGAGAACAGGCACTCGAGCTAAGCCCGGGTCCCCAATGTTTAGATTTGCAGAGAAGAGAAGGAGCCAGCAAGGAGGCTGGGAAGGGGCCAGTGAGGCAGGAGGAGAACCAAGAGCTCGGTGCTCCTGGAAGCCAGGGGAAGAAAATGTCCCCTCCAAGTTCAGTGCTGCCGAGAGGTCAAGGAAGAGTAATGTGGTTCCAGTCCTCTTCCAGGACTGCCACCAAGGGTGACCCAGATTCTAGAGACCTATCGCCAGTGTGTACCATATGAGTCGGAGAGGACCTTCGGATGAGAAAAACTTTGGGGCGATCTTGGGAATATGACAAGGAGCAAATGGGGGAAATCAAACCCAGTCAAACATCAATACTTAACAACAGCAAATAATGATTATGAGTTGATTACGTAGTGTGTATGGCTTGAAATACTGTTCATGTAGCAAGTCACTGAATGCCCACCGCGACCACATGGAATAACCATTTTTTTCCCCCCAGGTATGAGGAGGAAGTGGGCTCACAGAGGGAGTCAGGGTCAGCCTACATGTAGAGGCAGCAAGGGTTCAAATCCTGGCCACTGACCCCTGAGCCTCTCTCTGGGCTCAGTGCACACGTCTTCTGCAGTAGAGATGCCTTCTGAGGGACTCCTTAAGGACTCAGGAGGAGAAGGGGGCCAAACAAAATTGTTGTCTGGAGTTTTCTCCTCTGCCAGAGACCCGGATGTTGTAGGAAGTCTAAAAAGTGAAACACAGGAGTCTCTGAACTTGTTGGGCGATTTATTTTTTTAAAGATTATTTATTTATCTGATATAGGAAGAGAGATCACAAGTAGGCAGGGAGGCGGGGAAGCAGGCTCCCTGCTGAGCAGAGAGCCCGATGTGCGATGTGCGGGGCTCGACCCCAGGACCCGGAGATCATGACCTGAGCCACTCAGGCGCCTCTTGCCAGGTGATTTAATTCAGTATCTCAGTGCTACTCCTGGCCAGAGGCCACCAGCCAGTCCTGAGACTGCCGCTCTCAGACTGGTGTTTTGTTTTGTTCTGTTTTTTAAAGATTTTGTTTATTTACTTGAGAGAGAGCAAGAGTGAGAGAGAGCGCACAGAGGGAGAGGGAGAAGCAGACTCCCTGCTGAGCAGGGAACCCCACACGGGGCTCGATCCCAGGATTCGGAAATTATGATCTGAACGGAAGGTAGATGCTTAACTAGTCGACTGAGCCACCCAGACGCCCCTCAAACTGCAATTTTAAAAGTCCCACTTTATTGCCTATTGTCCCAGGATCAGGAACCTCGCAAGTGTTATCCCCAAGCCGCAGTTGCCCTACCCCTATATCCTAGCAGGGGCAAGGGCGTGGGAGGCGGCTGGGGCAAGCAAGGGACTGTACTCAGAACACAAGCGACGCCAATGTCCCTTGCCAGATTCTGTGATTGGAAAATCACACGGTCTGTCCATGAATATTTCTCACTTAGACATAAGCTTTGCGGTAGTTACTCCAACGCTTAGAAAGTAAAATGGATCCTGACATGAAAATGAAATGTGCTATATAGCAGTGTACTTTATTTCGAAGATTTTATTTGTAGGTAATCTCCATACCCAGCGTGGCATAGAGTCACTCCAAGGCCAAGAGGCCCCCACTCCGCTGACGGAGCCAACCAGGCTCTCTGAGAGCAGTTTCCTTCATCACTGTGCAAAACAGGTCTATTTTACAATTAAATAAGTAAGGAGTGCCCGGACTAATTTTTATTCAATGAAAAGCGGACAGCCTTTCCCCAACATGGTTCTTTTTAAACCACTAATGCATTTTGTAAGTACTCGCTATGAAGAAGTTAACAAAATAAGATGTATGCAATATCAGGAATTGAAGGCAATCGATCCAGACTTTCAACTGTTTAAGGAAACCAAACCAAACCAAACCTAGTCTCTGCCTAAAAAAACAAGTATTACATGCTATAATTTAAACAGCAGAATGTCTTTTAAGAGTGCTGATTATCAAAGATCCACCCAGAATGTTTCTTTAAGAATAAGATTAATGTACGTGAGGGGCGACTGGGTGGCTCAGTTGGCTGGGCGTCTGCCTTTGGCTCAGGTCATGACCTCCGAATGCTGGGATTGAGTCCCACATCAGGCTCTCTGCTCAGGGAATCTGCTTCTCCCTCTGACCCTCTCCCCTCTCATGATCTCTCTCACTCCCTCTCTCAAATAAATAAGTAAAATATTTTTTAAAAAATAAATTAATTAAATCAATAAAGAAAACTTCTAAACTTAAAAAAAAAAATTAATGCACTTGATTTTTCCACTCTTGGTGCTTAGTCCCGGCAATGCCCATAATTAGCTGTGGAACTCTGGAAAGTCATTTCCATTCTGAATCACATTAGTGAAATGGGGATAATACTGGTTATTTCGGTTTTTGTTTGTTTGTTTGTTTTAAGATTTTATTTATTTATTTGACAGAGGCAGAGAGACAGCGAGAAAGGGAATAAAAGCAGGGGGAGTGGGAGAGGGAGAAGCAGGCTTCCCACCGAGCAGGGAGCCCAATGTGGGGCTTGATCCCAGGACCCTGGGATCATGACCTGAGCCAAAGGCAGACGCCCAACAACTGAGCCACCCAGGGGCCCCAATACTAGTTATTTCACAAGGATATTGTAATGATAAAATGAGAACACATATATAAAAGTTTGATATTAACTCCTAATAAAATAAAGATTTCTAAAATGGCTTCTAGTTTTCCATTTTTGTACTGAAGGTAAATAATTATTAAGGAGGTTAGTTAAAGGGAATCCTTCTAGGAGACACATACTGAAGTGGTTTAGTATAGAATGATGTAACAACTGAGATTTGCTTCCAACTAATCCAGTGGGAACAGTGGCTTGGTGTGGAGATTCTGGCCATATTTTGAGTATCATTGAAGCCAAGTGATAGGTACATGGGAGTTTGTTAAAAAAAACATTGTTTTGCTTTTTATTTTTAAAGATTTTATTTATTTGAAGAATAAATAAATCTCTCAAGAGAGACTTGAGAGATTGAATAAATAAATCTCACAAGAGAGACTTGTGATCTCTCTCTCTCTTACAGAGAGAGAGAGATCACAAGTGGGCAGAGAGGCAGGCAGAGAGAGAGGGGGAAGCAGGCTCCCCGCTGAGCAGAGAGCACGATGTGGGGCTCGATCCCAGGACCCTGGGATCATGACCCGAGCCGAAGGCAGAGGCTCAAACCACTGAGCCATCCAGGCACCCTGGTTTTTATTGGAAATTTTCATATTGTGAAAGCGAAAACACAGGAGAAACTGGAGGGCAATTTGTATTTAGCCCACATCCTACCTGATTAAGGCTACTTCATTTTTTTAAAAGATTTTATTTATTTATTTGACAGAGAGAGATACAGTAAGAGAGGGAACACAAGCAGGGGGTGTGGGAGAGGGAGAAGCAGGCTCCCTGCAGAGCAGGAAGGCTGATTCGGGGCTCGATCCCAGTACTCTGGCATCATGACCTGAGCCACAGGCAGACGCTTAACAACTGAGCCACCAAGGTGCCCCTGATTAAGGCTATCTCTGAAGCAAACCTTGATGTTAAAAAGAAATTGTAGCAATTTTGCCAAAATGCATGAGAGTCCAAGGATTTGAGAATTTCATTGTGTTTTCAAATAAACTTTTAATTTATTTTTAACTCAAGGAAATCCATTTTAATTAAATGTTGTAGGAAAAAATTGTATTTATGCAATTTAAGATTATTAATGGAACCGACACATTAACCTGGAATCTTGAACACTTGAAGATTTTTCCAAAGAGAAACCTCGGGGTATGTTAGCGATTTTCTGTCTTTAAGTACATAATAACATCAGTATTTCAAATGATGATATGCTGGCTTTTTCCGTGACAAAATCTATCACTAATTAAAGGAAACTGAGCAGGAAGTACATAACGTGCTCCCTTCCTTACCTTGAAGATGGGAGTTCTCTAGGAACTCTTCATGAGAGTCTTTTGCTTCTCCAGGCTTTGTTGATCGATACTCACTTCTCAGAGAGATCTTCCACCATCTAAAGATCACCTGCGATTGAATAGAGAGGGATAGGAATTAAAACTGATTCTGATACCAACAGCTACAGTTTGGTCTGGGATTTTGCAAAATCCCTGCAGTAGCCACATAAGGCTATGTGTCCAATGTCAGCTGTAACTTTGCCATCTGGCGTCGCATCACATTAGAAGTGAGGTCTGCGCATCAGTGAACATTCTCCTTACAGATTAGGGTCACAAAATCAAAGTGCTGGAAGGAATCTTAAAAATCTATCGAGTCAATTAATGTTAAAATCATGCAGACCGAAATGGCCATCTGTCTCTTGAGGGTCTCTGAGAGCAGGCAGTCTCTAACTTGGGGAGCCAGTTCCAAGGTAATTGCTCCACTCTCTGCCTCCCTTCCTGTCTACAGGGCAGACGCGACGAGTGGATACTTTCCTACATGACCAGCACCAGGGAAAGCACCGTTACGCTTTGTCTGATGCACGTAAGTGTCATTACACAGGACATTTCTTGGTAATGGACCTGCCCATAGTCCGTTGGACCTCTACGAACCTGTTGGTTTATCTGGTGCAAACCTCATTTCCAAGGTTACGGACTGCACTTAAGTTCTATGTTGATTTCCTGGCCTCGATGAGGAGTCCTCTGAAGCTTATCCAATTTTTCTCACGTCCTTCAACCTATAATGGAACTGGGGAATTTACTGAGATGATAAAGCTTCCATCAACTTGACAAGCAAACCAGATTCTTTCCACACTTGGATGAGGGCTACATGGGGACAGATGGGTAAGGGGACGAGGCAGAGAAACTGGTTGGCTTCCTCTCTCACTATCACCATCGTGTCAGGTTACAAGGACGTCCGAAGGCTCTGCCCAAGGCAAAATTGTTAAGCAGGTGCAACTTGCTATGGGCCCTCACCTTGTTTATAGTTTCTTCTCCCCCATCCCCACCCACCCATTGATCCCTGAGGTCCTCAGGGGTCCTGGGTATGCCTCTGGGCCACTGCCTCTGTCCCTAGGCCCTTCTTGGTATGGTTCTAGAACCCTTTCCCCCCAGCCTTTGAACTGCCTGACCACCTCATTGCTCATCACTCCTTTCTCCCTGCTTGCAAGCCTGGGCTTCAGCCAGCTTTCCTCTGCTTGTAGAGCTGCCTCCCTACGTCCTGTCATCTCCTGAGGCCCTTCTCCCCTTCCCTGATATCTGAAAGGTAACTGAACTCTCAGGGCCGTAGAGACTTTCCATCTTACCTAGCACGCTGCCTGACATAAAGTAGGACTTTTAAAGGGTTACTATTCATATAGGTTTTGTGTTGGTGGCTATAGAATATGTAAGTTACAAACCCCTAAAGTCTCACAAAACTGTGGTAGCTGATTCCTTGCAGAAAATCCCTTAACCTGCCACTTTGGATTTTCCTGAGCAGAAGCCTCACCAAAATTGTCCTCTTAAACATCTTTCTAACCCATGCCCGCAGATGTGAGGGTGTTTTAGTCCCTAGGGCTGCCGTAACAAAAGACTAAGGGCTTAAACAACAGAATTTATTGCTTCACAGTTCTGGGAGCTGAAAGTTCAAGATCAAGCTGTTGACAGGTTTAGCGTCTTGGAGGCCTCTCTCCTGGGCCGGCAGACGACCACCTTCTCACTGGGGCCTCATATGGCCTTTCCTCTGTGTGAATCCCTGGTGTCTGTCTCTTCTTATAAGGACACCAGTCATATTGGATTAGGGCCCCACCTTTATGACCTCATTTAACCTTAATGACCTATCCTATTACGAAATACAGTCACCCTGGAGATTAGGCCTTGGACATAGGAATTTTAGGGGGACACCATTTAGTCCCTAACAGAGTTATCCGTTACAGTATCTTTTACTGTCTATGATATGCAGGGGCATCCGTAGAAAGAGCATGAACTCTGGGGAAAGACAGAACTTTTCTATTTAATCACGCTCTATACTTCGATTTCCTTTTTTATTCCCTTTCTATTAGCATTGAAATTAACATTAAATATGATTCATATTTCTTTTCTATTGAGTAAAGGTGCCAGGCAATCTGAATCTAACGCTGTCTCTAAACCTCATGATCTGGAACTTTTCGAACTAACGGGGAGGTCAGAAATAATTAGTCCATCTCTTGCAACCCATACAGAGGAAAAAAAGTTTCCAAGAGGTTAAGTTAGAAGTGGTGCATTGTCTCTCTCCACGACCATACCACTGAAGGTAGGCTAACATGATAGCAAGTCTCCGGTTGAATTCTGCCACGGGAAAGACACCACCAAGCTGGCACCACAAGAGTTCAAACTACATTTCTGGAAATTCAGTGGAGTCCCCTCCTCGCCGCGCACTTGGGCACGCTGCGGGAACCTTCACAGGAAAGTTTCTCTCTGGGGCAAGTGCGCCTATTTTTCAATGACATAATCAGCTACTCTTCTAGCCAGATCAAGCAACTAAATCCCTGGGGAAGTGGAGGATTCCAGAACAAATGGAGTTCTAGACGGGGCACTACTCCAGCAAAGTTGTTACGAAGCTTATTTCTTACATTGTTCAAAAAAAGGCAGAGAGATGTATGCAGTTGTGGAATCACGGTTTTGTACTCCTGAAACCAACCCTGTGCGTTAACTGTACTGGAATGAAAATCAAATAAAGTAAAATAAAATAAAATAAAATAAAATAAAATAAAATAAAATAAAATAAAACATTTTAAAAAGGCAGAGAAACATTTCTACAATCTTGTCTCCTATCTTGCACATTACTCATTTTATCAGTGAAAAATTATTTCCGACATTCATTAGACTAATTAACCCTCTGGTACTGATTTAGGAGGCAATATCTGAAGTGCTTGCAATAATGTCCTCTAGAGGGAGGATCCTCAGGGCACAGGCTCAAGTTAACTTGCACACAGATCAGCATCCTACTGGCTCCTCTGAGGTATTTAAAGAAAATTACTGAGAATAGAACACTTGCCTAAGGAAAGATGATTGGCCAGAACCGGAATCGAAGCCTCTTTACTTTTTATCAGAAACACAGGGTTTGTTCTGAGGCACAAAGCTTTCTTCAAATGTGACCTTTAGGCTGTACAGAGTGGAACCCAGCAGTCAGAATCACTACTGACGGGGCGCCTGGGTGGCTCAGCGGGTTGAGCAATTGCCTTTGGTTCAGGTCATGATCCTTGAGTTCTGGGATCGAGTCCCACATCGGGCTCCCGGCTCCACGGGGAGTCTGCTTCTTCCTCTAACCTTCTCTCCTCTCATGCTCTCTCTCACTTTCTCTGTCTCTCAGGTAAATAAATAAAATCTTTAAAAAAAAAAAAAAAGAATCACTACTGAGCCTTGTCAAGACTCCATTATGGGGGCACCTGGGTGGCTCAGTGGGTTAAAGCCTCTGCCTTCAGCTCAGGTCATGATTCAGGGTCCTGGGATCGAGCCCCACGTCGGGCTCTCTGCTCAGAAGGAAGCCTGCTTCCCCTTCTCTCTCTGCCTGCCTCTCTGCCTACTTGTGATCTCTCTCTCTCTCTCTGTGTCAAATAAATAAATAAATAAATAGGTAAATAAATAAATAAAATCTTAGATAAAGAAAAAAGAATGTTTGTCATAGGTTACTTATGACAATGAAAAATCAGAACTGACCTAAGGGCTTGATAGTTGGGACTAATTCAAAAATCATGGCACATTTAGAAGATGGAATACTTTGCAGCCAATAAAAGAATATGTGAAAAAAATAACACAGAACAATGTTAATGATCATTTGTGAAAAGGCTCAAAAGTGTATATGCCACTAATCCAAATATTGAAAGAAAATATTTACATATGCAGAGGGAAGGAGCATCAATGTAGCAGTAAATGCAATGGTTTCACATGACAGATACAGCTTGAAGGAAGCTGGGCTAAGAGGTATCCCCCAAATATTTGTGAAGTGGTTGCTAACTATTCTGGTATTAGCTCGTCTTACGTCAAGTCATATATTCATATAGAGTTATTCATATATACTTATTGTTACATATTTATCTCTATTTTGAAAATCTTAAAGTCTATAAATACTGTTTTAAACATTGTTCTTATTTCTTTGAGACTAGAGTGTACACGCAGGCACAAGTCGAGGGGGGGCAGAAGGACAGAATCTCAAGCAGACTCCACACTGAGCACGGAGCCCACGTAGGGCTCATCCCAGGACCCTGAGATCATGACCTGAGCTGAAATCAAGCGTCAGAGGTTCAACAGACTGAGCCACCCAGGTGCCCCAAGCATCTTGTTCTAAGTGTGAATGTTTTGTTAATGAACATTCTGGCAAGAAATGCTGCAGAGAAGTTTGCACTGTTTTTGTAAGACTGTTGAGATTTGGCTGGAACATGGGTTCTGCTGTGCTCCCCCAGGTCTCCTGAATCTCCCAAAGGCCTGTGAGCCGTAGGCGACTCTTTATGAATGAAGAAACTGACCCTAGCGGCTTAGAATCCTTGTGTCTGCTTCTGCTGCCAAGGCATCTGCTGGCCTTGCCCTGTCTAGTTCTCATGCATCCCTTCAAATGTGCTCCAGGATGGGTGGCCGGCGGGCCTTGTTAGAAAGTACATACCAGGGACGCCTGGGTGGCTCAGTCAGTTAAGCGGCTGCCTTCAGCTCAGATCATGGTCCCAGGGTGCTGGGATCCAGTCCCATATTGGGCTCCTTGTTCAATGGGGAGCCTGCTTCTCTTTCTGCCTCTGCCTGCCACTCTGCCTGCTTGTGCTCTCTCTTTCTCTCTGACAAATAAATAAATAAAATCTTTAAAAAAAAAAGAAAAGAAGGTACATACCATTATTTGGTACCTTAGTAGAAATCACATGACCATTGGTGGAATTCTCTAATATTTTTATTTATATTTAGTGTATTTTTATTTTTCTTATATATTTCCAGTAAATCTTTTTAATAAACTTGGAAATTGAGTTTCCTATTTTAAAAGAGAGGTCAAAGGTTTCTCACTAATCCTCTGGCACCTCTTATTTACCATTTTGAAGGCAAGATGATGAGGCATTTGTTGTTCACCTGGCGAAGGCCCCTAAACGTTAGGTCCTTTCCCCCATTGAGCCAGCAACTCACTAGGCAGCCTTTTTTTTTCTTTTTTTAAAATATTTTATTTATTTATTTGACAGAGAGAGAGAGAGATCACAAGTAGGCAGAGAGGCAGGCAGAGAGAGAGGGGAAAGCAGGCTCCCTGCCGAGCAGAGAGCCCGATGCGGGGCTCCATCCCAGGACCCTGAGATCATGACCTGAGCCGAAGGCAAAGGCTTTCGCCTACTGAGCCACCCAGGCGCCCCACTAGGCAGCTCTTTGAGGGGTCACTGGGAAAGAAATGGGCCCAGCTGGGCATCTCAGCATCTGAGAACATTTGGACAATACACATGCAGGTCCTTACCCCCAGGGTGAGATTGTACTAATCCCACCACTACACTAACTGAAAAATCCTTCCACTGGGACAAAAACCAGAGAGGGTCCGTGATTAGATGGGTCTAGGTTTCAACCCTATTCTCGTCTTTTACCTTGGGCAAATGTCTTCATCTCTTTTGGCCTCGGTTTCATCTCCAATATGGAATAATGACAATGCCCCCCACCCCCAACTGACTCACGGAGGGATGACACGAGATAAGTCCAAAGCACCTCGCCCGATGCCAGATATGGAGTACACCCCAAAGAGGGAGGGCCTTGCCTTTCTCTTGTTCACCTGCTGACTAGTCCTTCGTACCTGTAATAGCCAACTCAGTCCCAAATACCAAGTATCTCTTTCCTCATCAACTATCTAATTGGTAGTTAGTTGACGAACCAATATTTGGTTCTTGATGGTACTCTTGATTATATTCTTCAAAGACATTTATTTCGGCTTCTCACTCTGACCTGGTGTTTGATTTAATAATCATCAATAATCATTAAGAATTGCATGCTCTTTGCTGTATTTCCTCAACAGCTTAATTACCATCCATCCAGTTAAAAAACAAAGTTGCTCATGAAGGCTTGGAATGACTTGCTAGATACCACACACTCAGCGGGGGGATTCCAAATCTTTCTAAGCGTCTGTCTAGGAAACAGTTTCCTAGGTTAGCACATGGCTTTCTCTTGCAGACTACTGTTATTGTATCAGATCAAATTTCTCCCTGCTTTGGAAATCATATATAATTAGGGGATTTCACGCAGTGGGATTGAGATACTGTGTCATGGAGAGTTTGTGGAATCAGATCTTTTATGAGGGGAAGAAGGATTTTGTTATCTGAACAGCCCACCGAGAAAACGAAGTGAGGACTGCAAGGTAAACCCCGCATGTAACCTTACCTCTCGGTATTACTCAAAAGCTCACAAAGCACCTGTTTTCCAAAAGGCAGAAGATGTTATTTTTTAAATGAATTATGAGGATAATTAATTTTATTTCACCTTATTTAAACCAGGCTACAATTATGGATGGATTCCGTCCAAATTTACAGTATCAAACATGTGCTCCTTTCTGTGTTTGGTTCAATTTGTCTAACTACAGCAAAACTTAGATATTCAACAATCCAAAATTTCACTCTGGAATGGTAGTAATTTTTATACATTAGGAATAAACGCAACATTATTATGAATATTAGTAGTAGTAGTATTTAGAGAGAGAGGGAGGAAGCGGCAGAGGGTGGGGGAGAGGGAGATCTTAAGCAGGCCATGCAGAGCCTAACGTGGAGCTCGATCTCACAACCCTGAGATCATGACCTGAGGTGAAATCAAGAGTCGGGCACTAAACTGACTGAGCCACCCAGGCACCCCAACATTATTAATGGATAAAATGAGTCTGAGGCTAAGATGAGAATGGAATAAAAAGAAATTTACAATAAGGAAGAGCTGACTGCACTGAAATATGTCTTCAAGAATTAAGAAATACAGTTGCCCTTGGGAAGTCAAATTAGTAAATTTCAAACACAATGAATATGACTTGGAATTGACAGCAGACATTGTTGGTTGCCACCCACCTGCCTTTCCTAGTAGAGCCCAATTTGTCTAGGAGTCTCTCTCCAGCATAGCTTATGCACAGAGTGCAGTCCTCGTCTCTAGCTCCAGGAGGCAGGACGTGATGGGTCTAAGTGATACTTGGCAGTTTTTCCCCCTCTGCCAGGGATTGGTATGGGCATGTGATAAACTTTTGGCTAATGGGACACCAGGAGAATGCTGCAGAAACTTTGGGAAGATTTTATTACTTACAAGGAGAAACAGGGCACCTTTTTGGGCACTGATCATTGTGCTTTGATGTGATGGCTGGAGTTGCTGTAGCTATTTTGTGATAAGGCGGGGAACCAGGTTGAGATGACAGAGTCACCTGCAGGAGACAGAAGCCATAAGTTGTGGAGGAGAAGAGTTTGAGCACTGTCACGGTGCTGGGAACCTCTTTTTCTTTGGATGTGTTCACGTGAAATAATACCATATTTCATCAGATCTACTACACTATCTATTATATGTCATGTCACAGCATTATTTTATGTGTGATGTGGAAAGAAATAACACTGGCAAAAAAACTGACACACAATTTTTTTTAAGATTTTATTTATTTATTTGACAAAGAGAGAGAGCACAAGCATGGGGAGTGGCAGAGGGAAAGGGAGAAGCAGGTTCCCTGTGAGCAGGGAGCCTGATGAGGGCTCCATCCCAAGACCCTGAGACCATGACCTGAGCTGAAGGCAGATGCTTAGCAGACTGAGCCACCCAGATGCCACAACATGTTTTCTAAATCACTTATTTTATATTTATTGAAAGGCTCTTTTATTCATCACTAGATGTGTATTTTGTTATTTTTAGCATTTGTATTACTTCATTAATTTTGTAAATTATATTGACACAATATATGTATTTTGTTAATTCTGATATAATAAATTTATACTGTCCTTGCATATATCTAAAAAAGGAAAATATAAGTGGAATAAATAGAGAAAGGTATTCCTGAAACTTCCCCCGATTTGGAGTCTGAATGTTCTGGATCACATTGTGGATGAGAGTCTTCATTGTTTTACTCAGAATATTGTCCTTTGTGACATCAAAACATGATGATAACCACAATAAAGTACTGAGCTCTTTTTTTTTTTGTTTTAAGATTTTATCTATTTATTTGAGAGACAGAGAAAGAGACTGCGAGCTAAAGAACACAAGCAGGGGATGCGGGGCTCAATCCCAGGACCCTGAGATGATGCCCTGAGCAGACTCTTAACTGACTGAGCCACCCAGGTGCCCCTAAAGTACTGAACTCTTAAGCTGGCTTTGGGGCTATGGAGAGCTCGCCTCCTTTTGACTTCTACTTTGGGAATGAGGTAAACATGTCGGATTCACCCCTGCTCTCTCATAGCCTCTGGATTTTCTTCCAAGCTGCTGCTTTGATGCCTGGGCTTCTGAGTTGTTTTCAGTTTCTGGTTCTTATGAATAAAGTTTCTGTAAACATTTGTGTACTGGTTTTTGCCTTCCTTTACCCCTTTTAAGTTGTTAACCATCTTCTATTCGTTAATGATACTTTATAAAAACTGTCCCTGGTAAAATAGCGGTATGGTTTCTGTCTCAGTGGACCTTGCTTAAGATACCCGATAGGAATCTTCCATCATTTATTATGTAGGGCACTTGGTAAGAGCTTTTAATTTGGGGCTACTTCCCATCTAAGACATTTTCTTGTATAATTTTTTTCTGGAATTCCTTTTTTATTTCTAGCCATTGGATGTCTTGGTCAGATTCCTTTCTTTTCTTTTTTCCCCATTTTCTCTCTCTTGCCTTTGATTCTTTTTTTCTAAAAGAGTTCTTCTATTTTATCTTGCAACCCTTCTGTTGAGTTTTTCATTTTTCCTATCCTGTTTTTTATTTTCTAAAAGCTCTTATCAATTTTCTGAATCTTTTTTAACAGTATGCTGTTCTTGTTTCATGGCTACAATACCTCATCTTACCCCGCTGAGGCTATTACCGATGAGTATTTTGGTCTGTGTGCATTGTCTTTATCATCT
This sequence comes from Nasua narica, assembly GCA_028533885.1. Classification (NCBI taxonomy): domain Eukaryota; kingdom Metazoa; phylum Chordata; class Mammalia; order Carnivora; family Procyonidae; genus Nasua; species Nasua narica. The sequence continues at coordinate 166,254,160 of CM052810.1, read as the reverse complement.
CCAAAATTATATTTTCTGGATTTTGATGGTGGTGGTGGCCCTGATGATTTGTTTTGCCTTTCCAGCCTGAGAACTCTTAGCTGTGCATGTGTATTCAGGAGGGGAGTGCTAGGAAGCTGATTGGCAATTCTGGCATTAAGCAGGGCTTAACCAGAGGAGGACCTCATTATGGGGTGGTCTGATAGGGTTCCTTGGTTGGAGGATCCTCAGTATGAGTACCTTTTGATCTGTTCACTTGGCCTGGTCTGATTCTCCAGAGAAGAATCTTCCAGCGCTCTGCCTAGAGGGCAGGAGGCTGGCTGCCCACAGCATCCTGTGAACCTCGGGAGAGTCAGAGTGGGTCTCCTAAATCAGTATGTGGATTTGCCTTTCATCTCTTGCCATATCCAACACTGAGTCCCTCTGTCCCACTGACCTGGGTCTTGAGGCCATAGTATCCCTCCTTACCACTCCAGAGACCAAACCTCCAGTGTTCTGGATGGTGAAGCAAACTTGCTGGTTGTAGAGGGAGGAAGATGAGGAAGGTGGTTCTAACCACATCTCAAATAGAATTGTAATCATTCCTATGGTTTTGGGGTCTTTCTTTACCCTTGCTTTCAAAGCCCATTTCTACCCATTCTTGAGTCTCCCTGCTCTGAGTTTCTGGGGCACAAATCTGACTGCTTCCTGACGTGCCCACCACTGGCTTAGATTTCAACCTTCCTGGGGCTGTTGAATCAGCTGCCAGTAGGTCATCTGCCTTCTAGCTTGCAAAATTGTTGCCTTTCCTATTCCCTTTGTCTTCGTAGGTTATGCTTAAGAAAAACCCTGTCATTGTCATTTTAGTGGTGGTGCAGGAGGGAGGGTAGGTATGTAACAGTTCTTTTTTTTTTTTTAAGATTTTATTTATTTATTTATTTGTTAGAGAGAGAGAGAGAAAGCACAAGCAGGGGGAGCAGCAGGCAGAGCAGGCAGAGGGAGAAGCAGGCTCCCTGCTGAGCAAGGAGTCCAATTCGGGACTCGATCCCAGGACCCTGAGATCATGACCTGAGCTGAAGACAGACGCTTAGCCACCCAGACGTCCCTATATAACAAACATTTCTTTAATGAGACGCTGTGTTTTGTGTATTCTTAAGATGTTTAGGGGTGCCTGGGTGGCTCAGTGGATTAAAGCCTTTGCCTTTGGCTCAGGTCATGATCTCAGGGTCCTGGGATCAAGCCCCACATCGGGCTCTCTGCTCAGCAGGGAGTTTTCTTCCTCCTCTCTCTCTGCCTGCCTCTCTGCCTACTAGTGATCTCTCTTTCTCTCTGTCAAATAAATAAATAAAATCTAAAAAAAAAAGATGTTTAAAATGCCACCATAGAGAATCTGAGATACTGTATTTCTCAACTTAGTTTAAATATATAGAATAATGTAAATAACTGAGTTGGTAGTCAATATTTAAACTTAGGAGTATCTGTTATATTTATAATGCTTTTAAGATATTTAAAAGAATATGATCTACATTTTTACATTTGTTTCATTATAGCTTTGCACACACTTGGCTTGATTTTGTTAGATTTGTAATTATGTCTCTTCAGATTTGCTTGAGAAAGAAATGCTTGAGAAAGTCAAATACATTAAATCTGTGGTATAGATTGAACCGGTCAAGACGATTTAATTAAGTTTGTAAATACTACTCACATTTACGAAAATTTCATTTGTTAAATTTATCAGTTCCATAGTTTTAATTAATAATTTCTAGGATAATCTGATTAAGTTTGTAAACAGTGCTTAAAAGTTTAAAGGATTATAATTTGTTAACTGTAATAAGTTCATTAAATGTTCACCAAAGGATAATGAAACTGTTTTGAATTGTCATTCAAAATTACATGATTTACAATTGAATTTACTAGGTTTGCATTTGACTCTTCAAAGAACAATAGGTTTCAGGGGTGCCTGGCTGGCTCAGTCAGTGGAGCCCTAGCTCGTGGAACTCTTGATCTCAGGATTTGGAGTTCAAACCCCACGTTAGATTTAGGGATTATAAATAAACAAACTTTAAAGAAAAAAAGGTTTTTAATTTTTAACTTTAATTGAGTAGCAGTGATAAACACAAATAATAAATCAAAATATTTGTATTAGATTACAAATTATAATTATAAAATAGTTTCCTAAATCCAATTAAAAAGACTGATTTAGGTATTTGGGAACAACTTCGCTATTTGGAAAAAAAAAAAAATTGATTCATGCCTACCACCAGGATAAACTCCAAACAGATCAGAGATCTGCATGTAAAAAATGAGACCCTATAGGAGCTAAAAGGAAAAAAATGGTGAATTCCTTTATTATCTTTCTATGTCTCAAAATCCAAAAGCCATAAAAGAGAGGACTGATAAATTCGACTACATAAATATAAAAAACTTGGAAACATGAGAATGTTTAAGCAATTTATTTGTAACAGCTCTGGGTTGAAAACAACCAAAATATCCATCAACTGGTAAATAGATAAATACATCCATATGACAAATTATTACTCAGCAATAAAAGGAACTGCTGATACCTGCAATCACATAGTTGAATCTCAAAAGAATTACACTAAGTGAAAGGAGCTGGATATAAAAGGTTACAGACTATATGATCCCATTTAGGACACGATGGAAAAAGCAAAATGGTACCAAAGGGATGAGGGTGGGAGAGGGGAATGACCACAAAGAGACAGGAGGGAAATCTTGGGTCGATAGAAATGGTCTCTCTCTTTAGGACGGTGCTGGTATTAGGGTGATTTTTACTATATTGAAAGTGTACCTTGAGAATCCTGATTTTCTTAGAGTTTATTTGTTTTAGTAATCTCTACACCCAACTTGAGGCTCAAACTCCCAACCCCAAGATCAAGAGTCGGGTGTTTTTCCAAGTGAGCCAGCAAGGTGCCCATAAAAAGCCTGGTTTTTAAAAATATATATATATCAGACAAAGTCAAAAGAAAAACGATACTCTGGAAAGAACATCTGCAATTAAGATCACAACAACAGGCTAATCTCCCTAAAGAATTTATAGAAATAGAGAAAAGGCCAACAAATTAATTTTTAAAATGAGCAAAAGACAGGAAAACAAAGTTCCCAGGACAAAACATTTACATGGCCCAAAAACATGAAAAGATGCTCCATTTCACTCATAATAATAGACAAGCATATTAAAATCACATTGAGATATCATTTCTCATCTATCCAGACTGGTAACATCCAACAGACTGAAAATGCCCTCTGTTAGCTAGACTGTGGGGAAACAGGTACTCTCAATGTGGTACAAAAGCTATAGTGGGAAATCTAGCATAATCTAATAAAATTACAGAGAGGAAGAGATGGATGACGATTTATTTATTTATTTATTTCAAGAGATTTTATTAATTTGACAGAGAGAGAAAGCAAGCACAAGCAGGGGGAGGAGCAGAGGGAGGAGGAGAAGCAGGCTCCCCGCCAATCAGGGAGCCTGATGTAGGGCTGGATTGCAGGACCCTGGGATCATGACCTCAGCCGAAGGTAGATGCTTACCTAACTGAGCCACCCTGGCACCCCAGGATGATTTATTTAATAAATAATGTTGACATGGGGTGCCTGGCTGGCTCAGTCGGTTAAATATCTACCTCTTGATTTCAGCTCAGATCATGATCTCAGTTAGGAGGGTTGAAATCTAGCTGTATCCAACTCTGCTGGGTGTGGAGCCTGCTTAAGATTCTCTCTCCCTCTCCCTCTGCCCCTCCAACCTCCCTGCCAGCGTGCACAAGCTCTCTAAAAAAAAAAAAAAAGTGTTGACATGATAAGCCATCTATCTGAAAGAAATTAATTTAAACCCCTACCTCCAACTACATTCAAAAATAAAATCTAGATAAACTAATATAATAAATGCAAAAAGTAATAATGTAAAATGTATTACTTTAAGAATAAAAAATACCATTTTCATTTTAGAAAATAGTATAGGAACCAGGGATACTATCACACTGAGCATGATTATGCATGCTTTTTTATTATTTATAATTGAAGTGTAGATGACATATAATATTTTATTAGTTTTAGGTGCACGACATGGCACAATTTTAAACATTATGCAATGCTCTCCAAATGTAGTTACCATCTGTCAGCATACAACGTTATTACAATATTATTGACTATATACCCTATGCTGTACTTTTTCATCTGAGATTCATTATTTTACAAACTGGAAGTTTGTACCTCTTAATTCCCTTCACCTCTTTCACCCACCCCATCACCTCCCTCCCCTCTGGCCACCACCCTTATGTTCTCTGAGTTCAAGAGTTTGTTTGTTTTTTAATTATACATGCTTTTAATATCATCCTATTCTCTCACTGAAGCCTAGGAATCAGAATTCCAGATTCTGATTAATTAGAAGCTGTTATTTTTTTTTTTAAGATTTTATTTATTTATTTATCAGGAAAGAGAGAGAGTGAGATAGAGCACGAGAAGGGAGAAGGTCAGAGTGAGAAGCAGACTCCCCATGGAGCTGGGAGCCCGATGTGGGACTCGATCCCGGGACTCCGGGATCATGACCTGAGCCGAAGGCAGTCACTCAACCAACTGCGCCACCCAGGGGCC